>CM071928.1:42322183-42489955 GCA_016081115.2 Rehmannia glutinosa | reverse complement strand
GTTGTACTACGCCGTTCGGTTCGTATTGCCGAATAGTAACTTTGGCTCAAGTTGTCGGAGATAAAGTGTTAGTTCCAGTTGTGTGCAAAAGGAACAAACCAATAGAAGCATTGCACCAAGTGTCGGCCGCAATGCCGCAAGACATTAAATACAAGGAAATGTCAACATCAAGGACCGCAACAAGACAAAACCAACGGACACAAGTGACTTTTGAAAATCACCTATCTCTTCAAGGACGTATTTTTGAAAGTTCACTATAAAAGGCCGAGGAATCACTTTGAGAAAAAAAAAAAAACCTTGCATACTCCGAGATAACAAGCATCATTCAAATCGTAACCTGCAAAATATCCTCCAAGTTATTCAAGCAAAATCCTCAAGCCTAAATCTCAAGGAAATCGATCCAACACTAAGTCATGAAGGAAAGACAACTTCAAAAGTTGAAAGGAAACTTTTGAAGAATCAAAAGGGGTCTACTTTCCAAGGAGGATTGTAGGAGGAAGGTTCCGGTGTCGAACCAATCTCAAATTATGGAGGGCATCGTGATCAAATCCAAGCAGCTTGAAAGTAAGGCAGCCGAAGTAGCAAAGGCATCCGCCATGTGAAGAAGCCGAGTCAACGAGAAGCCACGGCGTGTGACCAAGGCATCTCCGAGACCGAGTCCATGGAGCAAGTCGGCTCGTGATCAAGACTTGTCTCTAGCCCTGATAACCACTTTGTACTATGATCATTACCAGTGGATTCCTCCGGGAGTTGGAGAACAGAGGAGCAGAAGAAGTGCCCCATCTTGAACCTCTATAAAATTTACTTGTGGTCATTTACATTTAAGATATTTACATTCTGCACATATACTTCATATCCGCTGATAATTTGCTATCCAACCGATAATTAACAAAGTTCTAAAACCAAGTGTTAAAAATAAAGTTAAATCAAATTCAAGGGTGTTAAGTCTTCCAAAAAACTCATCACAACGAGTTAAAGGTTTAGTCTCAAACAACAGTTATTCTATCAACGGCTACTATTGAGTGCGTTGAGTGGCTAACTAGCAGTTAACTAACTTAGTGTCCTCAAGGACATTTTGTGTATTTTAATACGTAATATCTTAAAAGGAATAAAATCGAAAAAGAGTTGGTAGGTTTATTCAACCCCCTTCTAAACCTTACTCACACCCCCTTGGGACCTACAAGTGGTATCGTAGTGGTTGGTTCATTGAGCCTTTGGTGGTTACCGAACTAGATCTCCAATCTTTCAAAGAAATTTTTAACACTTGCTCTTTCAACATCTATTTTTATTCAACAAAGTTATTATCATGGAAGCAAATTTGACACGCGATCCCTATGTTCACTATTGAGAATTTGATGACTAAAAGTCGTATGCAGGCTCATCTATCTGCTTTACATGATGAAATGTGGATAGTGATAGAGGATGGGCCACCGCAAATACTTAAAGTGAACAATTGCATTTCTGGAGAGCGGCGCGAGAATCAAGGAGTAATTTCTTTGGCCGAACAAGACTTGACTGCTGAGAAACCAAGGGATGAATAGACAAACGAGGACATAAAAAAGATACAACTTGGACAATGTGGCCAAGGACATACTTTAAAAACCTTGGACAAAGCAATGTTCAACAAAGTCAAATCTTGTCAAACCAAAACAAACTGATAAATTAACTTGATTTGTGAAGGATCCGAGCAAATTAAAGAAAAAAATTGTCCGTTGTTGTACAAAAATTTGAAAAATTTTAAAATGCTTGCGTGTGTGAAACCTGGATCAGCTTGGATGCTCGATTCATCGAAATCACAAATGAACTATCAAAGATTTAAAGAATATACAATAAGAAAACGTGTATGAAGATTCTCCGGGAAGCCTCCCACTGAATGGGAAATGAAGGTCATGGCCTGAGACATTCAATGAACCTGACAACAACATCCAATCATGAGCTATTTCTCGAGACCTCAAAGCCTATGAATTTGAGCCGAGAACAAAAGATCAGGAGACAATGTACTCCAAAACAGTGCACTTATAGTTAAGGATGGGAAGAGAGTTGAGGTCAAGGAAAGCCATTGACTAGGAGGAAATTGCCCTGACGGTTAAAAGATTCAACAAGTTCTTCAACAAGAACTATAAAAGAAAACAAGGGTGAATCCTCGAGGAGACATTCAGCTCCTTCCAAGTCAAAGGAAGATAGGCCACCCAAGAAAAGCCGAGCATCAAAGGTTGAATATCGCGAGAGCTGATAACCTAAGAGCGGAAAAGAGTCGAGTCAAAGAGTCGAGAACCCTGTGTTGGAATTGTAGACAACCAGGACACTTCGCTATCGAAAGTGCCCATATCCGATCGTCAATAAATACATGAATGAAGAAGAAAGAAGAGTCTTGAGGAGAAAGAAAAACATGAAAAGAAAAGGGCTATGTTGGTGCAGCAGAGTAGCTGAAACATCTAAGTGCGAAGAAGCGGCGACTTTGAGAAAGAGTGAAGTCGACTACTCAAGTGATTCTTCCGAAGAAGCAATGATCTGTCCTAATGGCTAAAGAACAAGATCAACGACCAAGAAGATGAGGTACACTCTAACTCATCTCACTCGATTCTAGTGATAGTGATTGTGACACACACACTTCATCACCCACTGATCTTTATGACTCATTAGGCAAAATGGTGAAAACTTTGAGCACATTAAATCCTCACACACACTATTAAGCGAGGGAAAACAGCCCAAAAGCCAAAACTCAAAGTTGACCGAGAAGCCGAGTACTCTAAGTCACATAGTGGGATTAGGACAAGAGGTTCGAGAATGCTAAACTAATAGCAGAGATAGTTGCTATAGAAAAGAGGGAAAATGATCTCAAAAATGTGATTGCATTTTACAAAGGCATCCAAATCATTGGATGACCTTATTATGAGCCAAAAAGAGTGTGGAGATAAGACAGCATGATTCAATTCCTTTGTGCACGGATCAAAAAATGGCAAAAGGCCAAAACTCAAAGAAAGGTCATTCCAAAAGGCAAAAGAGCTATCAATCAACACACATATGCACCCGGACACTACACTCATAAATATCACAACTATCAAAGAAGGCAATTGCTAAAACACACACACACACAGGCATACGGACAAAGAGAGACAAAATTGTAGGAACCTAAAGCCCGAAGCAATTTGCCAAAGTGAGTTATGATTATGGCACAAATAGATGGCAACCTCTTAGAGTCAAGTCATTTGGCTATAGGTTGGTTGGATCATCTTCTGAGACTAACCCCTCGGGACCTGACAAGCCTGGGTACCTAAAAACTAATTTCCTTGATTGCAGGTTCAAGGAACAGTGGAGTGCCAAGGAACTGGTACATATGGATAGTGGTTGTTCCGACACATGACAGAAAACAAGAATAATCTGTCCAAATTCAAGAGATTAGAGGCACAAAATTCATATTTGGAGGAAATGAAGCTCAGTGGGAAATCAAAGGCACATGATCCATCAAGAAGAATGGATTAGAGATCCCTGAATGTTGCATATGTGGAAGGCCTCAACTTCAACCTCGTTAAGCATCAGTCCAACTCGTGACAAGGGCTACAATGTTGGATTCAATATGGAGTGCGCCGCATTAAAAGATCTTGAATCAAATGAAATAGTCTTTGCAAGGATCAAGGAGAAGAATATGTATGGTAGATTGGTCTCGCCACACCAAGCACTCGTCTGCATTAGCAAAGAGCACATCCGATCAAGTTCGTGGGCAATGCTGTCAGTCATCCGAACTTCAAGACAATCAACAAGCTTGCGAGGAGTCATCTTGTTGAAGGACCGATTTCGGTGTATAAGAAGGAAAGTGTTTGTGATGCATGCCGATGGGAAAGCGGATCAAATCATCATTCAAAGAGAAGTCTAGATCCATCTTCTACAAGAATATTGCATCTGTTGCATATGGATTTATTTGGTCCTGGGGTTGAGCCATCTAGCATAGTGGAAAGAAATGCACCTTAGTAGTGGTGGATGATTATTCAAGATGCACATGGACAATCTTTATGTGCAAAAAGAAAGAAACCTTGCGAGAAGTTACCTCGTGAGATGAGAAGAGTTCAAAATGAGAATAGTCAAACCATTATAAAGATAAGGTCTAATAGAGAATCGAGTTTGTCAATGGGATAATAACTCGGTATTATGTTGAAAAATGGTATTGCTCATGAATTATCTTGGCAAGGACTCCACATGAGGAGAATGGAGTAAGTAAAGAAGAAGCAGAACTCTCAAGGTGCTGCAAGGACCATGTTATTTAAGCTGGACTCAAGGCTAAAAGATTTTGGTGAAGCCACAAACTCTTGCATGTTATACTCAAAATAGATGCATGGTTGTAGGCATGTGCCTCACAAAGACTCCTTATATGAAATATGGACGGGGGAGAAAGCCAAATGTTGGGTATTTAGAATATTTGGATGTAAATGCTTCATCCACAACAATGGCAAGGAACAAATGCAAAAGGCTTTTGATACTAAAAGGTGAAGGTATCTTCTGGGATACTTAAGTTGAAAGTAAAGCCATAGAGTGGTGAACTAGAGGACTATAGTCTGAGAGAAGAATCTATTCATGGTTTTGATGAACCTAATGTGAATGGAAGACATTGAAGAGTTAGGTGATAAGTTGAATCAACCAACTATGCGGAAGAGTCCATGTAGAGGTCAAGCAAGAAGAAATCAACCAAGATGAAGATGAGATAGCTGAATCTCAAAGAGACAAATTGGGAAAATTTGCGGCTAAATGATGATGAAAGAGCTGCTCAAGACAACACGATTGCAGAGCAGTTAACCCAATCGGCCGATTTGCTTCAACTTTGATGTGAGATGGGTCGAGAGACCATCCGCTGAGCTAGTCGTGGAGATGTGAGAGATGGTGTAAGAACCGGATCGCAGCTCGGTAGTTAAGCAATGTTCACTTGTTTTATTTCCCAAATAGAGCCAAAAGATGTGTTTCAAGCATTCGATGACACACATTAGTTCAAGCCATGCAAAGAGAAAGAGAGAGAATCAGTTTGAAAGGAACAAGGTATGGGAATTGGTGCAAAAGACCAGCCCATCAAAATGTTATTGGGACAAAATGGGTTTCGGAAACAAGATTAATGAGGAAGGATGCATTGGTAAGAAACAAAGCAAGATTGGTAGCCAAGGGTATTGCCAAGAAGAAGGAATAGATTTTGATGAAACATTTGCTCCTATTGCAAGATTAGAAACAATAAGAGTGTTTCTTATCTTTTTACACAAAACTTCATTGTATATCAAATGGATGTGGGAAAAGTGCATTTTAAATGGATTGTTGGAAGAAAGAAGTCTATGTTGAGCGACCTCTAGGTTTTGAGCGGTAAAACCGTTGGAGATAAGGTACAAGCTCGGGAAAGCTTTATATGGTTTTGAAACAAGCACTGGTGAGCTTGGTATGATACATTATCTCAATTTATTATAGATAATGGATTCACCAAAGGCAAAGTGGATAGAACACTCTTTTCTAATTCAAGATGGGGAGATTATACTGCTTGTTTAAATATATGTGGATGATATCATTTTTGGATCCACAAACAAAGAGTCTGTGTGATAAGTTCTCAAAATCTGTGCAAGGCAAATTTGAAATGAGCATGATGGGAGAGAGCGACATTTTCTGTAGGACTTCAAGTTAAATAATCAAGGATGGAACCTTCATAAGTCAAACAGTACACCGAGGAGATTTAATGAAGAAATTTGGTATGGAAGAGAAGTCTACAGAAAATACCAATGAACACATCGGTCAGATGGACATGGATGCGGATAGGGCAAGTTTCTGGGATCAAACAAGATTGAGCACTTATTGAATCACTACTGATGCGGCAAGCAGGCAGGACATCAACTTTCGCGAGTAGGTGTATGTGCCAGATTCCACCGCTCAAAAAAGCCATATGACTGGGCTGACTAAAGAGAATCTAAGATATTTGAAGGATGTAAAGAAGTTGGCTTATGGTATCCAAAGAAAGTGGATTTAAGCTTGTGGTTACTCATGACTCGACTATCTGGATCAAGTTGACAGAAAGTACTTAGAACTTGTCAAATGCTTGAAACAAGCCGGTTGGTTTCCGTTTAGCATGAAGCAAAACTCAATAGCCACATCCACACAACTGAAGCGCAGTACATAGTCTGCGGGCAGCTTGTTGTGCCAAAGTCTTATGGATGAGACAACAAGTGAGAGATTATGAAATTAAGAAAAAGAGATTCCAATTATGTGTGATAACACAAAGTATTGCAATCACTCGAGAATCATGTTGTTTGAGAACAAAACACATTGATGTCGGATATCATTTTATATGAGATCATGTTGAAAAAGAAAGACATCACTCAGAATACATCTCAATTGATAAACGATTAAGGAAGCATATTCACCAAACCCTATGTGAATCAAGATTTGAATAGCTTAAGCATGAGCTAGGTTATTGAATTGGTAGTTGACACTTTAAGACTCAATGAGAAAAGATGGAATGTGAAAAAGATGAAAAATAGAACAAGTCTCATAAATCGCCCAAGTAAATCACCAGACGGAAAAGCCATGTCAGATTTAGCAATTGGTGAGTTCTTAACAAAAAGAGAGAAAGAGTTGAGTCATTTGTGGAGTAAGATGAGTCGTTTATGAGCTAAGTGACAAAAATTGAAGTCATTTTTAATGAGCGAAATGTTTTTAAGGATGACGGCAGTAATAATGAATAGCGAATAGTCAAAAAGTCGCACGAGAAGCATATGATCGATATAAATGCTGCCGCATTAAATGCGAGATATTAAATGCAATGTGACGTCTAAACCGGAGCCATTGATCTTGATCAAATTTCAAAATCCCTAAAACCCGTCCTTTCTTAACCTTTATATACGGTTTTTCAATTTCTCTCTTCTCACTTTTCCAAACTGTTCATCTTCCCAAGCAAAAGAAAGCAAACGTTTCTTCTCAAAACCCTACAAGTTCTCAAGTCGGTTTACCAAGTTTCGCTCGCAGAAAAACACACTAAAATGGCTCGAGCATGATTTCACCAAGCTCGCATAAAGCAAATCCACAGGATCAACGACGTGGACTTTGGGATGATAAAGCGAGGTTGGCGAAACCCTTGTGAAGAAAATAGCAGATAAAATCGGTAAAATAGGACTCAAACCTTTTCTCACGATGGAATATCAAATGACATACGTTGAAGAAGTTGCCCAGATTTATGTTAATCGTAAGTGGTAGAGCCGAAGGGATTAAGTCCTCCGTCCACCGCAAGGCGTATTAATCATTGCTAAGGACCTTGTGCGAGCACCATTTTGCCGTCGGAAGGCATCTTACGGGAGATATATGGTAGATGTCAACTTGGGTCAACTGCATGGAAGAAGTGGCCAAATCCGAGTGTCTTCGATGAAGTATTCACCACAATGGAAGAGGCAAGGGCGATTATCATAAAATCGATGGATATCATCGCCAAGAGTGTAGACATGAAGTTTGGCAAACTTCAATCGATTGTCCAAAACCAAAGCCGATCGTTATGGTGCGATCATGGAAAAAAAGAATATCAATTGGGATCGTTTCTGCTGGACTCTGCCAGAGAATGTTGGCAACAAATCCATCAAGGAGGGCCAGTCCTTTTGGAGGATCACTGGCATGGCTAGTCATTGGCCATTTGATGGAGGTAAAGGAATCCCTCATAGACATGGAAAGACTTTCCATGTAAACAAGAAGATGTTTAGCCAGCATGCTCCTGAGCCCGTAAGAGAGCCTATGCCAAGAGTGGCAGATATCTGAGGGGGAATCAGTGACCTGTTGATACGGTGGCTTCCTCCCTCCAATGAAGAGAGCGCCTTGGTACGCAAAGAAGAAAGATGCCCTAAAAAGAAAGAAGAAAGATGCACTGCCTCGTAGCCGAGTCGCCTACCCACTCGTAGCCGGAGTTGCCCGCCAACGCAGGCCGGAGCGGGAGAAGGAAGGGCCAAAAGATGCTATTTGGCTGAGAATCCGGGAGAAGAAGTTCCGAACCAAAAATTCCTCGGTGAGGACCAAGAGAAGAGAAGACTGCACCAAGCTCTCGAGCTTGAGAAGACAAATGAGTCTCCCACTCCGTGGAGAAAATCTCCGAGATAAGAAGTGTTGTCTCGAAGTGATTGAAGAACAACCCGATCCGCCGAGGATAGTCACAGAGGCGATTAGTAGACTTGATTGTAGCGGAAAATTGAGGATGAAGAAAGTGGCGAGCAATGAGAATCCCATCAAGGGCGGTGTCTCCACCGTCCACATTTGAAGAGAAGAGCAGCAGAGTATGTTACCTTCCATTCCGAAAAAGAAGGGCAACAAGGAGAGGATGAAGATGACGATGTAATTATGTACTCTCCATTGTATCCACACATCCAAAATCGTCTGAGAGTGGAGGAAATAGAATCGAGTCACTCGAGGGTGCAGTTTGAACGCCCTAAATTCATCGAGGAAGAGGAAGAAATGATGAAATTCCTCGGATTGACCACCGTGTGACACTTGATGAAGATAATCGCTGTGACATCCCCGCATATCTTCAAGGAGAAAGAAAAGGAAAGGTTAGCGGCTTAAGCTCGTCGTGAAAAGGCGAATATATGCCTTTCACTAGAACGAGCACCATACTCATCCTCACATTGATATGCTCCTGAAGTGATGAGGACATGGATCCTATTCAAGTTGCAAAGGAGAAGTTGGACATGCGGCAAGCCATGCGGAATCCAAATTGATGCATTAGCAACAGATGATGGAAGGACCGTGAGAGTCCTCCAAATCTCTCGAAATTGATCCGCTGGGGAGAATTACAAAGAGATTGCCACGCTTATTATTGCCGCAACCACATCCCCGTTCACTGAAGAGGATCTGATCCAACGGACTTGGCGATGACACTAGAACTTGGGCACCCAAGTTGAGCCAACCTAATGAAGATGTTTTACCACGTGCCCTCACGGCCGAGCACTCAATGGAAGAATGAGTCCGAGCAGAGTGACCCTACCTGATCACTTTTCGGGTGCGCCAGTGAGGGGAAACTCACCCACATAGCCTAGGTCTAGAGGATGCTGCGCAGATGACTCCATAATGAAGGAAGGAGGCGAAGTGGAGAAAGAACAAGAAAAAGAACAACAACAAGTTGTCACTAACGAAGCTCTGGACAAGTTGAGTCTGCCCCAATGAAGTGCCCAAATGCCTTTGCGGTCGAGACGCCATTGTTGCGGTCGAGGCACTGAGATGGATATGCCCGGGGAGTTAACACTGCAGGCAATGAAAGTACAATCCAAGGAGTTGAGACTCTGTGGATGCCATCGCGGAAAGACCCTAAGATAGTCGCAGATTCTGTCGAGAAGGGAATGTACAAGGCCTCATTGCAGTTGAGACTACGGGAGGTAATGAAGGCCCAAGGGAGGTTGAGACTTCCCGGGTAAAAATCAAGGAGAAAAGAGCATTCCTCAAGTCCTCATTGATGACTCGGAAAAGAGGAAATCGCGCTCTTCATGATTCCTGTGATAATCCCCCGATACAACATTCTTGGGATCTCAAGACGAAAGTTTCGAGCCAACCCCGCGCAGCGACTCAACAGAGGATGTTCTTCCAAGTACGAGTAAGCCGAAATTCAAAGTTGCTCGTCAAACGTTCAATTTTGATGATGAACCAAGCCCTCAGGCTTCATCATCCTCCGATGACGCTGATGGTGCAGCTGAGGACAAGAAAATTCATTTGGGCCAGACCCACGAGGCCGAAGAAGTTGTTAAGATAGCCGAGGCTCGGTCACCGGCCAACCCACTCAACACGGCCCAGCCGAGACCGAGTCATCTACACAAGGCTCCCAAAGATGCAAAGAAGCTTGACTCAACCAGGATCATCACAGGCACGAACAACTGATCAATCAATACCATATGTGCGTGATGATGCATTCGAAGAAACTTTCCCTTTCTCGATTGAGTTGCCTGATCTTGAAGAAGAAATAGCTCGTGAGCAGAGACGCTTCAACATAAGAGCTGATCCAGTTATTCCCTCAGATTCAATTGTTCCAACAGATTTTGATTTTGATGCTGCTTGGCCGCCAGCTGAAACTGAGGTGACAACTGAGGTACGTGAAGTCTTCAAGACAATCCTTGGTGAGATTGAGAAAATTGAACGGCACCAGGCCTCACTGGATATGTGGCTGGACAACAGGGATGCCAACC
This sequence comes from Rehmannia glutinosa, assembly GCA_016081115.2. Taxonomy (NCBI): domain Eukaryota; kingdom Viridiplantae; phylum Streptophyta; class Magnoliopsida; order Lamiales; family Orobanchaceae; genus Rehmannia; species Rehmannia glutinosa. The sequence continues at coordinate 42,479,789 of CM071928.1, read as the reverse complement.
TCACGGCAGACTTGCGAGGGATAGTGGTCAGAATCAGGGAATGGCATCAGCAGCAGAGTACAATGCGATACGAACAAGTCAGATACTTTAAAGCATTGTACAACAAAATGCTGGTCTGGAGCGCTGATAATGCTGACATGAAGTGGAGGATGCAGGAAAATATTGACAGAATGCATGCCTCTCATACAACAGGGATGGAGCTGTTGTGTGAATTTCACATAAAAGAACTTCTGCGTGTTGAGGAGAATATGAATGCCAAATTCAGTCTTCTCATGGCTGAAATGAAACTGGTGGCAGCCGAGTCCAAAGCCACCCGCTCAGAATTTCGAACAACACATGCCGCAGACAGACTCCAAGCAGAATTCAGCTATCAGCCGACTGGACTTCATGCTTGCTGGGATGTTTCCAGGGGTTCCTCTCTCCTTTGATGATGCCAAAAAGGGGGAAGAGGAATACCTGAAGATGTTGAAGGAGACAATTGTTGAGAAGAAGAAAGAGACAGCAGATGAGAAGAGGAAGGAAAAGGGAAAAGCTGTTGAGAGGGAAAGGTCAAAGGATGTGACCTTAATGCTTGTTGAAACCCCTCAACAAGGTCATGTCACAGCTAGCATAATCACCAAACTTCCGGTGACTCTGCCGCTCCAACACTCTATTGTACCTATGTCTGAGAAGAGAAAAATCATAGAAGCAGGGATAAATGAGCCAAGATCGGTTGAAGAATTTCAAACTCTTGAATCAAGGCTATTTCAAGGACATGCCATTAGCCCAAGCCTGGATCCGCATCTTGGGAGAAAGGCTCGAAGATATGTGAAGAAGCCGATAGGGCAAGACTACCGACCATTCAATTGGTAAATGTATGACCCGCAAGATACACCAGAGAAAAGGAAGAAGTGGTGGAGGAAGAGGTTTTCGACCTAGACCTTTGCCCAAAAATATTGAATATGTAGATCCATGCAAGAAAGGAAGGATCTACTGGTTGGGTATGATGTCAGAGCTAACTGGAAGTGTCTAGAAAAATGCTGAATATGTGAAGAGGATTGAAGAGGAAAACAAAAGGCAAGATCACTGTGCGGGCAAGAAAGACAAGAAAGAAAAAGAAAAGATGAAGTTGCGAATAGAGCTTATTTAAAAGAAGAAAGTACCAAGAGGAAAATAAGAGGAAGAGAGCCGACGAAGACAGTGAGCCAAGAAGAAAGCAAGGAGGAAAATGACAAGGCGATGAAGTGTTGTCGCTAACCCTTCATGTATTTTACTTTTGTAAATACATATGCATGTAAGTCTTCTCTGTACATTCAATGAAAAATTTGTAATTTATACATCTTTGCATTGACGCCCGTAATTTGCGAGATATAAGTATGCTCGATTGCTCGATACACATTGTAAAACAGTTGTGTAAAGGACAAGAATGTTATGATCAATAAAAAAGATTGATTCTACGATACATTCTTTGTTACCGCATTGTCGTCAGTATGTATCTTTGTTGTTTGCATTTTGTTTGTATGTTTTAAGTTTTGGCATCATCAAAAAGGGGAAATTGTTGGAAAATTTATTGTTTAGATTTTGATGAATGCCATGTTTTAAGTTGGCACCCCATTTTCCTTGTAATAGGTGTTGTGTGATAGATAGTAATAACAAGCCGAGTTAAGTCAACTATACTTGGGAATACAAGAAGTCAATCAAGATCAAGTGAAGACCCCGAGAAACAATCGAGTATGGCCTACAAAGAAGATCGAGGACTCGACTGAAGGAGTATCAATCGTGATACAGTGTATGAAGAGTCAGTCAAGTCAAATCAAGAAACCAAGTCTCAAGTTGAAGTGATTGATGAGTCATCCATTGATTGGAAGCTAACTCAAGTCACCTCCGGGGAATAAAAGACGCATCAAGTCAAGACAACTGAACGAGATCCGTTGATAAAAGTCAAGAATGTTACTCAGAATAGTAACCTATTAAAGTTGTCAGAGATAAAGTGTTAGTTCCAGTTGTGTGCAAAAGGAACAAACCAATGGGAAGCAAACCCGCAAAATATTCTCAAGTTATTCAAGCAAAATCCTCTGCCCTAAATCTCAAGGAAATTGATCCAAGAAGCTTGAGAAAGTAAGTGAAGTAGCAAGGCTGCCCTGAAGAAGCCGAGTGGGGACGAAGAAGCCTGTGTGACCAAGGCATCTCCAGATCGAGTCCAAGGAGCAAGTCACCGCGTGATCAAGACTGTCTATGGACTAATAACCACTTTGTACTCGATCATTACTTAGTGGATTCCTCCAAGAGTTGGAGAAGAGAGGAGTAGAAGAATTACCCCATCTTCGAACCTCTATAAAATTTACTTGTGTCATTTACATTTCAGCAATTTACATTCATGCACACATACTTCATATCTGCTGATAATTTGCTACCCAACTTATAATTAACAAAGTGCTAAAACCAAGTGTTAAAATAAAGTTAAATCAAATTCAAGGGTGTTAAGTCTTCCGCTGAAAAACTCATCACAGCCAAGTTAAGGTTTAGTCTAAACAACTGAGTTATTCTATCAACAGCTCTATCGAGTCTGTTGAGTGGCTAACTCTGCTGATTAACTAACTTAGCTGTCCCTTAAGGACTTAGCTGTGTATTTAACTCTGTAATATTTTAAAAGGACTAAAATCGAAAAGTTGGTAAGGTTTATTCAACCCCCCCTTCTAAACCTTACTCACACCACTTGGGACCTACAACATCTCTATCGACTCTGTTGAGTGGCTAACTCGTTTGAATAACTAACTTATTGTCCCTCATGACTTAGTCATGGTGAGAGTTAACTCTATAAAATTTTAAAAGGACTAAAATCGAAAAGTTGGTATGGTTTATTCAACCCCCTTCTAAACATTACTCACACCCTTTGGGATCTACAAGTCATCTAGGTGCCCCCAAGCATCGCCGTCCGTGTTGACTTTGATCCACTGGGAGGGGTTTTTGCATTGTCGAACAATCTTTGGGGCCTATCTTGACCGCTTAGGTACACGAAGTCTCGGGAGAATGAAAAGGTCGTGTTGATCATTATGCATTGAACCCCGATCTAAGGAAGAAGATTCCAAAATGAATACACGAAGTATGCGGAGGATGGCCGCATCCACGTCCATGTTTTTGTCCTGAAAGTCAAGTCATTGGATCCGCGGATGAGCGAATCTGGATAACACCGCCATGCGCCATAAGAAAGCAACCTCCTCACCGAAATGAAAACACATTAAACGTTGAACAGAATTCATTAAAGCTATAAGCCATAAAATTGCGGACATCAAAAGAGTTAAAGATCCATCGCCAAAGGGCCCCTGCAAAAACAAAAGAGATGAATAAATGATCAACAGATTCAGCAGCTGCAAAATAAAGAACGCAAATCGAGGGGCCAATGAAGGATCCCTTGGGGCGCAGTATATCCAATACCGCCAGTCGATTGTGGATAGCTCTCCATGCTTCAATAGAACGTCGTTCCGGGATATGAGGTGACCAAATCTAAGAACCCCATTAGACCACCAGATAATGGGGGCGCAAATGAGAGTAAGCCGATTTCGAAGTGATGATCCCATCATAAGAATTCATCCAAACGCGCATATCTTTCAAAGCCGGAGCGATGGGACTCGAACAATATCCCAGACCATATCCAAGTAAGCGTCAATAAACGAGAAGGTGAAGTGCCAAGACCCATCATAGAAGTAATCCGAGATGCGATGCCGAAATAAATGTATGTATTCCTGCACAGATACCAATCCTATCGGCAATGGCGTAACCCAACCAGCTTGTCAAGCCAAAATTAGACTCATCAATTACACTTGGGGATCCAACGAGAGTCCTCCAAGAAACCCGTAATGCAAGGCCGAATCCCAATCCATATGGAAGAAGGGATGAACGAACGACGGAGAGAACCATCCAAAGTCAAAAAAAGTTTTCTCGAGGGTTTTGTAAATCAAAGAGTTCAATTCATAACCTTCCAACCCAGCCTTCATCAGAACGCATTATTAGCAACAAGAATAGACGGACGCCCAACCCTTCTACCTTGGGCATACAACAACGATTCCAATTGACCACCACCGAACCCTTGGAGTTGACATCACCACCCGTATAACGTTACGCATGGCCCTTTCCATTTGCATTAACAATGTTCGAGGCTACTTGTAAACCATCATCGTGTGCACAAAGAAGCCGGTAATCACCGAATTAACTGTGCAAACACAACCAAAGAATAGATTAAGATATCCCTTTCCACCTCTTAAACTTTAGAATCACCTTATCAAAGACGGGTTGTAAATCCGCCACCTTGGGAGCACCTTTGAAAATAGGGGCGCCTGTAGACCGCTGGGAAGGCCCCAACCTCGAATACCCGTGATTGTTGTATATGGCCACACAGATGATTAGATACCCAGTTGCCAAGTAGACTTTGATTTGCGAGATTGAAGGCCTCGACCGAGATATCAGCATAAAGCGTGAGGATCAAGAATAGTGCGTGCATTCGCCGAAGAGGCCCCGCGACATAATCACAATATCATCCGCGTACATAATAGAGGAAGGAAAAATGATCTTTTTAGGCGCCATAATGGCCGCCGTTGGCCTTCGATTAATCGCATCATCAATAACCGTCAAAGACTTCCTCTCGCAATGCAAAAGAGTAAGGGGGGATAAAGGATCACCCCGCCTAACCCCTCAAAAACAAGAGAAATAGCCCACAAGGCGACCCATTCAACAAAACGGAAATTGCGGAGGATTGAAGAATAATACCAATCCAAAGTGAACAAACACCTTCAAAAACCAAAACGGACAAAACGTAGCAAAAAGCCCCAATTAATAGTATCAAAAGCCTTGGCGGATATCAATTTTTAAAATCATGTTGTTATCATTCTCGCCCCGCAAAACATTGAAGCCTTCCGAAACCAAAGCTATACGGGCCGTGAATCTTTGTCGGGATAAAACCAAATCGTGTTGAGACAAATAAGTAGAAATGATAGAGCCTAATCGAGTCGCCAAGATCTTGGTAATGATCTAAAAAAGAAAATTACTCATAACGACGCCTAAAATTCTCAATAACATTAGCATCCTTAGTCTTCTAAATGAGAGTCATAAAGCTAGCATTTAGTCCCGTAGGGAAGTGATGCATTAACGAAGAAGAAACATACCGTGGCCACCACATTTGCTGAAATAACGCCCCAAAAGTGACGATAAAACATCTGTTGAAACCATCCGGCCCTGAGAACTGTCTCAACCCATATCAAAAGCCGCGTCTTTAATCTCCAACTCCGATGGAATAGCCGTCAAAAGAGCGTTATATGTCGCACTGCCTCAGAGAAATCACCGATCAACCAAAGAATAGTCCTAAAGTGGTGTGTCCCGAATTGGCAAAGAGCTCCGTGATAGAAGGAAATGATGTGATTCCCAAGAACAACTGGGTCATCCGAGTAGCTATAATCGACCACAGACTCGGATCCCAAGCGTCCACTGCGAATCTTACAACGACGATGGAAAAACACCGTGTTACGATCCCCATCCTTCAGCCAAGCCGAGCGGGCTTTCTGCTTCAGGAACTCAGATTGTAATAACAGTGTGTGAGACAAAGCATTTTGAGTATCAAGTTCCATGTCACGACGCACAACAATGCTGAAACCCGGGCTCAATATCTCATCAATCTGGACTTAACTTTCTCCATCTAGTTTTCCACCTGACGATTAACATCCCTAAAGACGTCTTTATTCCAAACCTTAATAGTCTGTCGTAACCTCTTGAGCTTCCACATGACGCGCAACATAGGGTTGGGCGACGCGCATGGAAAGGCCCAAGAAGCAGTAACAATATTCCAAAAAGAATCATGATAAATCCAGATGCACTGGAAAACGGAATGGGACCGCCCCCGAGGACAGAGGAAGAGCAAGAAACCAAAATGAGATGGTGGTCCGCGCAAATACGAGGTAGAACCAAGCCTTTAACAACTTGCCAAAGAGAGAAAAATCGACACGTTGCTAAGTGCTCGATCCAATTTTGCCCGGAGAAGGAAAATAGGCGTATGGGGAGCACCAAGTGAACGACTTTCCGTAGTCTAAACAGGGAACAACCCAAAGATCCTCTAAAAAGTCCCCGAAATCGACAAAAGGCCCGGGATAGAGTGCCATCGCTCGAACGCTCATGATGACCCAAAATAGCGTTAAAGTCCCCAAAGCACCGATCATCAAGACCCAAATTCCTCAAATCCAACCAAAGCGTTCACGAGCAATATGATCACATAAACCATGAGCAAAACAAATATGCGAACCATAGAACCCAATTGAACTTGCGAACAATACATCGAGAAGAAGACCAAACCCGATTTAGGCGTAAATACCATCACGGAAGACCCAAATATCAGCCCTGGGCCGTTTTTCGAAAGTTTCGAGTCACGAAACTCAAACCTAAACTACTCCAATAAGAATCCAAAATCGAGGAAATGTCCACCTTAGGCTCACAAATAGCTAAAATAGAAGGTTTATGTTTCGATAAAGACTTAAGAACATTACGAGAATCAATGTTCCCAATTCCCGGATGTTCCGAAGATGCAATTCATTGAGGTGGTGGGGGTACCGCACGTGTCGATCGCACGGTAAAAACAAGAGTGTGGTGTGTCGCAGACCGACGATTGAGCATTAGCCACTTCATCTGCGTAATTTGCCCATCTCTTTGAAGTTGCAAAATCTAACTCATTCGGCCCTAGACGATCCGGTTCAATCGTAATGTCATGAATTGCCGCGATGCACCCTAAGTAACACTTTGAAGTAATCTAGATTTAGCCGAGTCAGTGGAGTTGTCCCTAAGGCACGACTAAGAGCACGGATAGGCTTCTCCAATGGATCTTGAACCGTAAGAGGCAGTAATAGTGGAGAAGGAGCCGTGTTGGAAGGAGGAGCTTGGGGACCGGTTCCTAGTTGGAAAATCCGCCCGAGAATCCGGGCAGTGGTTGGTCGGGGTATCATCTCAAGCAAGAGCCTCAAAAGTATTACCAAGGTGTATATCGGAAGGGCGAGTGACTATTGCGCAGAAGGGGAGCCGCCCGTATAGTCGAACCCATATTTCCCATTGAGTCATCAATGGCCTTGCCCTTGTTCTCACCGCATAGGACGATAAACTTTACGAACTCGAGCATCTCGTTGAATCAATTCGCATTTATCGCTGGAGCACTAGAATGTCCATGGTTAGGAGAGTGGTGCGCCTTTCTCAGAGCCGAGGTTCCCGTAGGAGTAAGACGGCAAGAAGTCGCCGAGTGTCCCGTAACATTACACTTCGAACAAAGCTCGGGAGTTTCTCATAAGCAATCGACACAAAGGAACACTGGACAACTCGTTCCACCATAATGTGATCCTCCAACGGTTTTGCTAGATCAATGTCAACCAAAGACACGAATGAAATGTCCAAGGGAAAATCAAGCGATCATTTGCTCAATTTGTATCGGATTTCCAATAAGCATTTGGCGATCCCCAGGATGGTATTAGGATCCCGAGTATTCCAAACTTAGCTCAAAGATGCGGACCCAAACACCGGCCACGTAGTGTGCACCTTGTACGAATTGAAACAGGGACCCATGGAGAAAGTCGAATAGTACGGGTTAAGCGCCCAATTGATACGTGAGCACGAGCTCGATCATGCACATGAAAAAATTTGACACTAAAATATCCTTTCCCAAGTCTAGCCATGTATTTATCAATTGTTCCATCTCTGTCTTCATTTTCTTCTTGAAAATCCATTTATGCCCTAGTGGTTTACTTTCTTCGGGAAGATCTATTAGTTCGTGTATGGTTTTGCAAGATTGAATCAATTTCACTTCTTATAGCAGCTAAGTTGGACAGAGCCCTTGCAACTTGTCCATTTTTGCTTTTTGGCAGTCCGTCAAGCGGTTTAGTTCTTCCTCGTGTTGGATTCGATCACCACCCCATTTTGGTTTCCTATTCTTCACCCATTAGCAGGGACCTGGTTCTATTTTATTTTCGATTGTATGTGGGTTCATCACGATTCTTTCCAAGATTTGGTTACAACTTCTTGGGTCTTCTATGTGACACGCCTAACCTCTTTTGCGTGTCATGAGGAAGCTCAAACTGATGCGACAGTTATTAAAGATTGGAACAGGGGATGTGTTTGGGGATGTAAATCATAGGGTGGATAATGGGGATGGAGCAACTTTGTCGATTCAATGCCACATCGAGACATTGGGCTATACCACCGCACTCCGGGACGGTGAGTTGACGCCTAGCCGAGGCTCGCAAACACCGCAGCTATAATCCGAACTCCTTAAGTAAAAGGCGCGCACCGCTCGGCTTAAGGACGGGAATCGTAACACAACATTTTTTCATCGAGCGTAGCAAATTCGTGCACGGGCGCACTGGGATACAGGGGCTTATGGTGGTAGGCATTTTCAAAGACGATTCTACGGTCCTTGGGGATCATATCATTTCATTTTACAAGGAGCTCTTCGCGGACACCGGGCTTTCCGCCTCGGGCTTCTCGTTAATTGACCAAGTTCTTACTCCGCAGTGGGGCGTGGGATAACGCCATGCTAACAGCCATTCCCGCCGATTTCGGGGTTCAGATGCGGTGTTTGATATGGATTCGATAGTTCTCTGGGGCCAGATGGGTTTAATGGGATTTTTTATCGCCATTTTGGGATGTCATCTCCGTTGAGGTGATCGCAGCTTGTTCGCTTTTTCTTGCATTTGTTACTACCTTCTGGGGTTGAATGCTAGTTTCATGGCGCTCATCCCAAAGACTAAGGATGTAAATGTCATTGAAAACTTCCGCCCGATTGTTATGAGCATCACGAAGATACTAGCTACGCGTTTGGGTTTGATTATTGTAGATTATTTGTCTCCGACTCAGTTTGGTTTTATCCCTAGCAAATAGATTCATGATTGTATTTCCATGGAATCCGAAGGGTTTAATGTCTTACAGGGTCGCACGGATTCGAACATGATCCTAAAAATCGATATCCGAAAGGCATTTGACACATTGAGGTGGGATTTCTTACTATGCATCTTGCGCCACCTTGGTTTCTCAGAGATCTTTGTGCGTTGGGTGGAGGTGGTTCTTCGGTCGGCCAGGATATCAGTGCTGTTGAATGGGACGCTGGTAGGTTATTTTCCTATTTCGTGAGGAGTCGACAAGGGATCCTTTATCACCGTTATTGTTTTGTATTGCGGAGGAGGTCCCGGGTCGGTTTATTGCTACGGCGATGGATCGCCTCGGTTATCCTCCTTCACGGCGCCAAGAAGTATTGTCTTTCCATCGCCCATCTTATATCCGGACGATATTGTCATCATGTGGGGGTGTCTTCTACAAATGCCCGGTCTTGCTTGATTTTAACTCATTATGCGGATATCTCGGTCAAGTGTTTAATCCACGTAAATCCAAGGTTTACTTTGGTTCACAAGTCTCGTCATATGTCCCGGGAGGGTGCAACAAATTTTGGGGATCCACCCAGGGGTGTTCCCTCATCGTGTATTTAGGCACTCCATCTTTAAAGCGCTCCCAAGGTTGCGGATTTCTGCCCGTCTTGACAAGATAATTCTCAAATTCAGAAGATGGAAAGGTTCGTCTCTTTCCCTTGCCGGTAGAGTTTGTCCGGCTAACCGGTGATTACCGATTCTTTTGTGCACACCATGATGGTTTATAAATGGCACGGTACGCGCTCAAGCAAATGGAAAGAGCCATGCGCAACTTCATTTGGACGGGGATGTGAATTCTAAGGGGAATGTGGTGGTCGGTTGAATAAATGTTGCACGCCCGCAGTAGAGGGGGATTGGGCGTGCGATCTATTGTACGCCAACAAAGCGTTCTTGATGAAATTGGGTTGAAAGGTTTTGAACTCGGATTCAGTGGTATGAGTAACCTCGCACAATGGTACTTTACTAGGAATGGGAGATTCGATGGTCCTTTATTCCTTCTTCAATTTGACCGATTAAACCCCGCATTTCCGATTGCTTGGATGATACTCATTGATCCCGGTGTGCCAACTCCGAGGTTTTATTCTCGATTGATAATTGGTTGGGTTACTCTATAGCCGATGCACTGGCATCCCGTGCAGGATTATAGGTACTTATTCCATCAACGCATTTTCGACTATTTCTATGATGGGTCCCGCACTTCACCCTACCTTTCGTGGAGGCCTATTTGGAGGGTCCGTGCCATCATCAGGCGCATCCCGATTGCGCCGTAGTCCCGGGATACTCGAGTTTGGTTGAACTCGGATGATGGTTCGGTCACCTCAAAGGCGCTTATAATCATATATGCCCCAAATACCGCAGCGATTAAATGGGGTTCTTGGATTTGGTCAAAGATATCCCGAACGGAGATCGGTGGTAGCATGGAGGGCCATACACAACCGATTGGCCGCCCAGATTCACTTCGAGCCAGGAAGTTTTACTGGCCCTTCGGTTTGTGTTCATTGCAGTGGCATCGGAAGAATCGGTTGATCACTTATTTGTCTCTTGTGCTTTTGCAGAAATATATGGCGTTGGATCTTCCATGATTTCCAAGTTCACCTCTTCGACTTATAGCTTCAACGAGCCATCGGGTGCGATTGATGGCTTTTCATTTCAGATGACCAGGTTACTTTCCTTTGGCGTGTGGCGATTATTTCCTCGTGATCCGGATTATATGGCATATCCGCAACGGTGATTTTTCACAACAAAATATGGACAAGGAGGCGGCGATCATTCAACTACAATGTACTCATTGTGGAATCATCATCTTTGGATCGGGATGCATGAATAATGATTAACAAGACCTATTTATCTTGTGCGGTCTCCGCGAGTTCCGGACGACATAGACATGCTCCAAAGATTGTGGAGGTTCGATCAAAAACCCCTCCCGGTTGGATCAAGGTTAACACGGATGGGCGTCAGGGCGCCTGCAACCTCACGCCTTCCGGAACTATAGAGGTTTCTTTCGAGGATGCTTTGTCCATCGTTGTGGTTCAGGGTACGCGTTTGAAGCTGAATTGGTCGTTTGCAATGTGGGAAATTCAATATGCCTTTGCGAAAGGTTGAGGCAACTATGGCCGAATCGGATTCGATGTATGTGGTGAACTCATCGAGAAGAGAACAATGGAGGTCCCACGGCGCCATCTTAGTCATTGGCGCCAAACCCCGCATCTCGCTCAAAGGTATTGATTTTGTAGTATCTCATATTTTCCAGAAGGCAACGGGTCGCAGACTTGCCAAGCAAGAAGATGGAGTGTGGCACATGGTGGGGTGTCCGCCTACGTAACTCCTTAACTTCTCATCGATGACTATGTTGGCCAATCCAACTATAGGTTTGTTACTTAGTGCGCCACCGCCGTGTTTCTTTTTCCCATTTTAGGCGCCTATTTTTCCTGGGGGTACTTTTTTCCTTCCAAGGGTTTTTCCGACAAGGGTGGGTTTTACCTTGATGGTTTTAACGAGGCCCCAACCATTCAGCCATTCGGCCGGCTTGTGACTATTTCGTTTTGTTTTTGACATTATTTCCAGGCTTCCTTTGGTTACCTCGATCAGCCTCCGTGATCGTGACTACTTTTTTCATTTTTATATATATATTCGCACTTATTCAAAAATCAATAAATGTAATGAAGTACTTATTGCCACCATGTATTTGTGTCAATTTTAAATCCCATACATCAATGTGAATTAAATCAAGTGGTTCATTATTTCTTTAAATATTTTTAAATGATGTCCTTGTTTACTTTGCCTCAACACAAATTTCACACTTGTTCTTGGAATCAATATGGAATGTTGGTATACAATTCAAGTTAATTAATCTACGTAAAGTATCATAGTTAACGTGTCCTAGTCTACCATGCCACAAATTGAAAGACACAAGCAATTAAACGTAAGAGTTATTCATTTCATTGATTTTTGGTTTAACAACCATTACATTGAGCTTAAAAAACCCATCGTAAGATAACCCTTGCCTACAAACATCCCATTTTATATCAAAGTAACAACTCCTAACTCAAAAATAATGTGAAAACTATGCTTATGTAAAAGCGAACCAGACACCAAATTCTTACTTAATATCCGTACTATTAACACATTATTAAGAGTAAGTTCCTTTCGGACGTTATTTTTTAACCACTTTTCCTTTTCCTTTGACCTTAGAAGTAGCTTAATTTTCCATGTACAACTTCTCGCCGTCTTCAGCTGGCTCAAAGGAACTAAATATTTCTTTAACAGAACACACGTGCCTAGTAGCACCAGAGTTAACCCACCATTGTTTGGGGTTTAATCCACCAAATTAACCTAAGAGATTACAAAGAGCTGTGTTCATTTTTCGACACTTCTTGAGAAATGTGATCAACCATGTTAGCCTCCCGGTTTGTTTTTGGTTTCTTGTAATCAGAAGTTTTATGATCCTTACTGCCACAATTAAAGAATTTTTCTTTGAACGTCTTCTTGGAAATGCCTCTTTTTGGTCCCCAATTATTGAACCCTTTTACCAATTTTCCCGGATTTCTTTTTTCCTTTGGAGCATTTGCCATGCTCCACAACATTGGCTTTAGCAGCCATAGGATTGAACATTTTTTTCCGTAACCTTCGTTATCTTCTTCAATCCCAAGCCTAATAATAAGTTCTTCAATGTTCATCTCCTTTCTTTTGTGCTTTAGATAGTTCTTGAAGTCTTTCAAAGTTCAGCAAATTTTCAATTATTGCAGCCACTTGGAGAGATTCACTCAAAACTATTCTCTCAAAGATGAAATTCATGCAAGATCACACAAGTTCTTGCACTTGACTTATTACATATTTGAAATCAACCATTTTAAAGTCTAGAATCGCCAACAATAAATATTTAGCCCGTAATGCCCTCGGACTCATACTTGTGATCAAGAGACTCCCACAGTTCTTTAGCGGCCGCTTAGATCTATAAACATTATACAAATGGATCGCTAATTCATTCATTACGAATTCCTATAAAGGAAATCAACATGATTCCAAGCATCAATCGCATGAGCAGACTTAAACATCTGTTTCATCCACACTCAAGTAAAACAACAATTTTAGCTACCAACGCTTTTGAAATCCAAGCCATTGAATTTCTGGTTTCTCAAAGATGATTCATCGGCACATTAACGGTGGGGTTAGCCACTATCCGAGGCATAACTGGGTTAACCACAGGATTGGGCAACACTGGATTAGGCGTAGTAGTTGTCTCATTAGTGCCAATCGGAACCCAGAGTTCAAATCCTAAGCCATCTCTGAAATATAATCAAAGTTTTGTACTTGACTAATCTAACAAACCGATAAGCAAAAATAATTAAAATTCTTCAACTTTTTATTTATAAGGTCCAATGCGATTACTTTCACTCCAAAATAGGATGGGTATTTAATTTATTAGTCCATATATATATATATATATATATATATATGTATATGTTCGAACCTACCGCAACTAGGGGTGGCCAAATGGAACCGAAACTGGGTTCCAAACTGGAACTAAAACAATAGTCAACGGTTCCTAAACCATAACCATGGTCAATGGTTCCAAAATAGAACGGAGCGTAGATCGGTTTCGCTTCCGGTTCGGTTCTTGGTTTCAAAACGTGGAACTGGTAGTTTTAAGCGTCGTGGAACCGTGATGGAGTTGTTTTTTTAAGGTTAAAACCAACAATTTATTTTTGGTAAATATATGAAAAATATTAAATGTTTATTATGAAATTTTATATTCATAAGTACATGACACGTTTTAGACCAAATATTGTGTTTAACTATGCTAACTTTATTTCTTTATACTCTAATAGTATATATAGATAGTTTAATATTATTATTAATATTAAGTATAAATTCTTATTGAATATTAAGTGCGAGTATTTTTCTTTCTTTTTTTTTTTTTTTAATCAAATTGATAAATAATTTTTAAAAATCAAAAATTATCAAAAAGATAAACAAACGGTTAAGTTAAAATTAGAACCGAAACCGTGGAGAACCAGGTTAACTGGACCGAACCATTGGTTGTTAAAATCGCGGGCCACACCTAACCGCAACAAGAAATGTTAGTTCAACTAATATAATAAGCGTAATTTGCTTTTTGAAATGAAAATCCAAATTCTAAGAATTATAATAGTTCAAAGAAAAGAATCAATAAAAATGCAAAGAGATATTACAAAAACGAATTGAAAACCAACATGCATTTTCATTTGGCAAGAAAAATTCAACTAAGTGCTTGACTAAACAAGTTCATTTTATAAAATGAATGTATATTGAAAATTTATCAGTTTTTCTCACTGCAGAGTGCACAATTAAAATTGAACTAAAATAATATCATTCCAAACTAGAATTTTTATGATAGTGTGTGTTAATTTCCAATTTCAAAAGTAATAAAAACATTTGAAATGAACTCGGAAATTATAAAACTAACTTTGATACCTTTATATAAATTGTACCTAATATTTTTAATAAAATGAATATGTTTTTTTAAGTTTGTTGGGAATATTATGCAAAGACAACTTATATAATCCGGAAAATCAAAATAATTGTAAATTACAAATTTGCAACAGATAAATAGAAAACTAGCTTGAAACAAAATTACAGAATACTAATAAATAAAAATGACCTGAATCATGTGTTGAACACACTATCCTTAAAATAGATTTATCTCGATTCGGATGTCTATTTCCCAGGATAAGATGGAAAAATCGATAACCTTTCTATCCGACGAACTAAACTTACGCCTGGAAAATATCACAAAAAATGCAGGAGGCCAAGAGAAGGTGCAAAGCAATGTGTAGAGAATAAGAAATGCAAATATGTTAAGTATGTTTTAATTTTCATTTGGAATGTCACTATTTATAGAGCCGATAAAGGACATGAAAATTAAAGCTCAGATTTACACACTGTTACACAACAATTATAATTTTTGCTACAACAATTATGTATATTGTTGCTAAGATTTAAATTCAAAAATTTCATATGAGGAATTTATATTGTTTATGAGATAATTATATATTCAAAATTAAAACTGCTTAAAAAATTTAATTTGAAAATAAAAAATGCAAAAAAACATAAAGGCTGACTATGTGGCTCGATTTGAGTGACATTTGTGCCGCAGTCGCACTCGCACACAAGTCATTGATTCGCAGCCTCAAACCGGACCGTGATATGCAACCTTCGCGGCGCCCGTGTAGAGAGAGTCTCTATCTAATATAATCTTACACCTTACTAAAAGGTGGCATTATAAATACTAGTCTAAAAAATCCTTTGTTCCCATGTGGGACAAACCCACCTTTCAAAAAAGATAAACACATATGTATTCTTCTTTTAAATTAATTCCAATACTCTTCTTTAAGCTTTAATTTCTCTTTCATCCAAACACCATTTTGGACAGACAAATATTCAATTTTAATGTTCTCATGGAGTAGAACAAGAATCCACTTTTACTTTTATCGTGAGACAATCAAATTCCCAAGGAAATCGCACCCAAATATGCAATTTCTTTCACTTTTTCCAATAATCCCCCACATGAAGGAAATTTCGAGGATACAAAGATTTTTTGATAAAGTCCAACAGTTGAACCCTGCACAAGATAGGTAGGTGTTACCTTTTGAACCTTCCCTTGTGAAAATATATTTACTTTACTAGCTGATTAGTAGACGCAATGTCTTTGAATTGTTCTACCTTTTATGTAAATGATGATATACCTCACACAAGATTCTTCCTAACATACTTCAGTTCTCATTGTTATGTTCATTCATGGCCCTGAACATACGCCTGGTTCTGGAAGAGGTTCTAAGAATTGAGCCTCACACAATTCTCTACAAAGTGGCCCCACTTCTTTCTCACATAGGTGATACTTCTTTAAGAGTAGTCCACACTACCCAGCTTGGCTTACCGACGCACAAGAATCATTAAAAGCCAAATGCTTATCCTTTTCTCCAACGGGCTTTACTGTTATATAATGGACAAGGGAAAATTCCCCCACAGTGATACAAAAGTTTTTTTACAATTAGGTTGTCCCATTGAACCTAGATCTTGGGATCTCCAGTCAATTAGGTTTGGTTTCTATTGTATCAACTCATTTTTCGAGAGGCTTAAGTCACATTTCTCTTGATGATTTTACAACTAACTCTCGATTTAACCATTTGGTTAATGATCCGTTGAATTATCCTTTAACTTCACGTATAAAATAGAGATAACACCTGAGAGAAGTAGTTTCTAATGGTATTATTTCTATGACGTATGTGTATAGACTTACCATTATACATATTGTTATGTGCCCTGCCAATCGCTGATTGACTATCACAATGTATACACATTGTTGGCATAGGCTTTGGCCGTTTTGGAATATCTTCTAAGAAGATTAGGAGCCATTCAGCTTCTTCTCCACACTTGTCTAAAGCTATAAACTCAGACTCCATTGTGGATCTAGCTATAACCGTCTGCTTAGAAGATTTCCATGATATGGCTCCACTTCCTAAAGTGAATACAAATCCATTTGTAGACTTAGAGTCTTTAATATCAGATATCCAATTAGTATCGTTGTAACCTTCAATAGCAGCAGGATATCTTGTATAGTGTAGTCAAAAATCACAAATGTATCTTAAAAACTTTAGTATTGTCACTATACCTTTCCAGTGGTCATACGTTGGATTACTCGTGTATCTACACAATTTACTCATTGCGTAGGCAATGTCTGGTCTTGTACAACTCATTATGTACATCAGACTTCATATGACTCGTGAGTATTCCAATTAAACACACGGCCTCACCTCTATTCTTCGATAGATGTTGACTCGTGTCTATAGGAGTTCTAGCTAATGACGTGTCATCCTTACTAAATCTTTTCTAGAATCTTGTCCACATAATGTGACTGATCAAGAGTCAGTCCATTTGAAGTTCTAGAAATCTTTATTTCGAGGATCATGTCGGCCTAAACCCATATCTTTCATGTCAAACATCGACTTCAACATATATTTTGTGGATTTGACTATTTTATCACTACTTCCAATGATAAGCATGTTGTCTACATAAATACACAAAATGACATAGCCATTTTCAAAGTGTCTTTAACATAAGCACATATATCACATTCATTTATTTTAAATCCACACTCTTTCATTGCATTATCAAAATTTTCATGTCATTGTGTTGGTGCATGTTTCAAGCCATATAATGACTTGACCAGTTTACAAACCTTGTTCTCTTGCCCAAGAGTAGAGAATCCTCCAGGTTGTTCCATATAAATCTCTTCTTCAAAATCTCTACATTCGGAAAAGTAGTTTTTACGTCCATTTGATGTACTTCAATATTTCGAAATACGGCAATTGCAAGTACCGATCTAATGGAGATTATTCTAGTAACTAAAGAATACGTACCAAAGTAATCAAGATGCTCTTTTTGTCTATAACCTTTAATTACAAGTCTAGCCTTGTAATTATCAATTGTTCCATTTGCCTTCATTTTCTTCTTGAAAATCCATTTATAACCTAGTGGTTTACATCTTTCAGGAAGATCCATTAGTTCACAGGTTTGGTTTTCTTCCTCCTTCCCCGCTTCGGCCTTAGGGTTTGCAAGATGTAATTAATTTCACTTCTTATGGCCTCTTCCCATAATGGTCCTTCAGAAGAGTTTACAACTTCTTTGTAGCTTTGAGGTTCACTTTCCAGCATATAGGTTAGAAATTTCAGACCAAAAGATTTTTCTATCCTAGCTCATTTGTTGCGTCTAAGTTCCACCTCTTCTTATTTATTTCCTTGCTCTTGTCCTATTGAATCATGTATCCGTTTAGAAGAGCTTGCTTCTTCTCTTGATCTACACGGAAATACATTTTCAAATAATGAGGTATTTCTCGTTTCAATTATCGTGTTCTTATGTTATCTTCAAATTAGATTCATACACAAAAAACCGATAAGCACTATTGTTATGTGCATATCCAATAAATATGCAGTCAATAGTTTTGGGACCTACGTTCACCTATTTTAGTGTAGGTACAACAACCTTAGCAAAAAAACCCCACACTCGTAAGTATTTGTAGGATGACATTCTTCTACGCCATAGCTCATATGGACCTTTGTGTAATTTCTTACGGGGTACCTTATTTAAAAGGTAATTAGCTGTCAAGATAACTTCCCCTCACATGCTCTTAGGAAAGCCCGAACTTAATATCATGGCATTCATCATTTCTTTAAGTGTACAGTTTTTCCGTTCTGCAATGCCATTTTGTTGAGGTGAATAAGGTGTTGTTGTCTCGTGTCTAATTCCGTGTTGGGCAGAGAATTCAGCAAATGGTCATTCATATTAACCTCCACGATCACTTCTTAACACCTTAATTTTCTTATTGAGATGATTCTCAACTTCATTTTTATAGAAAATTAATTTCTTTATAGCTTCATCTTTACTTTTAAGAAGATACACACATAACAAAATATTGTGTTACCATCAATAAATGTAATGAAGTACTTGTTGCCACCACGTGTTTGTGTTGATTTTAAACATACATCGGTGTTAATTAAATCAAGTGGTTAATTATTTCTTTCAATATTTTTAAATGATGTCCTTGTTAACTTTGCCTCAACACAAGTTTCACACTGGTGCTTGGAATCAATACGGAATGTTGGTATACAATTCAAATTAATTAATCTACATAGAGTATCATAATTAATGTGTCCTAGTCTATCATGCCACAAATTTGAAGACTCAAGCAAGTAAATAAAAGAGTTATTCATTTCATTGATTTTTGGTTTAACCACCATTACATTGAGCTTAACCTGCCCATCAGAAGCATAACATTTGCCTACAAACATCCCATTTTATATCAAAGTAACAACTCCTGACTTAAAAACAATGCGAAAACCATGCTTATCTAAAAGTAAACCAGACACCAAATTATTACGAATATCTGGTACAAATAACACATTATTAAGAGTCAATTCCTTATGGGACATCATTTTTAGAACCACTTTTCCATTTTCTTTGACCTCTCAAAAGTTTGAATTTCCAATGTCTGACTTCTCGCCGTCTTCAGCTGGCTCAAAGGAACTAAACATTTTCTTAACAGAACACATGTGCCTAGTAGCACCAAAATCAATCCACCATTGTTTGGGGTTTGAACCAACCAAGTTAACTCAGAGATCACCGCATCCAGATTCATTTCTGACACTTCTTGAGAAATGTGATCAACCATGTTAGCTTCCCAGTTTTTCTATGGTTTCTTGCAATCAGAAGCCTTGTGACCCTTACCGCCATTATTAAATCATTTTTCTTCAAAATTATTCTTGGAAATGCCTCGTTTGGTCCCTAATTATGGAACCCTTTTACCGGTTTTCCTGGATTTCTTTTTTCCTTTGAAGCTTTCGGCATGCTCCACAACATTGGCTTTAGCAGCCATAGGATAGAACATTTTTTCCAGAACCTTCGTTATCTTCATCAATCTGAAGCCTAATAATAAGTTCTTCAATGTTCATCTCCTTTATTTTGTGCTTTAGATAGTTCTTGATGTCTTTCCAAATTGGGGGCAATTTTTCAATTATTGCAGCCACTTCGAGAGATTCACTCAAAATCATTATCTCAGCATGAATTTCATGCAAGATCACATGAAGTTCTTCCACTTGACTTGTTACATATTTGAAATCAACCATTTTAAAGTCTTGGAATCGGCCAACAATAAAAATTTTTAGCCCCCGCATCATCGAGACTTATATTTGTGGTCAAGAGACTCCCACAATTCTTTAGTAGTTCTCTTAGAGCTATACACATTATACATCGCATCGTTAATCCATTCATTACATAATTCCTACAAAGGAAATCGGCTGATTTCAAGCATCAATCTTATGAGCGGTTTGAACACATGTTTCATCCTCACTCAACTTGGGAGGATCTTCAGTCAAGAACTTTGCTAAGTTCAACGTAGTCAAGTAAAACAACATTTTTTGCTGCCAACTTTTGATATCCAAGTCGTTGAATTTATCCATTTTCTCAGATGATTCACCAAAGCACATTAAAGATGGCGTTAGCCACTATCCGAGGCATAATCGGTTAATCGGGGGATTAGGCAGAACTGGATTAGGCATAGCAGTTGTCTCATTAGTGCCAATCGGAACTCCAAGTTTAAATCAGAAGCCATCTCGGAAATATAAATCAAAGTTTAGTACTTCGATTAATCGGAACAAATCCGATAAGAACAAAATAATTAAATTGTTCAAGTTTTTATTTATAAGGTCCAATGCGAGTTCTTCCACTCCAAATAGCACGGGTACTTAATTTATTGGTCCAAATATATATATGTTCGAACCTACTGCAACAAGAAATGTTAGTCCGACTAATATAAAAAGCATGATTTGCTTTTTCAAAATGAAAATCCAAATTCTAAGAATTATAACAGTTCAGCAAAAGTGGTTGAATAAACAAGTTGATTTTATAAAGTCAATGCATATTGAAAATTTATCAGTTTTTCTGCTGAGTGCACAATTAAAATTGAACTAAAATAATGTCATTCCAAACTAGAATTCCAATGACACCGTGCGAATTTCCAATTTCCAAAAGCAATAAGAACATTTGAAATGAACTGGAAATTATAAAACCAACTTTGATACCTTTATATAAACTGTACTAAATGTTTTTAATAAAATGAATATGTTTTAAGTTTGTTGGCATAATTATGCAGTACAGTTTATATAATTTGGAAAATCAACAAAATTGTAAATTACAAATTGTCGCTGGTAAAAACAATTATGTTGTTACTAAGATAATACTCAAAGAACTAATAACTTTTCTCACACAAAAAATTAAAAACCAAAGAACCCAAAACAAGCCCAACGAAGAAAGATAAAAAGGAATTATCAAAAATTAAAGTTGTGGAAAAGAAAAAGAACTACACCCTAGTTTCATGGTTAACCATTGCCTTAACAACACCTCAACCACCTCCAGCCGGCTTGACTGTGAAGTTTGTTGTCGTTCGGAAAGCCATTTGCGATCCAAATCTCTTTGACAATGCCACTGCGAGGGTTTGTGTTCCAAAATTTTCTATTTATCTTTAAGGGTTAATTTTGTCTTTGAACTAGTTAATATGGGCTAGGCAACTAGGTTTGATAGTGGATCAAGGCCGGGGGTGGATTGGGCTATCATTTTTGGTGGGTGATTACATGTTGGGCCAAGCTCTTTTCATCGTCTTTTTGGATTTGAAACAAAAATAATAATGTCTATGATTCGGAATAAAAGTTGCTCTAATCCCAAACATAATGCCCAACCAAACACAGCCTTAAGGCAAGTAATACTTTTGAGCAATAAATAAGTACTTTAAATAGGAAACTCTAATACTTTTGACACAAAAAGTGGTACTCATTGTTAAAAATGATGCTGAAGATGATTGATATTTTGTAGTTCAATAAGTAATATTTTTCACTTAATATTTAATACGTGTAATACTTTTCCAGTTAAATGTGTAACACTGTTCACTTAAAACTCTAATACTTTCTAGTTCAACATGTATATTTTTGTAGTTCAACATGTAATAACTTTCTCTTAAAAGTGTAATACTTTTTATTTAAAACTATAATACTTTTAAGTTCTGATGACACTCGAGCGAGCTAAACTAAAATGATCCCACGTGGCGGTCGGTGATGATATCGTCAGTGACCTAGATGACATCAACCGACCGAATGACATAAGAAGCCAAGCTAATGACGTGTCACTAACCGAGCTCGGCCTACCGCTAGAAAATAGCCAAGAATGTGCTTAATAGGTCTCGCCGAGTAGAACTAACATGACGATAGACCCAGGATGTCATCGTCAACAAGTCAAGGAACATACCTACAATATAATAATCTCTCAAAAGGAGCAATATTCCTCAAAGTCAACAAGATTCTCTCAACACATGGCTACTCCCACGCGCGCGAGGAATAGCCCCATTATTTTAGTACAAAATTGCAACCAGTCATCTAGATACGCCCTGCAGGATATACCCTATGAGTTATTAAGGGAAGGACAAGTGTCCCATTACTTGTAAAACAATGATGGACCCATCATTGGGTACGGTTATAAAAGAAGCCTCACTTATCATAAAGAGGTCAGGATGAAAAAGAGAAAAAAAAAGAGAGTAGAAAAAGGGGGAAAGAATTGTAATACACACATTATACGAAGAAAGCCAGGACATGTTCGCTTTCGGTAATTCTAATAAAAAGGCTGAATTAGCCATTAATTTATAGTCTTTTAGTTAGTTTACTCTCCACGTAATTAAAATTTATATTTTTCTTTGTTGACCCAAGAAGCACGTCAACAAATTGGCGCTAGAAGGAGGCACTCCCAAAAATATAGTGATATTTTCTCACAAGTCTGAGAACTTCCAGCGAAAAATTAACACATCCTTTGCTCTTTAGAAAATGAGCGAGAACTCAAGAAATCTATAGAGGAACGATGACCTACCCCAGGGAACTCAAGTTGGCCAAAATACAAATGGCCAAAATGCACCACAAGCAGGAACTGGGATCACAATTGCATCACCCATCACACAGCTCTTCACGGACCCGAATTTCCTCCAACAAATGAGTCAACTATTGGCTCAAGCCCTTGCAAACCCTCAGCCTCAAATACAACTTCAACCCCAAATAAATCCCCTTCAGGCAGATCCCTCGAGAAATACTCAAAATCAACCCCCGATAAACCCAGACAATCAAGAGGCCAATTCTCGGGGCTCACAACCTAAGAACAGACAACACAGGAGGAGGCAACGTGAGGATGCCCCCGAACACAATGTGGTGGTAGAATCCTCCCCACCGCTCCATCTCTGAATTCGTATTTGCGGGACGCCAGAGACCAAGAACACCTCAATGGCCCATAAATTCAAGACTACGATTCCTGAAGACCAAGGCCCAATCGAGCTTAGGGCCCCAGCCCAGCCAACGAGCGAGAGGCAGAAATCACCCGCTTACGGAGACGACTCAACGAGTTAGAAGAAACACAAAAAGGGGCTCGACATCAACCGAGTCCCATCATGGGTCGGACAAGCATGGCATCACTTTTGCCCCCCACATCTTGGCAACTCCTCTTCCTGCGAAGTTTAAAGTCCATCAGATCGGGTTGTATGATGGAGAGACCGACCCCACTACCCACATTCATAAATACTTGGCATGGATGGAGCTGTATAGCCCAAGCAACGCCATTCTCTGCCGAGCTTTCCGCTAATGTTAGGCGACCGGGCCCACCGTTGGTTCCGAACTCTATCGCCGGGGTGTATACATTCTTGGAACGACATGATGCCAGCTTTCAACACACACTATCTTGCCTCGAAGGTCTGTGCGGCCCCGAAAGACTCTCTTGTCAACATAAAACAGGATAGGGATGAATCACAAAAGAGTTACATCGCTCGTTTTAACAAATAAATCCGTGAAATGGAGCCAGTATCCGATGATGCGATGGTCATCACAGCCATGGCTGGTCTTGCCCTTGGAACACGATTTAATTATGCCATCCACGAGTCTAGGACAAGCACTTTTCATGAATTTCTCCTCCGAGCAGAAAGGCACATATATGCCGAGAAGACCAATGCCAACGTCCCCACCGAATATAGACACCAGAATCCTCGAAAAAACACCAAAAAGGATGCCCCTTTCTAGCCAGGTTCCGGGTTCAAACCATTTTCTGGCAACACCGCGATGGGCTATAGGTCACATCAAGAATTTAGAGCGGAGGTGGCGGCTTTGAAGAGCACATTAACACACACCTTTGTCTATTTGGAAGGACATACGGAATCTTAACTTGTTACCTCCTCGCCGCCCAATTAGGCTGGACCCATCAAAATTGGATTCCAACCGATATTGTAGCTACCACAGGTCAATCGGCCATGAAACAGATGAATGCCGAGACCTTGTCCGAGAAATCCTGAGGTTGGTCCAGATAGGAGATTTGAAACAATATGTACATGGCCTCCCGCAACCCCCACCATCCAATGACAGAACAAATCCGGAACAACGTCCCAATCCTGCCCAAGTACCACCTTCCAATGACAACAACGGGTAGGAAATTTTAACAATGATCAATGCGAATAGGGCCAAAGATAACTGGTCCAACAAAAAAAGGAAAGCTGAGGCTCAAGAAGCTGAGAGTGCGAAGCAGCACATCCGAATTGCAAAGATCCGAGAAGGCCGACCAACTGGGTACTTCTCCTTTTCTGACCAAGATGCTGATCAACTAGTACACCCCCACTCGGATCCTCTGGTCATCACGGCCCCCATCCTGGGCATCCTGGTGCACAGGATTCTGGTTGACTCAGGCAGCTTCGCCTCGGTCATTTACATTAGGGCCTTTCGCAGACTGAACGTAGAGGACAACTACATAAAGCCGTGCAACGACAGCATTCTAGGGTTCGGAGGAGGGAGAATCATCCCACTGGGAGAAGTGGATCTATCTATTCAAATAGGCCAGGGGACGCATAAAAGGACAAGGATCACCACATTCAAAATAATCAATTCAGACTCCAAATACAATGCCATCACCGCTCGACCTCTGCTTTACCACTTGAGAGCAGCTGTCTCGGTGTATCACTTCTGCATCAAGTTTCCAACCCCAACCAGAGAAGGGATTCACAAGGGGAATCAAAGGAAATCTCGGGAATGCTCCCTGAAGATCAGGCCCATGGAGATAAATCTTATTAAAGAAGGAAAGCTCAGTGAGGTAACAGTCGGCCGAGCAAAACACCGAGTTGAAAAATCAAACCATTGAGACCGGAGCTGACCTGAGCAGACGACCCGGAAAAGAATCGATAGAGGAAGAAGAAGAGTTACTCCAGAAAAAGGAAGGACAGAGCAAAAAACGAAAGCATGCCGAGCCGGTAGAGGAGGTCGACATAGTAGATGTCGATAAGCAAAATAGGGGACGACAACTCGGGGTCGGCCACAATCTACAAGACCATTCGATCGGAGCTAATTGAATTTCGAGCAACAATCTAGATGTATTCGCATGGACTCACGCTAATATGCGACATTGACCCCAAACATACCTGCCACCGTCTAAATATCGACCTCACCTGCCGAGCAGTGGTTCAGAAGCAGAGAAAGTTAGGTCCGGACAGGCAAGTCGCATTGAAAGCTGAAATAGGTAAACTCTTGGATAATAAATTCATCTGGGAAGAACTCTACCCGCGATGGGTAGCCAACCCTGTACTGTTAAAGAAGAGTAGCAGACAATGGCGCCTTTGCGTTGATTTCACAGACCTAAACAAGGCATGCCCCAAAGACAGTTACCCGCTCCCAAACATAGACTACATGGTCGACGCAACAGCAGGCCATGAATTGATGAGCTTCATGGACGCATATTCAGGCTATAACCAGATCCGAATGCATCCTGACGATGAAGAAAATACTTCCTTCTACTCGGCCAGAAGGGTCTACTGCTACAAAATGATGCCATTCGGACTAAAAAATGTTGGGGTGACCTATCAGAGGTTAGTCAATAAAATGTTTCAAAAACTGATAAAACGCACCATGGAAGTCTATGAAGACGACATTCTTGTAAAATCCTTGTATGCTGTTGATCACCTACATGACCTCAATGAAATGTTCGAAATCTTACGCGAGTACAAAATAATGTTAAATCCGAAAAAATGTACGTTTGGAGTCGGCTCGGGCAAATTTTTGGGATATATGGTCAGCCAAAGGGGGATCGAGTCCAATCCAGGATAAAATGAAGGCCATAATCAATCTAGATCCACCTAACTCAATGAAAAAGGTACAAAACTTGATGGGACGCCTAGCTAGAACTGTCAATTCTGGCCCGCCCCGACGGGCCGACCCGAACCAGCCCGATTTTCTAGTGGGCTGGGCTCTATTTTTCAAGGCCCAAAAAAAGTCGGGCCTCAAAAGCCCAGCCCGATCGGCCCGGCCCGGCGGGCTAGCCCGAAAAGCCCAACTTTTCCAGTGTAATTTTCGTTTTTAGGTCGGGCTTGGTTCCCAAATTTTGTGGCCCGGGGCACTGTTTGGCCCGGTCCGACCCGATTTTTTGAAAAAGCCCGGTGGACTCGGGTCGGTCGGCCGGCCCGTTCTTTTGACACCTCTACGCCTAGCCGCTTTGAGTAGATTCATCTCGAGGTCAACTAACAAATATAAGCCTTTCTTGAAGTAATCAAGAAAACAAGGACTTGAATGGACAGACAAGTGCGGCGGCAAAGATTCGACCATGAAACAACATTTGACAACCGTCCCTGTTCTACAAAAGCCAACCCGAGGTGAAAAACTATACCTTTATCTCATTGTATCCGAGTATGCCATCAGCTCGGTAATCCTCCAGCTAGATGGCTCTATTCAGCACCCAGTTTATTACATCAGTTAGGCCTTACACGACGCTGAGCTGAGATACCCCCCAATGGAGAAACTTACATACGCATTGGTCATCTCCTCAAGCAAATTGAGGCCATATTTCCTAGAGCATAAGATCATCGTATTAATCGAACACTGTTAAAATAGATCATGCACCGACCTGATACTTCAGGTCGGATGATCAAATGGGCCATCGAGCTCAGCCCATTCGAGATCTCATACGAACCAAGGACAGCCATAAAAGGGCAGGCCTTGACAGATTTCATCGCAGAATTCACTCCACCGATCCGAGTGGAACTCAGCGAAGAAGAATGGAAATTGTTTGTCGACAGCTCCTCTACCATAGACCGAGCAGGAGCGGGGATTGTCATAATTAGCTTGGGGAACAAATGCTTCTGCTCGACTGTCCGATTCGCAACAATAGCGAGGCGGAATATGAATCATTACTAGCGGGATTGGAGATGGCGACCTCCTTGGGATTGAAAAAACTACTCGTCCACAGCGACTCCCAATTGGTAGTAAATCAGATTAATGGGAACTACGGAGCAAAGGAGCCAAAAATAGCCCAATATTTGGAGTTCGCGAAAAACAGAATCTCACAGTTTAAGGCGGAATAATACACATCCCTAGGAGTGAGAACGCACAGGCAGATGCCCTGGCCCGACTGGCATCTAGCTCGGGGGCTGACCTGATTGAAGAAGTAACGGTTACTCATTTAACTGCCCCATCGCTTAACATCAAGAAAATAAATGTCAACGAAGGAGCCGAACCAACATGGATGACCCCGATCATTCAATACCTAGAGCATGGAATCTAGCCAAAAAATAAGGCACAGGCCCGAACTCTAAGAACCAGGGTAGCTCGGTACACCATGGTAGATGGTATCCTGTATAAGCGTGGATATTCAGTCTCGTTGCTCAAATGCTTATCGGAGACGGACGCCGACTTCGCACTACGCGAAGTGCATGAAGGGATCTGCGGGAACCACGCGGGAGGGCAGACACTGGCACACAAGTTGATCCGACAAGGATACTACTGGCCATCCCTGAAACAAGACGCGATCTCAATGGTAAACAAATGCGAAAAATGCCAATGGTTCGCTCCACAGGTCAGGTACCATCCCGAACAGCTCACTTCAATCTTCAGTCCCTGGCCATTGGCCAAATGGGGAGTCAATCTCATCGGACCACTCCCCACTGGCAAAGAGGGCATCAAATAGTCGCGGTGGACTATTTCACCAAGTGGGCCGAAGCAGAACCATTGGCAATAATAAGTGAAAAAAAAGACCACCAGTTTTTTGTGGAGGTCAATTATATGCAGGTTCGGGATACCTTATTCAATAGTAACGGACAACGGGAAGCAATTCGATAACAGAAAATTTCGAGCTTTTTGCGAAAGATTCCATATCAAGAACCACTTTTCCACTCCATACCACCCAAAATCAAACGGTCAGGTCAAAGCGGTAAACAAAATTCTCAAATATACATTGAAAACTAGACTTGAAGAAGCCAAGGGAAATTGGCCCGAAGAATTACTCGGAGTATTATGGGCCTATAGAATGACGCGATCGGTCATACGGAGAAACACCATTCTCCCTGGCATATGTCTTTGTCAAGCCGTAATTCGTAGAAATCGGAGCCCCAACGTTCAGAATTGCTAATTTCTCCAAAGAAAAGAATGAGGTTGCCTTAAGAACCAAACTAGACCTATTAGAAGAAAAGAGATGTAGTGTCGGGATGCAAAATGTTATATACAAACAGAGAAGTGAAAGGTACTACAACTCAAAGGTGAAAGAAAGGAAATTATTGGTCGGTGACATGGTCTTAAAAAGAGTCATTTCGGGCGAGCCCACTCCATTAAAACCGACTGGGAAAGCCCGTACAAAATCAACAAGGTTTTATCAAATGGCGCATACAAGCTCGAATATTTAAGTGGGGAAAAATTCAATCATCCATGGAATGTATCTTATTTGAAGAAATATTATCAATAAAAAAATTGAATTCCCTGAGCAGATTATCTCGAAGACTTAATTTAGGCTCGGTCAAAACCGAGCACAAATCTTGGAAATGATTCCACTCAAAAGACTCGGTCAAAACTAAGCACAAATCTTGGAAATGAGTCCACTCCAATGACTCGGTCAAAACCGAGCACAAATCTTGGAAATGATTCCACTCAAAAGACTCGGTCAAAACTGTAACGCCCAACCCTATTACTACAACTAAAAAATATATAAATAGTAAAAATCGACCACAACTCTATTTAAAATGTGTAATAATTTTTTTTATCTCTGTGACATTATAACAACAAACAACTAAAATCATTTTAATTTTAGGATAAAGACAAGCCATGTGCACAAACAAAGAGGTAACCAACCCTAAACGAAAATATAATACAAGACCAAAAAGGGAAAGGTAACCCATTAACATAGCCCAGCAGGTCGTCATCAAACATATAGGAGCTCCAGCAGCCTGCCAGTAAGCCCATGAAATCCAGCATCACCATACTCACCTACAATGCATGAACTACATGAGCTAATGCCCAGTAAGCGGAAATCATGCATGCTGAAAAGAATAATGTACTACAAATGCAATGCATTCCAAAATGTTTCACAAGAAATGCGCAAAATGAGTTTGAAACATTTTATTCGGAATCATTTCCTTTTATTGGCCCTTTACCTCTCTGCTATGCACCGGAAATAACTCAACATAGTATTAATGATCAAGTTGTCGGTCAGTATGTCTCACATACCGAAAGTAATGTCTCACATGGCTTTGGGCTTTAATAATCAATGAGCTCGTCAGAATGTCTCACATACGAAGTGATGTCTCACATGGCACGAGCTCAATATATCATATAAGCATGACTCTCATGCCTCGGTGCAGTAGCAGTGGCCAACCAAAACCTTTTCTTTTTTATAGAAAGTCATGTCGTGCATGCCTCATCTCAACAATACTCAATATGTTTGCATGCGTGCAAATGCCAATGAATGACATGCTCAATGAAATGACAATCATCACATTCCAATATCAACCCAAAGAACATATGGACGTCAAGGTTTCCATAATACATTCATCAGGATACAAGAGTCACATTTGTATTAATAAGACAGGAAATATTATGTTCATGCATTGTAGTTGCAGATGGATTTTCACTTACCGTGTCTGTCTGTCTTCTTGGTTCGTTAAATCGTAACTCCTCAATATTAGATGTGAACAATCAGTATCAATTGTAGAAACAAGGTCTGTTCCTAGCTAATAACCTCATGTTCTCTCTCTCTCTCTCTCTCTTTCTCTCTCTCTCTCTCTCTCTCTCTATTTTTCTTTTGCTTTCCTTCTCTATGTTTTCTATTTTTTTTTCTTTACCTAATGACACTTATATATATATATACATATATATATATATAGGATATGGATCAAATAGGTCCTCCTACTTGGGGTAAGTCCATGGGGACACATCCTAACCATAGATCAATAAAATTTTTTAGGGCTTTTTTATGTTTATTTTTTTGTTTCAGCAATTAAAAAGGGTAAGGTGGTAATTTGACATTTTAGAATCAGTTACTAAGATTTCACTTTCACGTGATTTTTGACCACTTTTCACGCACACTCTCTCTCCAGCGTTTCAGTTTCAAAAAAAATTCTTTGTTGCTTATGTAGTATAGGGTTGTTGCTTATGACTTGCTTATGTAGTTAATGTATATGTGATGCATGTGTAGTGTATATTCATTGCTTATGTAGTATAGGCTTATCGCTTATGTAGTATGAGTTTGTTGCTTATGACTTGCTTATGTAGTTAATGTATTCGTGGTGCATACGTAGTGTATATTCGTTGTTTATGTAATATAGACTTGTTGCTTATGTAGTATGAATTTGTTGCTTATGACTTGCTTATGTAGTTAATGTATCTGTGGTGCATACGTAGTGTATATTCGTTGCTTATGTAGTATAGACTTGTTGCTTATGTAGTATGGGTTTGTTGCTATGACTTGCTTATGTAGTTAATGTATCTGTGATGCATACATAGTGCATATTTGTTACTTATGTAGTATAAGATTGTTGCTTATGTAGTATGGATTTGTTGCTTATGACTTGTTTATGTAGTTAATGGTATATAAAAGCACCATGATACATCTACAGAAGCAACAAATTACATCTTCATAAGCAAACTTCGAACTGAAGTCAAGCTCTAGCAACTATGTCAAATTGTCTGCAACAATTTTCACACAATAGTGCGTTGAAGAAGAATGGTAAATGATTTCTCACAGTAGTGCGTTGAAGAAGAAGAATGATGAGATTTGTTCTCACTGAATCACGTTGAATTTGATGTTAGATTTGCATAGATTGTGTGATCATAATGTGAGCGAGAATCCCATGAATATTGGGTAATTTTGTAGGATGACTAATTTACCCTTTCTCTAATTACCAACATTTAATCAAGTTTTAGCTCTAAAATCACAACCATTGAAAAATCTAGATATGTGGCTAGGATTGGTTATGGACTTACCCTAAGAGGTGGTCTCATATAACCCTCTCCTATATATATATATATATATATATATATATATATATATATATATATATATATATATATCGATAACCTTATTTTGGTGAGGCGGTGCAGTGAGGTGTGCAAGACAACTCAATCCTTATTTGCCTTATCTCTATGATGACCAGCATGTATATGTGTGCTTGTGAGAATCAAGTCTTTCTCTTGTTTTTGTTTAATTTACTCATATGTGGGTCACAGTTATATATACATATTTATTCTTTGTAAAATCTACTTGAGGTGGTGTATTGCTTAACTTAATTACACATCTCATATACTCACATGCATATTCTCATATATATATATGCTAACATATAATATATGCAAGCCACACTTGTACATTAATTATATATTCATATTACACATATAATTAAACTATTTATATATATATATAAGTTATATTTTAGTGTATAGGTGATTAGTACATGATTTGTTTTACCTATCAGGACTTTCTTAATTTACAAATATTTGTACTAATATTCCCGTACACACGTCTATGTCACATTTCGTCTCTAAATGTACCACATGTAATCAAATGGTATCTCACAATTTAACAGCTAGATAGTTTGTTCCTATGTCAATATAAGTGCAAATAACACATAAATCATATATAATGCATGAATTATATTGGCCAGGTGAGTAGTTAGAGGCTCGGGTATTACATCCTCCCCTCCTTATAAAAATTTGTCCTCGAAATTTTACTTACCGAAATAAATCTGGATACTTAGCTCTCATCTCATCTTCTCTTTCCCACGTTGCTTTTTCTATAGATTGGTTCCTCCAAAGTACTTTGATTAAGGGGATTTCCTTATTCCTGAGTTTCTTTACTTCTCGTAACAATATCTCTACAAGTATCTATTTATATCTCAAGTCGGCTTATAATTCTGCTGGTTCGTGTTTTAAACTATGAGATGAGTTTAAAACGTATTTTCTCAACCTAAAAACGTGGAATACGTCATGTACTTGAGATATTGATGCAGGTAAGTCAAGTCTGTAAGCAAAATTACCAATTCTTTCTATGATATGAAGGGCCAATGTATCTAGGACTGGTTTTCCTTTCTTTCCATATCGCATTACCCCTTTCATTGGTGCCACTTTCAAGAATACTTGGTCTTCTACAGAAAATTCTAGCATTCTTCTTCTTTAAACCTGAATAATTCTTTTGTTGGCTCGAGGCAGTTTCCATTCTCTATCGAATTTGTGTCACCACCTCTGTCATTTCTCGAATCATATTTGTGCCTAGATTTCCTTTCACCAATCTCATCCCAGTGGACCGGTGATCTACACTTTCTACCGTATAATACTTCATGGGGAGTCATCTCGATTGTGGCTTGATAGCTATTTTTGTACGAGAATTCTATTAAAGATATATATTTACTCCATTGTTCTTAAAAATCTAGAACACAGACTCTAAGCATATCTTCTAAAGTTTGTATTGTTCGGTCTGATTGCCCATCAGTCTGATGGTGATAAGCAGTGCAAAACGACAGTCGTATTCCTAGTGTCTTCTGTAAAATCCTCCAGAAACTAGATAAGAATCTAGAGTCTCTATCAGAAACAATGGATAGTGGCACACCATGAAGTCTAACCACCTCCTATATATATAATTGTGCATATCGATCTATGGAATATGTAGAACAAATAGGAATAAAATGAGCGGATTTGGTTAATCTATCTATGATTACCCAAATAACATCGTGTCCCTTGACAGTTTTGGGCAAACCCGTCACAAAGTCCATGGTAATTCTTTCCCATTTCCATTCTGGTATTGGAAGAGGTTGCAATATTCCAACTGACCTATTGTGTTCTGCTTTTATTTGTTGATAGATTAAACATTGTTCCACGTATTGTGCGATATCCCCTTTCACACCTGGCCACCAGTAATGCATCTTCAAATCTACGTACATTTTGGTAGCTCCTAGATGTACAGAATATGGCGTTGAATGCACTTCTGCTAGAACATCCTCTCGTTGATATTTTGTTGGGTACGTATAATCGTTCTTTAAATCGCAATACTCCATTCTCAGATATTTTGAAATCAGAAGACATTCTAAAGGTAATATCTTTCTTCATTTTGGCATAGTAATCATCACCCCGTTGTTTTTGTTGAATTCAATCAAGTATCATCAGTCGGAGTGTTAATGCTGCCAACTTAGCTTCAATGGACCCCAGTGATACTACCTCTACGTTCATTTTCTGGAGGTCCATTAACTCTGCTTTTGGAATTGGAATCGCAATTCCATTGCTTTTTGTTGATTTCTGGCTTAACGCATTTGCTACAACATTGTCTTTACTAGGGTGATAATTAATCACACAATCGTAGTCCTTCACTAGCTCCACCCACCGCCGTTGTCGCATATTTAACTCCTTCTATGTGAAGAATATTTTAAGCTCTTGTGATCTGTGCAGATCTCACATCGTTTCCCGTATAGGTAATGCCTCCATATATTGAGTGCAAATACCACAACAATAATCTCCAAATCATGCGTAGGGTAGTTCTTTTCATAGTCTTTCAATCGTCTATACGCATACACAATCACCTTACCGTTTTGCATCAATACGCATCCTAGACCATTCTTCGACGCGTTACTATAAACTACAAAACCTCCAGTACCTCATGGAATTGATAGAATCGGTGTTGAGGTCAATCTCTCTTTTTAGTCTCGAAAGCTTTGTTCGCTTGCCTCCATCCATTTGCATGCAACACTTTTTTTGTCAATTGTGTTAAAGGCGAAGCAATCTTGGAGAATCCTTCACAACAAGCATTTAGTAAACAATGTGCCTTTGGTGCTGATATCATCGGAAATCTAAAGGGAGTCTTGATTCCAATGAAGGTAAATGGGTCTTCTCTCGGGGGTTGAAATCTCATTGTCTTTTTCTGACAATCAATTGTAGCACCATACTTTGACAACCAATCCATACCCAAAATGATATCATAGTCATTCACGGCTAACACAATTAGCTCAACATAAAGTTCTCTATTTTCGATTGGGATGACATAAGCTTCTAAACTTGGTTAGTCTGTTTGGAATCACCTGAGGAAATTGTTCCATTATAACCTACTTTAACTATATCAGGTGTCCTACTCAGTCTCCTCAAAGACGCAGTGGATAGAAATGGATATATGGCTCCCGAATCAAATAATACGAATGTTGGGGTATCCAAGATAAGAAGTTTACTTGTCACCACTAATAGGTTAGCCTCTGCGTCTACTCTAGTGATAGTAAATGCTCTGGCTGGCGCATTATTTTGTCTCATATCCTATTTGGGCATGCATTAGCAAAATGTTCTGGCATCCCACACGTAAAACATCTCATGGTATCTACTAGGGCAACATCCAATTATGTGGAGTCTTACACCTAGGGCAAAAGGTAGTGGTATAGGTGTCTTACTCTGATCAGCTCTTTGGCGCTTAACTTGTTCCCATTGTTGTTGTCCTTGACGTGGTTGAAAGTTGGATTTCTGCTACTGCTGAACTTGAAAAACTCTCTTCTCCTTAGACCCTATTGTATTGGAACATATTCTCTAGAGTTCACAATCAATCCTCTGATGTTGTAGGATTTTCGCATCTTCAAAGATGGATTTAGCTTTCTGAATCTTTCCCCTACTATCTCGACTTGCTCTACTCTTTGGTGTGGTTGGTTCATTTCTCCTCTTTGTTCTCCAGCTATATTCCACTGATGAATGAGTTGTTGTATTCATTCATATTGTCACGGGATGAGTTTCGTAAGTCTATTAATGACGTTATCTCGATCACTAGTTAGAATAGGTGTCTCCCCTCCTTGGTTTCTATCTTCACCACTACTCTCACCTCTAGTTCTCACCATAACTAAAACACTATCTAAAGGGAAATCTAATAACACATGGCCAATATAATATCATGAAACATAAAATGCATTAGACAATAAAGTAAAACTTACGGGCATGGCTGAGCTCCACAAGTTTTGAGTTCATGTACATGGATAGTCTACAGAACCTGTAGCTGGGCTCTGATACCACTCTGTAATGCCCAACCCTATTACTACAACTGGAAAATATATAAATAGTAAAACTCGACCACAAATCTATTTAAAACGTGTAATAATTTTTTTTTTATCTCTGTGACATTATAACAACAAACAACTAAAATCATTTTAATTTTAAGATAAAGACAAGACATGTCCACAAACAAAAGAGGTAACCAACCCTAAACCAAAATATAATACAAGATCAAAAAGGGAAACGTGACCCATTAACATAGCACAGCAGGTCGTCATCCATGTACACTTTGTCCCCGAATTGCACGAGCTCCGAGCGAGCTCCATGAAATCCAAAGATCACCATACTCACCTACAATGCATGAACTACATGAGCTAATGCCCAGTAAGCGGAAATCATGCATGCTGAAAAGAATAATGTACTACAAATGCAATGCATTCCAAAATGTTTCACAAGAAATGCGCAAAATGAGTTTGAAACATTTTATTCGGAATCATTTCCTTTTATTGTGCCCTTAACCTCTCTGCTATGCACCAGAAATAACTCAACATAATATTAATGATCAAGTTGTCCAGTCCGTATGTCTCACATACCCGAAGTAATGTCTCACACGGCACTAGGCTTTAATAATCAATGAGCCTCGTCTGAATGTCTCACATACCCGAAGTGATGTCTCACATGGCACGAGTTCAATATATCATATAAGCATGACTCTCATGCCTCGGTGCAGTAGCAGTGGCCAACCAAAACCTTTTCTTTTTTATAGAAAGTCATGTCGTGCATGCCTCATCTCAACAATACTCAATATGTTTGCATGCACGTGCAAATCCCAATGAATGACATGCTCAATGAAATGACAATCATCACTTTCCAATATCAACCCAGCAACATATGGACGTCAAGGTTTCCATAATGCATTCATCAGGATACAAGAGTCACATTTGTATCAATAAGACAGGAAATATTATGTTCATGCATTGTAGTTGCAGATGGATTTTCACTTACCGTGTCCTGTCCTGCCTTACTGGTTCGTTAAATCGTAACTCCTCAATATTAGATGTGAACAATCAGTATCAATTGTAGAAACAAGGTCTGCTCCTAGCTAATAACCTCATGTTCTCTCTCTCTCTATTTTTCTTTTGCTTTCCTTCTCTATGTTTTCTCTTTTTTTTTCTTTATCGAATGACACTTATGTATATATGTATATATATATATATATATATATATCGATAACCTTATTTTGGTGAGGCGGTGCAGTGAGGCGTGCAAGACAACTCAATCCTTATTTGCCTTATCTCTATGATGACCAGCATGTATATGTGTGCTTATGAGAATCAAGTCTTTCTCTTGTTTTTGTTTAATTTACTCATATGTGGGTCATAGTTATATATACATATTTATTCTTTGTAATAATTACTTGAGGTGGTGTATTGCTTAACTTAATTACACGTGTCATATACTCACATGCATATTCTAATATATATATGCTAACATATAATATATGCAAGCCACACTTGTACATTAAATATATATTCATATTCCACGTATAATTAAACTATTTATATATATAAGTTATATTTTAGTGTATAGGTGATTAGTACATGATTTTGTTTACCTATCAGGACTTTCTTAATTTACAAATATTTGTACTAATATTCCCGTACACACGTCTATGTCACATTTCGTCTCTAAACGTACCACGTGTAATCAAATGGTATCTCACAATTTAACACCTAGATAATTTGTTCCTATGTCAATATAAGTGCAAATAACACATAAATCATACACTACAAAAAAATAGGTAATTAGCAGTGGTTTCAATTAAATATAGCGGCGATTTAAAACCGCCGACGAAGCATTTCGCAACATTTCCAAAACCGTTGTCCAAACACGTGTCGCGATAGAATTTGTGGTGGTTTTTAGGAAACGCTGGAAATTGTGTATATTAGCGGTGGTTTTTTGGCAGCGGTTCAAAACCGCCACTAATTTAAATTTTGCAGCGGTTTTGAAACCGCCACTAAAATAAAATAATATTAAAATATTTTGCGGTTTAAAGCGCCACTAATTTAAATTTCGCGGCGGTTTTGAAACCGCCACTAAAATAAAATAATATTAAAATATTTAGCAGCACTTCAAACCGCCGCTAATAAAAAAAAATATTTTTGCAAAAGTTTCTATATAATCCGCTGTTAATTGAAAACCATTTTTTAACAATAGCTAAATTTATGTCATAAATTTTTATATTTTTGTGACACTTTAATATCTAAGGCATAATATTATTCAACCATAGAAAAGTCAAACTATTCAAAATCATAAAAGTCGAGCATTTCGTTAAAGTCATTACAAACCTTCAAATGCAGTTATCAAAACCATCTACACAAGTACATGTTCTTAATACAATAGAAATAGATACAACATCACGAATGTGAATCCTCATTTACATCATGACTAGAGGATGAATATTGTCTTATGTTCCTCCGTGAAGGTTCATGCCTGCTTCCTTCGTCTGTTGGTGCCTAAAATTATTGGCATAAAATTGTGTCAAGAAAATAGAATCTAAATATAATCCAACCAAAATTTTTGCAATTGGCAAACATAATAAAACTTACAAGATTAGCACTTAAAAATTGCTTGTTCTCATCACTCCTTTTAATCCATGTCCCATACCATACAACATGCACAATGAACAACAGATAACATATAGTAGATAGATTTTAAATTTTCAAACAATGTGTCAAGTCACAATGAGTACTTTATTGGAACAGCAATGTATCCATCCTGCACTTATTCATTGACATGTTTCTTGCAGAAAATATAACCCTCTTTTGTATTCAAATTTGATATAGAGTGAAACAATAAACTTGCTAACTTGATAACAATATCTTAAAATGCACAAGGGCAGTCATGAAAGTGGTAGCATGCAAGCATCACTTCTGGAAAAATAAGAATACCACTTATTGGAAATTGTTAACAAACATTAATGTAAAAAAAAACATACCTAACTGAAACATGTGTAGAAAAGGTGAACAAACCAAAATCTATCAAGACAGTATTTAAAACAGAAAACTATTAAAAGGATATGCTACGTTGCTACCTAATGAAAAATCAGCCTATAATTGCTCTCATCACTAATTACAGCTTTAGATAAGGCAATGGCTCCTTAAGCCACAGAATATCAAATATTAGAACATGTACTCTAAATCAAGAAAGCTAAATAAGAACACGTCAATTGACTAAAGTTTTCTACTAACCAGCTATACTAATCAAGTATTAGTTATATCTACTAATGCTTATAGAACAAAATTTGACATGTACAACCCTGCAGTTGCAAGCAAAAGTTAGTAATTCTACTTTTGCAGCCCAAAGTCCATATTAGCTCCATATTCTACCTTTACTACAGGTAGTCGAAAATTTATCCTTAATATTAATACAAGATAAATATAAAAATAATAACTAACAAAACCTAATAATATCCAGCATAGAGAAATCAACCACTCACCCCCAAACTTGAAGTATAATTATTTCCTATTCGCAGAAAGTATAGCACGAGGTGAAAGAACATCTATTCATGATTTCAATAGTTTATATTTATTGATTCTAGAAAAGTAGGATACTACTTGCCCACCAAATCCAATCACATCAAGAACCAAACAACAGATTATTGGAACAAAGCAAGTTGAAAAGAACTAAAGGCCATTAGGAATACAAATTAACAACATACCCCAAGCAACCGTGCACTCCTCGATGGTTGCACTAGCTTGATTAGCCTGACACTCAATGCCTAATCATGACATCACCAAAATCAGATAAACAAATTAAGCCGAAACAAATTAAACAAATAAAGAAAATAAAAGAGACTCACATAGATCCATGATATGGTTCCTGCAAATAGCACAACTATCAACCACAATATCTGCACATTAAAAGTTAGGGCTACTGCATAAGGTAATTGCAAAAATCAGAACACATTCGTACTCGCATATACGTGATTATCCGTATGCAATAAAACAGGAGTTTCTTGCTTGCAAACTGCACAAGAGCAGCTGAACCTAAAATTTGGAGAATTGTTTCCACCTGAAAAAAGAATGGAAAGATTAGTTAATCCATAATCCGTATATACTCGAGAAATATTTAAATTTTAGTGGCACCTAACCTCTGTAAAAGCCAATAATCCAAGACCAGCTGTCGCAGCAATACCAAGGGTCAGAGAGTTAGCATCAAAATCATCCTGCAAATCCATCAGACCATTAAATAATTGATTTGAAAATTTTAACAGGAGATGTCTTAGTTTGTTAACAGGAGATTCAATAAGCCAACAAATTAGAACTCTGGCTAGCTCTCTTGATTTTGTACCATATGAGCAAAATAAACAAAAATAATGCCGATTCAAATCCAACAAACAACTCAACAGCAGCATATATAATCTCAATCGATCAAATAGAACCAACAACTTACCATCTATAATAAGTATGAAAAAAAAAATGAGAACTCTTGTTTCTACTAAAATTGAAATGAAAAGGAACAATGTCAATGAGCAACATCACAATTAAATTTGAATCAGCTATCGAATACGTTTCTCCAATAAATCCGACAAACAATTTCTATTTTAAGCGTTTCAAAACATCAAATGCAAACCGACAACCGAAAATTAGAAGCTCGAGATCATAACTCCACAAAACATTAAAGCTCAAACATCCAGTCCAACTTCAGAATCAAAAAATAGAACTCAAATTTCACAAACAAATGAGACACAAAAGAAATTGTACCAATGGTAGGGGCAAGATCGTCAAGTACGTTAGAAATGAAAGTGACGAGTAGGCTGCTCTTGCGATTGAGTCGTCGGCGGAGACAGGCGGGTGCGATTGAGTCACCGGAAGAGGCAGGCGGGTGGTGACTCGACGGCGGAGGTAGGCGGGTTGTTGTGCGAGAGAAGGAAGAGCCACAATTGTAAACCCTTTTTTTTAAGGTTTAAAACTCTTTTTTAATTCCACTCTGAAATTAGAATAAACCTTTTCTATGAATAATTAATAATTAATAAGTGTAATTTTATAACAAAAATAGAACGAATTTTCCTGCGGTTTTACAGAAACCGCCGCGCAATTAAGTCGCTATAATTTCCCAAATTAAATTTATTCGCTTAATCCGCAGTGGTTTGGAAAACCGCTGTTATATAATTAGGTAGCGGCGGTTTTAGTGAACCGCCACTAAATATATGTCGCTAAATTACTATTTTTTTGTAGTGATATATAATGCATTAATTATATTGGCCAGGTGAGTAGTTAGAGGCTCGGGTATTATGAAAACCGAGTACAAATCTTGGAAATTATTCCACTGCAAAGACTCCGTCAAAACTGAGCACAATTCTTGGAAATGATTCTGCTCAAAAAACTCGGTCAAAACTGAGCACAAATCTTGGAAATAATTCCACTCGAAAGACTCGGTCAAAACTGAGCACAATTCTTGGAAATGATTCCACTCGGAAGGCTCGGTCGAAATCGAGCAAAATACTTAGAAAAAATTCTGCACAAAAGACTCGGACAAAACCGAACACAAAAAAAAATTATCACACAAGGCTCGGTCAAAACCGAGCACAATACTTAGTAACATTTTTCCATCCATCTGAGGAAACCGAGCCCAACACTTAGTGAAATTCATGAGAAAGGCAAAAGGAGACCAAGAGAAAGTTTCATTAATCAACAAAATATTTACAATGGGGCCAATGGACAAGTACATCGAAAGGCCCGAGGCCATTTACAAACAAAACCAAAAGAAGATGGAGCAAATGCAAAGTATGCCCGAGGAGAGGAGCGGGGTTGGACCACTGGAGGCAAATTCCTCATGGGTCGGGACACCTCTTAGCCACATCAGAAATCCGAATAGCGGCCAAGTCGCCACCGGTCGAGCTCTTCCTCGGACGACTTTCCCTTCTTGAGGTCCCCAAGGATCTCCTCAATACTGGTCGCATGCCCACAGGTCAACATAAAGGCATATTCTTCCGATTGCTTATAAGCCCAAACGGCCTCCGCCCGAGCCTCTCGACCTGCTTTCGAAGGTCTCCTTCATCTCCCTCCGGATTCTGGCCTCTCACCTCTCCATTTCCCCCAGATAAGCGGCCACCGTCTTTCTCAATTGCTCGACTTCCGCTCGGAGCTCTTCCTCGGCCTTTTGAGTGGTGTCCGGTGGCATGGCATCTTCCGATCCTCTTTTCATCGAGGCCTTTTTCACATCCTCTTGTCGAGCCTCCGGGGATGCAGGCCGAATTCAGATTCTTCCCATCCGAGGCCTTTTTCACATCCTCTTCGGTCCGAGCCTATCGGAGAGGTATCATGAGCGCGGAAGTTACCATGGCGTCTCTCAAGTCGCGAGCTGCCGATCATATGCCGTAGGATGCCGATGATTAGAAAAACCAATGGCATATTGTGCCTTCTCATCCCGGTGGTCTCTTTCAAGTCCTCAATCCCGGTGGTCTGCGCGCATGTCATGTCCCGCCCGCCCGGCCTCGGCCTCGGCCCGCCGCCGCTGCTCTCGATTAGCGTCGAGCACTTGGCAAATTTGACGAACCACCTCGACCGCAGATGCGCCTTCTCTTCACAAGCCTCTTCTCAGCCTAGATTGGGGGGAATGAAATGGGCCTCCCATCCCAAATCGTCAAAAAAGGACCATCGACGTTCTTCGCCCGAGGGGAGGTTTATTTGCGACACTCGTGGAATAGGCCCGGTCCGCTCAGTCCGCCCGAGCTCATTTATTTTGATGCCATTTCCCCTCCTCCTCCTGAGAGGCTGCTCCTCCTCCGGCTCATCTTCAACAGGGCGCTTGCCACGCTGGATCTCGGCCCGTCTATCAACCTCAGTCTCAGCGGTTTGACCCACTGTTAGCCCAGCACCTCGGCCAGCCGTTTGCCTCACCCGGCGAAGATGGGAAAACACGTCCACCCTTGTTGGACCTACAACAAACGAACAAAACATAAGTACGATCGGAATCAATAATCGAAGAGAAAATATCAAAATCATGGACGCACGCTTACCCTGGGTATCACCGACGAGATCGCTCGATCGGCTTGGTCCGCTCGTCGTCAAATCTTTCCCAAGGAATGGACCCTGGTTGGCGATACGCATACGCTTTCGATCCCCGACGGCCTTTGCTCAACAGAGGCCTCAATGGAGGCGAGATGACGCGCCGCCGACCGACCCGACCCGCTCCAATCCGGGCCCTCTCTCTGCCGGCTAAGCGGGGAGTTCGCCCGCCTTGCTCATCTCGGCCTCTCCCCGAGGACGTCGGACAACCTCTCCATGCGGTTTGCTAGCCAACTCTGCCACAATAATCAGGACCTGTACCTTCCTGTCCGGCTCGGGAACGGCCTGGATGTTATCCAGATGACTCACGAAGGCCCTAGAAAGGCCACTCGAAGGGAGGGTTGCCGCACAATAAGAGGAGTAAAAGAACAATGACCAAAGAAGATAAGAAGAAAAGCAATTCAAAACGAGAAGAATACTTACGAAAATCGTATCAAAAAAGCGGAGGAAAGGGAAAGGAATGAGCTCCCCGGCTGGACTACCAGTCCCCCTCGACCCAAAACCATTTGTCCTTCCACTCCTTGAGAGATTGTGGAAGGCCCAAGACCAACCCGTCTGGGTAGCCGGGTCGAGTCTGCACGTAATACCACCCCAAAGGGCGTCCTTGGGCTCCTGGAGTCATCTTCCAAAGAAAGAGCTCGTTGATCTCGTCAAAATGAGGACGCGGGTACTTCTCTTTGGAAAAAAGCACCAACAGCCCTATGATCCGACCCAGGTCAATTTTTGGAACCACTTTGTTATAAAGTGTGGCACCGGAAACCTTAACCCGTACAGAAGGCTGTGGTAATACATGGCGATGCACCCCATCGGTGGATGCTCGGGCACCTCAGCAGGATCCGGTCGCTAGAAGTGCACCGTAGAGGGGATCATATATTTTGCGTGCAGCTCCTCCAGTTCCCTCAGCATTATAATGCTCGCCTGCTCGTTTTGGACGGTCCGAGTCCAACCTTCGACCACATTTAACGGGGGGCCGCCACCCTACCTCGGGTCCCCATGACGATGTCCATCTCGCTCTCCGAGCCCCTGTCTTCCCCACCTGCTCGGGGAACCTAGACACTGGCCTCCTCGGAACCTCTAACCTCCTCATGATCATCGCGAGAAAGGTCAATAATCTCCAGCTCTGTCCGAGTGATGGTCTGAGTTTTCAATTTCTTCGCCCGACTCTTCTTGAGGCAGCCCTGGCTTATACACCTGACCTTCCCGGAATATTGTCACTGGAGTAGGGTAAAAAATTACGTGTGTCTCCTCCAAAGGAACCTCATGTTCTTGGATAGGCTCCTGAGAATGGTCTGAACTAGAGATCTCAATGGTACGAGGGTGTTCAGGAGTGGTGTCTCTAACATGTGGAAGATCTACTGACACAGGGTTATCAGATGGGGGATCCCTAACCTCAACACTATATCTTCAGTTTTGACAGTCGTCAGCAGAACCGGACATGCTTTAAGGGAGAGAAACAAAGAAAAGAAGAAAAGAAGAATTTTTGAGAAGTTACCTAAGTGTTCTTGAAATTATGAACTCTAAGCCGACCTAAAATCCATGCTCGGTCTCTGCTAAATGCTATTCTGAAGGATAATGGATGCGAAAGTATGAAATGAAAGGGGAAAGGGGTATTTATAGGTTAACTTCTCTCGAAAGGATCGCACCAACCCAAAAGGTGCGTCTTTTCAAATCAAAAAGCTACAGAGATTGTCACATCCCCCCGTCTCCTGTGCAGGATGGTCCAACGAAAAGGTAACACGTGTCTGTCATCATGATATCGAATTAAATGCGCCGTTTTAAGCATTAAATGATGGATGACAACTGTCAAATATCATGAAGACCTTTTGACTTCCTCGCCCTCTCTCATCATTTAAAGTTCAAAACCGTTTGAAGGAATCTTTTCCCCGGATTTGAACTTGGGGGCCATTGATGACACCCGAGCTGAGCTGAACTAAAATGATCCCACGTGGCCAGTCAGCTGATAATAACGTCAATTGACCCAAATGATGTAAGCAACCGAGCTGATGATGTGGCACAAACTGAGCTCGGCCTACTAGAAATAGCCAAGCAGGTGCTCAATAGGTCTCCTGCCGAGCAGAACTGACATGACGATAGCAGCCCAGGATGTCATCAGTCAACAAGTCAAGGGAACATACCCACAATATAATAATCTCTCAAAAGCAGCAATATTCCTTCAAAGTCAACAAGATTCTCTCAGCACATGGCTACTCCCACGCGCGCCGGAATAGCCCCATTATTTTATTACAAAATTGCAACCAGTCAGCTAGATAGGCCCTGCAGGATATACCCTATGAGTTATTAAGGGAAGGACAAGTGTCCCATTACCTGTAGAACAATGATGGACCCATCATTGGATATGGTTATAAATGGAGCCTCACTTATCATAAGAGGGGAAGGATGAAAAGAGAAGAAAAAAAAAAGAGAATAGAAAAAAGACAGGAAATAATTGTAATACACACATTATACAGTAAACCAACCAGACACGTTCTGCT
The DNA here is from genome assembly GCA_016081115.2 of Rehmannia glutinosa. NCBI lineage: Eukaryota > Viridiplantae > Streptophyta > Magnoliopsida > Lamiales > Orobanchaceae > Rehmannia > Rehmannia glutinosa. The sequence goes on along the minus strand of CM071928.1, from coordinate 42,435,453 downwards.
CGGTAATTCTAATAAAAAGGCCGAATTAGCCCTTAATTGATAGTATTTTAGTTAGTTTACTCTCCACGTAATTAAAATTCCGTATTTTCCTTTGTTGACCCAAGAAGCACGTCAACAAGTTCAACATGTAATACTTTTTACTTAAAAATCTAATATTTTTCAGTTAAAAATTTAATACTTTTCAATTCAAATTTGTAATACTTTTCACTTAAAATTATAATACTTTTTAGTTAAAATGTAATATTTTTCAGTGGTAGTTTTCAGCGATAGTTTTCGTTTTCCTCTTTTTTTCTTCTTTTTTCCCATTCGTCTTCTCATTCATTTTCCTTTGTATTTCTTCTTTTTTTTTCCTTCATTTCGTAGCAAAAGCAAAGTTCCAAGAGAATAAAAAAAGATTCATATTGGAAACTGAAAATCTCCATTAATGGTATATCGAGCCCTCGTCAGCCATTAGCTTCTTCTTACAGTTGAATCTGATTTTCTACTTCCCTTGTGAGATCCATGATCACATTGCTCATTGGGGCTCTCATCCACCCTCCATTGAATTATTACATCCACATATGTATAAAGCCCTGACTTGACACCATATTTAACATATTATATTACTTTTTCTATCAAAAGTATTACATTTTTCAAATAAAAGTATTACTTGCCTCAAAAGTATTACTTTTTCCTCAAAAAATATTACAGCGTTAATTTTGGCGGACTGTTGACTTTTTGTTGATCGTAGATCTGCTGTTGACCCGCAGATTTTATGTTGACTGGATCTGAACCGACCCGTCTCACGAATAGAGATCCGTGAGACGGTCTCACAAGAGACATTACCGCGTTAAAATTATTTTTTTTTTCAAAATTATCCTGCTAATTAAAGTGACATTATGACACCACTAACAAATTATCAATCATTTTTTAGCATCAAAATTAGCTTCATTTATCATAAGAAATTTACAATTGATTACAAAACCAAGTAGGAAACAATTGCAAGGCCTACGAATCAAAAATATTTACAGATCTAAAATAAAATTTTAAACACATACGGATCTAACTAATCCGTAAAATTAGAAAATCGTATAAAATTAAAACCTAGAAAGAGCTAACTAATCCGTAGAAAAAAATCACAAAGAATGCACTGAACAAAAATGTAATAATCTGCCTTACCATTATATGATTTCCCCCAAGTAATTATGCTTAACTGTGGAGTTTGTATATGATCAGAAAAGAAGATGCATCTTATTGATACGAGTAGTGCCTATCAAGTCATTTAAGTTCTCCTCAATTGTACGACCTTTGTTCAACCACTAAACACCTACAATAAATCTAGCGACGCTCTCAAGAGCACGAGATCAATGGTAGGGTAGCAAGTTGATTAAAGTTGTCCCTCACGGAAGACTTAGCCGACAAATAATTATTATGCAACACAAATAACAGAAAATAAATTCTAAATACTCTAACAAGATTTGTAATTTTAATTAACTAAAGAAAAATAAGTAAAAAGATAAATTAGAACTAAACACGATTAAACCCGAAGAAAAATGATATGGATGAATGTCTAGGATTTCGGAATCATCCCATCAAACTTGCAAGCAGAATATCAACTAATTGATCATGCGATTAACAATTACAACAAACAAGTAAAAATTAGGCCTCGATCTAATAACTCACGTATTCACAGAATAAGTCTATCCCTACATAATTTGCTATTTTCATTAACCAAGTTAGATAATACATTTCTGATTCCCCCTGTATAAATTTAGTCCATGAATAATATCTTCTCTCGATCTCAATTATTCCCTGAAAACAATCAAAAGTTGATCAGACAATCAATTATCAAATAAAGCAATTCATTCAGAAAAGCAAATCGATTAGTCTATATTCATGCTTGTTTGTTTGATCAAATCATCCTAATCCTAAGTTCATACTTAGAGGTGGGATCATAATCTCAATTGAAGGAAAGAAAACAATCATAAACATCATCATGCAAAAATAATAATCACCCAAAAATTGAAATCAGATAAAGAAGACGAAGAAATATTACGCTTTGATTAAGCCGCAAAATAACTTTGATGGAAAGAACCCAAGCAATTTCAATGTTGAATGAAAGAGAAAAATAACAAAAACTAAGGTTTAAAAGTGCTGAGTAATGAAAGTGTTTGAAATTATGGATCTCCAAGTGTTATTTATATGCTTAAAACCCTATACAAGGTGGGAGAATCCTAAAGGAACAAGAAAATCAAAAAAAGTGTGGAAAATTCCCCAGATGCGCATCCGCGCTATTGCCCGTTTGCTTCCCTACACCCCATTTCTCGTGCGCACGTGCGCTGTTGTGCGCCCGCGCGCCCAACGACCTTCTGCGCGTCCGCTCCTTGTGCGCGTCGCGCACTTTCTTGTCAGTCGTTGACGAGCGCGCCTGCGCAAATGTGTGCGCGCAGTTGAGTTTTGCGTATGTCTCATGTGCGCGCCGCGCACCCCTGCATGCCCTTGCACTTGTGCATTCGTCCCAACCGACATTCGACTGTCGTCCGATTGTGGTGCCCATTTTAGCCCATTTTCAAGACTCCTTTATACCAAAAGCTACGAACAAGACAGAAATACCATACGTAATACACAACACTATAAAATGAAATGTAAAGACATAAAAATACGTTCAATCACATACAAGAAAAATAAAAATCACAAAAAAATTACACACAAAAACATGCAAAAGATCTCCCGCACACTTAGTGATTTGCTTGTCCTCACACAAATAATAATGCCCATAAACTCAGCATGAAATATTATGTTTATTTTGAGAATCAATTAATCCATAACATCATGTTCTATCTACTTCGAATTATTCTTCATCGATTCCCAACCTCTGCAATAGACTCACTCGGCTAAAGTCAAACTTAAGCAAAGTGTTTGGCCTTCCTCACTAAATTTTAAATTCGTGTCAAAAGTTATAACCCTTTTACTCACACACACAGACTCCCGAATAAACCCACTCGGTGTCCCTTTAGTCGAAAAATTATTGAACCCCATCAATTCTAACCAGAACTGTCTCGGCCAAAAAGACTTCGGGATTGAATGTAACCCGTGAGTAAATACCCCAATTATCGATTTCATCACACCGTAATCCACCTTACATTCCACCCCAACCAGCGGCATGTAAACTCCATCAAATGGTCATCCGAGAAACGTAGAGTAGTGTAAAATTCGACTACGAGTTCAGAGTATACCTTACCCCACACTTTATCAGTTTTTTCCAACCTAAAACATCCACAAATCCCATAAATTCATCATTTAAGCCCAATTCTTCTATGGTTTGTAAAGAGAGAGGATAAGAGACGGGCACCTCACGCAAAATTAAACTATATACTGTTGCCCCTCTTCTTTGGAGTAAATAGGGAAGGGTGCGTTGAATTGCTCGGCCAAATCAACCGGTTGCATTGGGATGTCCTCTGGAGCCCTAGATGGTTCCTCTTGTGCTCTTCTTCCTTGTGGGGGTGCCACAGATGAAGGAGAACCACTCAATCAGAGTGAAATGGAAGTCTGAGAGTGCAATTGAGAGTTTGCGAGGAGGGAGTTTTCGGATTTAGGGAGAAAGGGGGAGAATTTGTGAAAAAATGCCCTAGCTCCCGTCTGTTATAGAGCCATCTAATGTGATGTGTGTGCGCACTTGCGCACTTGTTGGGCGCGAGCGATGAGTGTGCGCGCGTCCGATTTTTGGTTCTATCCCCGTGTGCGTCCATGCACTTTGCACTGCAATTTTGGTTTATTTTTGCAAGCTAGCAATTTTATGTACACACACAAATAAAAATAGGGTGTTAACTTAATTGACGTCAATGAAATCTCATAATTCAAACCCCACAACCTGGACTATTGTTTAGCCATCACCTAATTCGTTCATCACAACGGTTAATTCATGATTTAGCCAAATCATACGCATCAAGTTCACAATGTCATTTCCTAATTGAGGCTCAAATTAATCCATGTATTTCATGTCGACTAATCATCACGATTATTAAACTTGGGATAATCATTAGGCTAGTAAAATAAATAACCACATGCAACCATAACACCTAAACAATGACTAATTGCTCCCCCACACTTAAACCACACAATGACCTCAATGCGTAGAAGATAAAAGAGAAGCAGAGAGATATGTCCCTGGAAAATGCTATAATTAGCAAATGTTTGATCCAATCACGTGACCCGTCAATCCTGCAAAAACCATGTGAAGAGGACAAAATCATAACACAACGCACATGTAAATATAAAAACACACAACTCACTCAAACCCTTTTTTTTGTCTTTTTTTTGTTGAAGTAAAGTAAAACAGTAAAATGTTTGGGTTCCCTCCCAAGAAGCGCTCTTTTAACGTTATTAGCTTGACGGTGTCAACGGAGAAAGTCATGGCAGGTCATCGAGCAAGACCTCTATCACCACCGTGGAATTTTTATTCAACTGACTTGCACTTCGAATCATATTGTCTTCCTGTCATAGGACATCTTTCACAGTAGAATCGGTAGAGTCAATAATAAAATTATCATTCAAGACATATGCAGACTATGAGCTATATCAAAAGTTGAACACGTTATAGTTTTTCCCAAGACATTCTTACTCAGTTTTCTATTTTTGACATCAATCAAGGTATTGATTGTGGCCATGAATGATCTAACAAACAATATAGTATGATCTTTAAGAATACATTAATCCTTTTCTGTATCTAAGACAACAAAATTTGTGAGAATTTTAAGATTACCTACTTGGACTAAAATATCTTCAACAATGCCTGTAAGGTACCTAATGGACCTATCAGCAAGTTGCAAACATAACCCAGTGGACTTCAATTCCCCTAAATCTAATTGTTTAAATATAGAGTAAGGCCTAAGGTTAATTCTAGCTCCCAGATCAAACATACGTGCGACTTTCTTACCATTCCCAAAAGAAATATTAATAATGAAATTACATGGATCTTGTTGTTTTGGGAGTGGACATATGGATGGAATAACAGGTTTGTGGAAATTATCAGTTTCGTGGAATGGCAATCCCTTACTGGCCTCCATATTTGTGTTTTCTTCACTTGCATCACCATTTTTTTCTATTTTTGTGATACCTGCAGGGTTAGGCGCGAGACAGTGGAATAAGGAATCTCAATTTAATTATCATAAATCTCACCAAAGTCAAGAACGGTAATGGCTTGAGCTTGCGTTGGTTGACTAGGCAATGTGTCCTTCTTGAAGATATGTCGAGCTATTTCACCAACTTGACTAGCCAGTTGACCAGCTTGAGTCTCAAAACGCTTAAACGATGCTCCCATAGATTCAAACCACCTATTATTACCCTCTTGTGTTTGTTGACTAGCTTGAATAAAAGAATTAAAGCTTTCTTCAAAAGATGGAGGCCAAGATAGGTTTGATGGTTGATGTTGGGGTTGCGGTGGCCTCGAATAGATTTGAGATGGATTTTGTGAATTGCCCCAACTAAAGTTCGGATGACTCCGCCAACCTGGATTGTAAGTCTGAGCAAAAGGATCATTACAAGGCTTTTGCTGATAACCCTGGGTACCATTTACGCTCTCAACCTGTTGTTCAATCATAACATTACAAACATTAGCCCCATTACCAAATTCACCACAAATCATGCACGACTTGGTAGAAGGAGGGGTGGCTGGTGAATGCCCCCTTGTAGCCAACAATTGCACTTGCTTAGTCAATTCAGCCAATTATTTTGTCACATCGTAGCTCGGAGCAACTTCATTCACAACAGCCCCCTTTCCTCTGGCACTCTTTTGTTGTGAATTAATGCTCATCATCTCTAGAAGATCATAAGTTTCTTGAGCCATGCGTTCACACATGTCACCCCCAATGGCATTGTCAACTATGTATTGATAATTATGTGATACCCCATCATAGAAAAATTGGTTTAACAATTCTAATGGGTAGTGATGATGTGGGCATTTAATCTGTAAATCCTTAAAGCGACCCCAAGCCTCATGAAAAGGCTCTCCATCCATTTGATTAAAAGTAGCTATTTTAGCTCGCAGATCTGAAGTTTTTTGATGAGCGTAGTACCTGTCTATGAACTTATTATACACCACCTCCCAATTAGTAAGAGAGTTGGGAGGTAGAGAGATAAACCAAGTTTTTGCCCGATCCTTCAGGGTGTATGGAAAAAAACGCATCTGAAGTTGATCTTCATCCAAATCTTGTAGAAAAGTTTGGATGACTGAATAGAATTCCCGAATGAAGTTGAGAGGATCTTCATTAGTCATTCCATAAAATGACGGCAACTGATTACAGTGTATGGTTTTGAGCTCAAAGTTCCATGCTGCTTGTCTCAAACACATGCAAGAGGTTGCAGTCTAAATGACAAGGCGTGCGAACTCACGCATCGAAGGTTGACGTGCCTCCATGTTGTTTTGGTTTTGATTATCACCCATCTCTGTTCGTCTGTTTGTTCTTCTTTTGGAACGTGATCGCTACTATCCATAGAATCGTCCCCTTCTTTCCTTGCACATCTCGCAACTCAATGGATATCGTCCACGAAATACACAAGGTCTCAATTGAGATTTCTATGTCCTTGCATAAACAATTCCAAGAAAAACAGATCAAACGCACATGTGGAAAAAAAAATCAAAAGGCAAAAAAAGAATCCTAAACTACAAATAAACAAAGTGAATCCTAAACTAGAACACGGAAAATAAACACATTAATTATTATGCCTAAACCTTCCCAGGCAACGGCGCCAAAATTTATGTTCGACCGCTAAACACCTATAATAAATCTAGCGACGCTCGAATGAGCACGAGATCAATCGTATGGTAGCAAGTTGACCAAAGTCGTCCCTCGTGGAAGACTTAGCCGACAAATAATAAATATGCAACACAAATAACATAAAATAAATTCTAAACACTCTAACAAGATTTGTGAATTTAATTAACTAAAGAAAAATAAGTAAAAAAATAAATTAGAACAAAACATGATTAAACCAGAAGAAAAATGATATGGATGAACGTCTACAATTTCATAATCATCTCATCAAACTTGCAAGTAGAATATCAACTAATTGATCATGCGATTAACAATTATAATAAACAAGTAAAAACTAGGCCTAGATCTGATAACTCACGTATTTACAGAATACGTTTGTCCCTACATAATTTGCTATTTTCATTAACCAAGTTAGATAATACATTTCTGATTCATATCTAACCCCCTGAATAAATTTAATCTAGGAATAATATTTTCTCTTGATTTTAATTATTCCCTCGAAACAATCAAAAGTTGATCAGACAATCAATTATCAAATAAAGCAATTCATTCAGGAAAGCAAATCAATTAGTTCATATTCATGCTTGTTTGTTTGAATCAAATCATCATAATCCTAGAACGAGGAAGTTAGTTCATGCTTATGGGTGGGATCATAATCTCAATTGAAGGAAAGAAAATAATCATAAACATCATCATGCAACAATAATAATCACCCAACAATTAAGCCACAAAATAAATTCGATGGGAAGAACCCAAGCAATCCCAATGTTGAATGAAAGAAAAAAATAACAAAAACTAAGGTTAAAAGTGCTAAGTAATGAAAGTGTTCGAATTATAGATCCCCCAGGTGCTATTTATAAACCTAGAACCCTATACTAGGTGGGAGAATCCTAAAAGAACAAGTAAATCGAAAAAAGTCTAGAAAATTCTGTAGGAGCGCCTTGGGGTGTAGGATCGATTCATTCACGCTCCCCTCCACCTGAGGTGCAAGAGCCGCTTAGTGTTTGTGTCTTCTCTTTGCACCGGCAATCACTCTTCGTCCTCTTAGACTCCTGCGTCATACAAAATATGTATCAAAATTGATCTCGTTTGTGTTAGGAATCTCTTGGTAATGGCTCGTCTAAATCTTTTGAACAAAAGTTCACATTTGATGGGCATACTTTTTTAACTAAAAAAAATTTCACCTATTGGGAACAAGCAAAAGTCACTTATAAAGACAAACTTATTCATAAAAAGATACTAAAAATATTGAAAATTACTTGCATGGGGGATGAGGAAAGAAAATGAGGGAAAGAAGATGAAAAATGAGAAGACAACTATGGTTTCTTTGGGTCTACCTAAAGCTGTCAAATGGGCCAGGCCCATCGGGCAGACCCGCCCCACACCGCTAGAGGTAGGGGGTTGGGTTGCTGATTTGTAGGCCCACCAAGTGTCGGCCTAAACGTGCTGGCCCATTTGGGCCACAGGTTGAGACGGGCCAACCCACGATGGGGCGGGCTAGCCCATGGGCCAATACTTATTTATTAGAGGAACTTACACAAAATACCCTTATTTTTTAAAAAAAAAGACAAAAATACACTCAGAGGACAAAAATGTTAGATAAAAATTTTTATCGTAATTTTGATGATTTTTTTAACTGAGTTTTTCACCAAAACAATGTCTCCAAATATTGTCCAAATACTCCTAATCGGTTTAAAATATTTTTACTAATTTTCGGAGTATTTATTGAAGTTTATTTTTGACAAAAATTGGACAACACTTGTAACATGTGTTCAACCGGTCGCCCTATGGGGCAACTCATGCCTGAAAGTTTGATTTATGAAACAAAAACAAGATGTACAAAAAACCCAGAGGGGAGGTCGACCCGATCGTCGACCGGTGGTGGTCGGTGGGTGGGTCGATTTGGTACTTGAGGGTTTTAATTTTTCTAAAACTCTTCTGTATTCAATTTTTGAGGTGTTGGACCGGTCAACATGGGGATCGACCGGTCGAATAAGAGGTCGACCGGTCCAACCCCCCTTGGACCGGTCCAACAGGCCATTTTTAGTGTTATATTTCAAATTTTGTATTTGTGGTCAACCGGTCGACCTAAGGTTTTATCAGCAAACTATCTGTTGCGCAGTAGATAACTTTTCATGATTTTAAGGGATTGATTTTTACCAGCTATAATCTCCATTTGATTTGCAATTTTTCACAGATATTAAATCTCCAAGGAGGAGCTTATGTCTGAAAATCAAATCCAAGACCTCTCCTATAAATAGATGAAGGATTGAAGCAACAATACACAACAACACAAGTTATTCAAACACAGGCAAACTTCTTGTTCTTCACTTTCATATTATTGTTGTGTTTAGCCTAAGTATTTCACTTGCACATCTTGAGTACTAGGCTTCATTCTTGATTACACTTGCACTTCAAAGTTGTATACTTCTATCGAATTGTAATCTTGAAATTTTTGAATCATCCAAAACAAGACATCCTTGTTTTGTGTTCTTATGGTAAGAGCACACTTGGGTGATTTTAGGTGTTAAAGAGTGTGGTAATCTTCATTGGTATAAGAAGATTGTGGTAATCTTCAGTGTGGTGTTGTAAAAAGAGTGAGGTGCTCTTCAAGGTAAAGGTGTAATAGTTTGGTATATATTAATAATTTTTTTTTTCTTTTTTGAAATCCACTTTGGATATACCGGGGTGGTAGAAGATTAGGCCATATGTGGGTTGAACTTCTATAAATCAAAGCGTGTTGTTTATTTTCCTGCACTTATATTTTGCTATCATTTCTACATTCGAATAAGAGGGCGAATATCGGAAAATTGGCATAATCTATTCAATCCCCCCTCTAGATTATCGTAGCCACTTGGACTAACAAAAAATACCCTCCAGTGTTATCTTCTTCACCTTTTTACCTAGCCTTTTCCTCTTTTTACGTTCTAACCTAGGGTTAGTTTTTTTCACCTTATTTCTATGAATCTCGAACCAATTTTCGGGTTTATTGCTATCCCCCTGCTTGATCGTGGTCACGTCTTCACGTTCTCCGCTCCATTTCAACATTATTTTTTAGTTTCAATCGTTCGGCTTCCTCACGTTTCCATCACTAATTCCTCTTTTTTCAGAACTTCTTGAAACCGTTTGGTTTGTGTTTGTTGTTTTAATGGCTCATAAAAACTCTCCTTATAAAAGGCTACTGAGAAGTTCTTCGAAGTTGGAAGCACCAGATTCTTCGAAAAAGATGAAATTCCAGGAGGCTGCTGCTGGTAAAATGACTTCGAAGAAGAGGAAAGTGGAAAAGGTTGTTGATGACGAAGTAGCTGTATATGTTAAATCGCCTTCTTAAACTGTAAAATTGAAGGTTGGTGTTAAAGCTTCCGGAAAGAAGAATGTTTCTTTTGAAGCAATGGATGTTGCTGAGGTGTGAGTTTTGTGTATTCTTTGTTATTGTTATTTTGTGATTTGAAGTTTTTCGTTTGTTTCGATGTTGTTTCAAAGTTGTTTCTTTTATGTTTCTTTTGTTCTTTTATGTATTTTAGTTGAAGTGCTTATTGATTTCGTGTTTCTTTTTTGTTTCTTTGTTGTTTCTAGGGTTTCAAATATGTTATTGATCATGAAAACTGGTATACCGCTAGAATATATATGGGGTTCTCTTTTGATGTTATAAACAATTTGAAGAACTATTTAACTGAAAACCAACTTGAGGCTTTCAGGAAAACCCATTTTTGTTATGTATTTTCCGTTTGTTTGTTCTTTTTTGTTGTTTTTAATTTGTTGTGTTATATATCTGCTTGTGTATTTTTTATTTCTTTTGTAGTGAATGTGGGGGTTTTTGTTGCTTGTTATGCGGAGTACTTTATTGTTGGGAAGGCTATGGACGTTGAAGCGCTTGAGGTAGAGGATGAACAAGCATGGCTTAGTCATCTGTTTTACAATCATGCTAAGTTGAAGCAAAGAAGATGGTGATGATGATGACAACAACATTGAGATTCGCCTCCACTTCCTAATGATTTTAGGGAATTGTTGTTACGTAAATCTTAATGATGGTGCAATCAGTTGAACAATATATTTAAGTTTGGTATTTTTAGTAGTATGGAGTTATTTTGTATTTCATTAGCTTTCTAGGGTCTGGATTGTTATCGGCTATTTTGTTTTACAATATGTGGGATTGGATATACTATTTTCAAATAAGTCGCTTACATTATTTCCTTCATGTAGTATCCGAGCAGTATTGATACGGATCTTCATTCAATTCTTTTAGTACTGATATAACATGTGGGCAATGAATTTCATCCATTTGAAACTTGTTGCATGTGCAAGTCCTTTTTTCAAGGTCCAGAACAAATGTTTTGTCAGCTTCTATGACTTAAAGATAAAATTATTTGATCTTTTCACCTGAAATATAAATGAAACATGTGAGAAACAATTGAGAAATGGTGTAGTTTTTCCCCATATACTCTTCAGCTTTTTTTTGCCATCCTTGTAAATGTTGATATTGCTTCATTTCGATGTTTGCATGCCCAATCTTGAACTAAAGATCTCACATACTCTAGCAAAGTTGTTACTAGTAGATCTTTCCCCGCTACAATTGTTGCATTCAATAATTCTACGATGTTGGAAGTCAATACAAAGTATCTTTTGGTCTGACAGTGGAGTTGTGTCCATTTCTCGTAGCCGATGATGGACAAGTAAGCTCTAATTTTCTGAACTGAATTTGTTGTTCCAAGATTTTCTTTAGGGCGCTGAATATGCAGTCCATTGGAATCAGTATTCCTATTATCTCAAAGTTAGTATACTCTCTATTTTCTTCTCATTGTCCATTGTGGTATACCACAACTGGGATTTTCTTCATGCAACTGTGGAATTCAATGAAAATTTGCCTATGTGAAACATATAAGAAACATAAATGGAACACATATGAAACAATGTTTCATGTACCACAAGAAGCAATGTGTTGTATTATGTGAAGCATTGCCATTAATAGAAACAATTGTGAAACAACAAAGAAACATATATGAAACAATTACCTAATGTATTTCATGCAGATTTTTGAATTTCACATGATTGTTTTGTAGATATTCATGAGAAGCAATTTTTGTAGAATTTTGGATTATAATTCGAACAAAATAAGCATTTTATAAGCTCAAAACTGTCATGTTGTTCGAATTCTCGTGCAAAATCCCTGGTTCAATTCAATGTTAATTTTATACATATTGAATTCTAATTTTCTATCTGTAAAATCATGAAACTGATCGAAACAAAGTTTTTTCAGAATAAGATAAATAGATCGTATTGTTGTTACTTGGTTTGTTCTTCTTCTTCCTCTTGATATGGAGTTTGAATTGTTATCTGAAACAGGTCCCTTCTTTGTCTTGTTGTTTCCTGCATTCTGTGCTTTTCTTCTGGTTTTTGCTATTTGTTGCGATGGAGACTTGGATCGTGATTAGGATCTTGTGCGCCGCGATTTTTGGAGCAGCAATATGATGGCATACGCTGCACAGCGTAAATTTATCCTAATTTGTAGCGGGGGCGTATTGATTGGAAATGGTGAAGGAAATGGCGTATTTGTTAGGAATTTGGACTGTGAATATGGGTATTCCTTCCTCAAAAAAAAAAAAAAAAAAAAAAGAATATGGGTATTCCTGTCTTTTTCCCTATTTATTAGTTATTTTTTTATTTACCAAATAAGGATTTTCTAACTATAATTTTAATAACTTGATGACTGGCTTGAACTCGAAATCACAAAACCTGCTGTTTTTATCATCATCTTACAAGTTGTCCTGAAAAAAAATTAATTATCGAGAATTTTCTTTTATAGCAAACCCCATTAAGTAAAGCATAACGACATTATTGAAATTGTCAAAAAAACATTATTAAAATAGTAGACATTCTTTTATCGTACTGATGTAATTTCACATGAAAACTGGGTATTTTCCTTTAAAGACTTTCCGATTTCAATTTGATATTTTGATGAAACAATCTAACTAGAGGGCATTTAATCTTGGACCTTCTGCCTTAGGGTAGAATAACATCAAGTAAACTGCTACCCCAAATCAATCTTTTAAATTAGTTTTTTTTTAAATAAAAGGGGAAATTATATAAAATACCGTCTTTGTGGTAAACATACCACAAAATACGTTTCTATCACTTTTATACCTATTTTTTTTTTCCTTTTGTACCTATTTTTCCTTTTGTATCTACTTTTTTTCTTTTTTTACGCTCCTACATATTTTTCAATTATTTTTAATATTTTTTCATTTTTTTTGTTCATGTATTACTTTATATGTTATATATGTTGTTTCGATGTTGTTTAAATTTGTTTCTTTGTTATTTCTATGTTGTAATACAGGAACAAAAAAATTGGATCTACTCAGCATCTTTTTTCTATATTGCTTCATGGTTGTTTCCATGTTTTTTATGTTTTCATGCATTGGATCAAAAATTGATTTGTGTTTTTTTATTCATTTGTTTCTATAATATTTTTCATTTGTTTAATTTTTAATATGTGTTGTTTATGTGTATATTTCTTTATTTTTTATAAGACATCGAGTATAAAATGGATTATTTAACGAGGGCAAAATTTATTTTTTCACTGAAATTTTATTAAAAGAAACAGTTTGAATCATGTTAGAAACAATCTTGAAACAAAGCGTAAAAAAATTCAAAATTTTGGCGGGAGCATAAAGTTGTGTAAAAAAAAGGGTGGGAGCGTAAATTTAGATAAAATAATATCGGGAAGCGTAAAAGGCTGACATTATCTTCAAAAGTGGGGCATTTATGTCAACTGCCGTAAATAAAATGATTATAGGCGGGCTATCTTTTAATTAGTTTTTTAAATAAAAATGATTATAGGTGGGCCGGCCCGCCTAACCCATAGTCCAAAGTGGGTTGGATTGGGTTGAGTTTTTCTTGGCCCGCCAAAATGAAGGGCCGACCCATCCCGCACCGCCAAAGGGCAGCCTGTTGCGAGCTATGGGCCAGCCTGCCCCACTGGCCCATTTTGACAGGTCTAGGTCTACCTATCAACCATAATTTTTAAGGAGACTAAAATAAAATTCTACAAAACTTATGAATTTTCAATTGTCATCTAAAACTTTACCTTCCGTGAAAATAGATCTATAATTTTGGGATGGATGGATTTTAAGAAACTATATTATTTTCTTCGGACCTTGTAAGATTTATAATAAATATTTTTTTTTATAATAGTTTAATGGCGGCAAATAAAATAAAAGAGTTGATAAAGTTTTGTTATAGTAGTATTAAGGTCAGAAATATATAATTTGAGTCTCTTGTGAGACCGTCTCACGGTCTAAATCGTGAGACGGAGCCCAAGATCCAAACCCAAACTTAAACCCAAACCCAAACCCAAACTCAACCCAACCCAAATAAAAATATAAAAAAATTCGATTCTCCTCTGCTCGTGATTTCCTGCTTCTGGACCAAATTTTTGCTGAAAATGCTTGTTTGTCAACGAATTTGCGAAAGTTCTGTACCATAATTGTGTTGTTATAGATGTTCTCTTGTTCCAATACCAACATAACCATGACTCCTTTATGTTGTTTGCTCTGTTTCAAAAAATCATATTTCATGTTTTTGGCTTTTTGAAAAAAATAAAAATATTAATTCCAATATGTAAAAGTACTACGACTAAACACCAATCAGTGAGTTTAACTTGAAAAAAATTGCTGCAGTTTCCATCGTGAATTTATTCCACAAATGAGATTTATGTCCAGATATGATGTATTCAATATAAGCACAGTTAATGTGTGTGAGTTTGCATCTATTTATAGCTGGAAGAGCGAAAAAAATGCAGAAAGGGAACAAGTAGAGGCGGGAGAGAATGTGAGGAATTCGAGATTGCCTCTGGTTTTCATTTTCATCCAGGAGTCTCGGTGCGATTGGATGTGAAACAAATTTCATTTTCGTTCAACTAGAGAAATTTTTTGACCAAACATGCGATTGTTTGTGAAAATTTTCAGAAAATATACAATTCTCTCACTTTCACTTTTTCTCATTTTTTCTCTTATCAATCACATCTACACATTTTTTCACAAAAAACTAATCATTATTACACATTCTCCCATAAATTTCACTATTCACTCACTCACACATTTCTAACTATCAATCATATACAATCACTATTTTACTTTTTTTTAAATCACATCAACTTTCATCAATACTTTTTTCATCTCACATCCAATCACACTCTCAAAATTCATCTTATTTCTCCCAAAAAAAATTTTTTCTACTATTCTCTAGCAAAATGAAAATTTTCAAAATGAAAGTATATCCAATCGCACTCTCAACTTTTTCATTCTTTTTTTTGTCAAGCAAAAGAAAAAGAAAGTAAAAGCACATGGAGGTCTACAGGTAGACTTTGGACCCTATTTTTAAAGGAAATAATAAACAATTTTAATAAGTATAGTAAGTAGTACTATTATGATAAAATAAAAAGGTATTGTTTTTAAGTAAAAAGTAACAGTTTTAAAGAAAATAGTTTATAATTTTAAGAGATGTAGCAAATAATACTTTTACAATAAAAAGTACTACTTTTGAGTGAAAATAATATTTTCCAAGAAAACATTAATCTTCTAAAGAGATTAATAAGTAATAAATTTTAAGTAAAAGGTATTACTTTTCAAGTAAAAAGTATCAACTTTAAAGGAAGAGCATGTCTCTTGTAAGATGGTTCCACTGTGCGACGGATTGCACTTTTAGTGTAAAAAGTGATACTTTTAGTGTAAAAAATAATATTTTTAGCGTAAAAAGTGATATTTTGCCTGAATACACTTAATTTTAGTGTATTTAGTGTAAAAAGTGATACTTTTAGTGTAAAAAATGATACTTTTAGTGTAAAAAGTGATATTTTGCCTGAATACACTTAATTTTAGTGTATTTAGTGTAAAAAGTGCACTTTTAGTGTAAAAATTATACTTTTAGTGTAAAAAGTGATACTTTACCTGAATACACTTAATTTTAGTGTATTTGGACAATGTATCACTTTTTACACTAAAAATATCACTTTTTACACTAAAAGTATCAACCGTAGTGCACAAGTTTTTGCATTAAAAGAAATTGTGTGTAATTTTAAAAGATGTAAGTTATACTTTTACAATAAAAAGTAATACTTTTCGAGAAAAAAAATGATATATTTCGAGTAAAAAATGATATTTTTCAAGTAAACGGTACTATTTTAAAGTGATTAGTAATTAAGTGATAAGTTGTATTAAGTTTCAAGTAAAAAGTAGCAGTTTTAAAGGAAATAATGTATAATTTTAAAAGATATAGTAAGTAATGTTGTTACAATAAAAAGTAATACTTTTTGAGTAAAAAATGATATTTTTCAAGTAAAGATTAATACTTCTAAATGGATAAGTAAGTAAAAAAAATTAAGTAAAAAGTATTACATTTCAAGTAAAAAGTAATAGTTTTAAAGAAAATTATGTATACTTTTAAAAGATGTAGAAAGCAATACTTGTCCAGTAAAAAATAATACTTGTTGAAAACAAATTAATACATTAATTTTTTCGAGTAAAAAATCGTACTTCAAAAATTATTATACTAATTCCTTTAGAAGTACTGATTCTAGTGGTGTGTTGAAACAAATTTCTATTAAAACAAGATAGTTATTCTACGAAAAATAGAAAATCATACTTTTGGGTGAAAGGCCATACTTTTGGGGTGAAAAGTAACACTTTTGAATTATAAAAAAATTAAGTAAATTGATTCTAAACGGATATCATAATATCTAGTGGTGTATTTTTGTTTTGTAATTTTTAATAATACTTGTAACGCGTTTCTATTAAAAACAAATAAATCTACAAGAAATAGGAACTCATATGTTTTTGTTAAAAAGACATACTTTTGGGTGAAAAGGTAATACTTTTCAAATGAAAAGAAAAATTAAGGAAATTGATTTCAAGTGGCCATGTTGATATCTAGTGGTATAAAAAATCATATTTTTGGGGTGAAAATACATACTTTTCTATTAAAAAGTTGTACTTTTTGTGTGATCAATAATAATTTTCAACTGAAAAGAAATTTTAAGTAAATTAATTCCCAGCGGCAACTGTGATATCTAGTAGTGTATTTCTATTTCTTTTAAAAAAAATATTATACAAGAAATAAAAGTCACTTTTTGGGGGAAAGGTCATTCATTTCTTTAAAAAGTTCATATTTTTCGTGTGAAAAAGTAACACTTTTCAACTGAAAAGATAAAATTAATTAAATTGATTCTAAGTTGTCATCATGATATCTAATGGTGCTTATAATAATGAGTTCACTATGCAGACTTGAATACAAGACTAGGAATGGATAAGCATGTTGGAAATTTACCACTCAAAAGACATAATTTTATTGATCACTCAAATATTACAAGACACACCTCACCACAACTTCACTTAAACTCAAATATTACTTAGAAGCTTTGCTTCTCACTCGCTTGTTTTTCTTTCTTAACTTGATACAAAATGAACCAACAACACCACCTATTTATACTAAAACTTCATCTAGATCAATGGTTAAGATTGATTCTCACCAACCTTAATCCAATGGTTATCTTTTATTTCCATCTACCACATTCACCTACCATACCAACAACTTAAACTCAACTACAAAACTCATCTACCACAATTAAACATAAAATAAGTTTATATAATTCAACACTCCCCTTTAAACTTATTTTATAATCCCAAGTGAACTTCTCAATCTTGCAAAGTCTTCATACTTCAATGGTTTGGTAAAGATATCAGCAACTTGATCTTGCGACTTCACGTACTTCACTTGAAGTTCTTTCTCGGCAATGCATTCTCTCGATACAATGGTATCGAGTATCAATATGCTTGCTCCGATTATGAAATATCGATTCTTGGCCAAAGCTATTCCGACTTGTTATCAACATAAATCTCGGTTGGATCTTCTTGTGACATGCTTAATTTTTTAACAAATTCCTTAGCCATATTGCATGACTAACACATGATGTAGCCGCCACGTACTCGACTTCACATGTTGAAAGAGTGACTATTGGTTGTTTCTTCGATGCCCAAGTGAAAGCAAGATATCTCCATGAAAATGTGAAGCGGTTGTACTTTTTTGATCATCAATATCTCACCCAATCACTATCATCGTATCCAACTAGCTTATAATCATTATAAATCGAATAAAACAGACAAAGTTGATTGTACCTTTTAGGTAACGAAGAATTCTCTTGGTTGCCTTGAAATGTGTGATGGTTGGATTTTCCATATAGCGGCTCACAAGTCCAATCGTAAAGAATATCGGGCCTTGTATAAGTTAAGTACCTCAAACATCCAACTAGGCTTTTGAAGTGTTGGATCCACTTTATTTTCTTCATCATCCTTGCACAATTTCAATCCACATTCTCTTGGTGTGTTTATTGGATTGCAATCATCCATCTTAAACTTCTCCAGGATCTCTTTTGTGTAGCCTTCCTGTGAGATAAAAATCCCATCATCCTCTTGATTTTGATTCCGAGGTAGTGAGCCATCAACCCAATGTCAGTCATTTCGAACTCTTTTGTCATTGCCTTCTTGAATTCTTGGAACAAGCCTATGTTGTTCCCTGTAAAAATCAAATCATCAACGTACAAGCAAACAATTAAAACATCACTATCCTTGTTCTTGATGTAAAGAGCATGTTCGTATGGACATTTTGTGAAGCCTTTCTCTTGCAAGTATTTGTCAATTCTACTATTCCATGCTCTCGGTGCTTGTTTCAATCCATAGAGAGATTTCTTTAACTTCAAGACTTTATCTTCTTGTCCTTCAGCCACATAGCCCGCTGGTTGTTCAATGTACATTTCTTCCTCCAGTACTCCATTAAGGAACGCTGACTTTACATCCATCTAATGTATTTTCCACTTATTTTGGGCTGCCAAAGAAATTATTAGTCTTATGGTTTCTAAACATGCAACAGGAGCAAATACCTCATCATAGTCAATGCCAGCTCTTTGACTATAACCTTTTGCAACAAGCCTCGCCTTGTATCTTTCAACTTCTCCTTTGGCATTCTTTTTCACCTTGTACACCCATTTTACACCGATTGCTTTGTGACCTTTGGGAAGTTGAGCAAGCTCCCAAGTGTCATTTTTCTTGATGGATTTAATTTCTTCATCCATTGCATCTCCCCATTTCTTATTTTGAGTAGCTTCTTCAAAGTTCATCGGCTCACAATCTGTGAACAGGACAAAATAGGGTGAGGTTTTCGAGCTTATCAATTACCTCATAGAGCTCTCCCAGGCTTCTTGTACGCTCTTCATTTCTCTCAACTAGGAAAGATGGTGGTGATTGTGAAAATGATGGTGATGTTGGTGGTGTAATGGGTTCTTCTCCTGATTGCTCAACAATTACTTGTTCATCATCTTCAAATTCAGAACGAAGTTGTAATCTTTGGCATGTGTACCCCAATCCCATTCGCCTTCTTCATCAAAGATAACATCTCGATTGGTGATTATCTTCCCATTGATGGGGTTATAGAGTTTGTAGCCTTTGGAGTTATTGTCGTAGCCGATGAAGATGGACTTTCGCTTTTATCATCCAACTTGCTTCTTTGTTCATCCGGTACATGTACATGAGCTATGCTTCAAAAACTCTTAAATGAGAAATACCAGGCTTTTTCCCATTCCATGCTTCTTGTGGTGTCTTGCCCCACACGCTTCTTGTTGGTGAGCGATTTGACAGATAAACCGCACACGCCTACGATTTCGCCGTAACTCCTTTGGCATTTTCTTGCTTTTGAGCATACTTGCACCATGTTGAGAATGGTTCGATTCTTTCTTTCTCGCAACTCCATTCTATTGGGGGATCCGGGAACGATGAAGTGGTCGTCGAATTCCATTTGCTTCACAAAACTCTTGGAATTCCTTCAAGTGAATTCTCCTCCTCGATCGTTCTCATGGCTTTAATGTGAAGACCACTTTCTTTCTCCACCGCCGCCTTAAACTTTTTGAATGCTTCAAACACTTCGCGCTTCAAGAAATAAACCCAAGTTTTTCTTGAAAAATCATCAATGAATAGTAGAAAGTAATTACTTTTACCGAATAAATTTGGCTTGATAGGACCACAAACATCGGCATGTATGAGCTCAAATGGCTTTTGAGATCTGGAGTTTGACTCTTTTGGAAAGCTTTGCCTGAATTGCTTCCCAAGTAAACATCCTTCACAAAGCTGATCAGGATGGTTGATACAAGGTAAACCTCTCACCATATTCTTCTTGGATAGTAACTCGAGTCCTCCAAAGTTGAGATGTCCAAATCTTAGATGCTATAACCATGATGAATCTTTATAGCACATCTTGAGACACTTTGCTACATCAGTTTGAATGTTGAGCAGAAACATTCTATTTCTTGACATGGGTACCCTGGCAATCAAGTTATTCATATTGTCTCTTATAGAAAGGTTATTGTCTTTCAAATGAATATCATAACCTTTCTCTAAGAGTTGTCTGCACTCAAAATATTTGTTTTCATGGTGGGTACATAATAAACATTAGAAATAAATTGATGCCTCCCATCTTTCAAGCGAATAAGGATTGTACCTTTTCCTTTTACGGCTATTTTAGAATCATCACCGAAAGAGACATTGCCACTTACAGATTCATCAAGTTCTACGAACATTGTTCGTCTCCCACACATATGATTGCTAGCACCTGTATCTAGGTACCATGTGTCATCTTGACCTTCACCGTTATCGTTTCGTGCTAGAAGCAAAACATTAGCACCATCTTCTTTCTTTTCTTCCACCAAATTGGCTCTCTCATTAACTCGAGTATTGGGATTTCTACAATCTCTGGCGTAATGACCAAACTTTTGACAATTATAACATTGAACTTGAGATTTATCATACCTCGAGTATGAATTTCCTCTTCCACGACCTCTTGTGGAACTTTCTCCTTGCATATAGTTGTTGTTGAAATTATTATTTGAATTCCAACCTCGTCCATGGCCACGACCTCTTCCTTGTCCACGACCTCTTCCACGTTGACTTCTGTTATTGTGGAAGTTTTCTTCATTCTTGGTTTGCTGGAATTCTGTCTTAAGAAGTTGATCTGCAACACCCTTTTTCTTCTTCTTCTTTTCTTCATGGGCTTGCAAAGTGAACCAAGAAGTTGTTCAATTGTCATAGTTTCGAGGTCTTTAGTTTCCAAGATGATAGTTGTAATACTATCAAAATTTGCATCCAAAGATCGTAAAATTTTCTCCATAATGACTACATCTTCTAGTTTTTCACCATTTCTTTTTAGTTGATTAGAAACGGTCAAATCTCTAGAAAAGTAATCAGAAACAAGTTCACCTTCTTTCATTTGTAGTGAATCAAACTCTCTTCTCAATGTTTGTAGTCGTACCTTTTTAACTTTCTCTTCTCCCTTGTAAGAGACTTGGAGCTTATCCCACACTTGTTTAGCAGAGGTAGCACTTGAGATTTTCTCAAAGCCATCATCATCTAAAGCTTGGTAGATGAGGAAGAGAGCCTTCTTGTCTTTCTTTCTCGAGTCCTTCAAACTATCCTTTTCTGTAGAGGATAGTGTTGACTCGTCTTTAGTTTCTTCATAACCTTTTTCCACGACTTCCCATACGTCATGTGCTCCGAGAAGTGCCTTCATTTTGATACTCCAATTTTCAAAGTCGTTTCCCTTAAGTTGTGGAACTTGGAATGATGCCACACTCGCCATGTGAATTGAAGATTCTGACTAACAAATGGACTGAAAAAAAAATCTTTGAATTTTTTTTATTTGGTCAACGGTCAACCCTTGGTCAACTCGCGGTCAACTATCAACTTGATTTGGTCAACTCTATGAGTTGACTCAATACTCTCAACCTGATGTGGAAGTGGAAGATCAGTCAAAGCTGCAACCACAGAGCATACTTAGAATTTCACGAGATTTTACAACCGTGGCTCTGATGCCACTTTGTTGAAAATTTACCACTCAAAAGACATAATTTTATTGATCACTCAAATATTACAAGACACACCTCACCACAACTTCACTTAAACTCAAATATTACTTAGAAGCTTTGCTTCTCACTCACTTGTTTTTCTTTCTTAACTTGATACAAAATGAACCAACAACACCACCTATTTATACTAAAACTTCATCTAGATCAATGGTTAAGATTGATTATCACCAACCTTAATCCAATGGTTATCTTTTATTTCCATCTACCACATTCACCTACCATACCAACAACTTAAACTCAACTACCAAACTCATCTACCACAATTAAACATAAAATAAGTTTATATAATTCAACAAAGCATGCATCATATGTTTCATAAGTTGTATGCCTGTATAGTGATAGGTGCAAATATTCACCATTTAATCCCCATTTCAAAGAAAAATAGTAATAACATCAATGTAGCTCCAGCAACGATCTGATAGTAATTTTGCATCAACAAACTTCTCAAATTCACCAAGTCATTTGACTCAAAAACCCTAATCCAAGTCCAATTAATTTTTTACAATGTAGATATTTATCTTGTAAAATACACATCTAGCAACCAACAACTTCATTGATTTTGTGTCTTCTTCTTCTTGATGTTCTTTTTCTCCTCCTCATCCTCCAACAACGTCGTTTTCTTCTTTCTGAATTCGAGTACTCTTTGGCCCACAACCTGGAAAGGTTAAAAAACTAATACTTTTTGAGTAAATATTAATACTTTTCCAGTGAAAAATAATACTTCCACATAAAAAGTATTACATATCTTTCCCTCTTTTGACCACGCCAACTCTTAACTCTCTTTTGATTTTAGGCCAAAGAAGCTTTGTTTTCCCCGTTTGTCCCATAACTTATTTCATTAAAACTACGATATTTTCACAGTAGAGCACATAGTAAGAAAACAAATGGCATTTTCACTTAGTACTATCAAAAATAGTTACAACAAAGATGTGATTGATACAAAAAATTCAGATGCATGCATAGAAAACTAGGAACTTATGTAACCACACGGACCAACTATGACATTGATAAACATAAACACAATTTTTTTTGATTTTTCATTGGATAATGATATACATCCTATGCCGAAGAAGCTTAGAGTATGAGCACTTATCCACTCTAGAAGTGTCAAAATGCCAGCGGCCTAGCATCTACGATAGATTTAAATGATTAACCCTTTGCACCTGTAGGGTATGCGCCAATCTTGGGAATACTAAATCTTGGAGAATAGCAACAGAGATACAACCCTTTGCATTATGCCAATCTTGTGCATTAAGAAATGACACATAACTAATTACATACTTTTGGCTTTTCACAAACTAACTCCTTGATTTGAAACAACTATAATGACATTAACAAACAATACTCCAGAACACAACCAACAAAGTTTAAATACTTTCAACTTCTAAAAACAACTACTCCAACAATAATTTCATATTTAAGAGACTACATGTTACTTTTTCCCTTCCCGAACACTATTTAACTCACATGACGCCTTACGTTCTAATGAGAAAAAATGGAGGGACAATAGTTAAATAGACGCTACAACTGTGAAGAAACAAGTAAATACATGAACACTTTAAATCAAGCCAATATGAAGTAACATGCCACATGTATACTAAACTACAATTGTCATTATAAAATACTCATCAAATGCAAAGCAAAATTTGTCGTCATTTATAAGGAAATTTCTAAATAAATTTGAATTTTGACCCTTCTCCACATATATCCACTAAAATATTTTCTGTTTGCAAATCACCGAATACATCATGAAACAAATATACACTAATCCATTCCAATTTCATCATGTATGCTCTAAAACACAGTTTCATGCTATTTATATATCTGGATTCATCCAATCTCCAACCAAAATTCAGAAATTATAGCAACACTTTCACATAGTAAATATTGAATAAATGGATAAAGCTCTTCTCAAATACATAAATTAAACCCAAAATGTAAGCATTGCCCTAAACTTTCCAGGGTCTAAGACAAACAACAATCAAACATCTGATAAAAATGTAAGCATTGCCTTGAATTTTCAAAAAAATTAGCACACAAAAATAAGTTATGGCCAGTCAATTAGTACCTAATAAGAATCTAACAATGAAGTCTTCATATTTTCCTCTCAACAACTTTAAACATATACATGCATAAAAAATCCCCAAAAATTGAATAAAAATAAAAAGCAAAATTGAATGCCAATGGTAATAGCAAACTGAATCTACCTCTGCGAAGTTCAATTTTGAAGACAAACCAAGATATGGGTATCTTTACGATGTTTAATTATGAAGACAAATCAAGATACATTGCAAATAAAAATCTAAAAAATAGCATGGTAATTACCTTGGCGAAGTTCAGTTTTGAGGACAAATCGAGAGAGATGAAGAGTAGAGTGACTACGAGCGAAGGCAACGACGTTAGAGTTGTCGCAGGCACAAGCAACAGTGACACTATCAGAGGGCTTGCGACAATGGTGGAAGAGTTGGATGAGTAGTGGTGTTGTGACTATCAGAGAAAGAGGGTTTGCGATTTGCCCGGTTTCAAAATAACAAATGGTGCTGATTTCACCTTCTTGATTTACCCATTGATTTCTCAAACTTTTCCAAATTGCCACCGCTGATAGGATATGGGTATTGGGTATGGATCCGTCTTACGAATTTGACCCGTGAGATGGTCTCATACAAGTTTTTGCCTTATCAAAATTTCATTGGTTACTGATGAATGTATTTTAGATTAGACGTTGAAATGTTGATATAATAAAATTATCATCATTTTTAACCAAACAAAAATGGGTCTTGTGTGAATTTTTGTTTCCCACACTTGAAGTAAACTAAATCAACAGTGACGAACTAAACTCTAAATGGATTTGGGGTATTACAAAACAGTATCAAAACAGGTCTACAATTTTGTAGACTGCAAAAAATATTTTCTCAATTTTTTGTAAAATTTGATAAAGTAAAGGAATGCGACTGCATCCATGAACTATGCTCACCGCAAGGTATGCATTATTCTTCATTGCTTTTAAATAGTGCATACTTCATTGAAAGTTATTTCATGATATGGAAATGTATATAAATGTTTACATAATATGAGAATGATTATGCATGATGAGTACGTTATACGAGAATTTTATGAGTTGGTTGACATAGACTCTTTGAGGAAGGAGATATTGACTATGGTAAGTTTGGGCGTCGACTTGTGGTGACTTGGAGGCTACAACACGCACACATTGAGGAGGTAATCATCATTTTGAACGAGGCTGTGAGATTACGAATAAAGTCAGAGACTATCGAGGGACGCGCTCGTAAATGACATAATATAACTTATAGAGTACACAATGCTGCATTGATGGGTTATGAGGAGGCGGGACTGGAGCCACCCAAGGATGAGATAGACCCCGTGGAGTTCTATGATATTGTCACCCATTTGGCAGAGTCCAGATCCACCATTTGGGACGTGATGGATACTCTCCAACAAGGAGATACTATCGCAGTACAGAGAGTGTGGGCAATGCCCCATCTCCTTAGGAGTGCTTCTGCAGCAGATTGTATATATATGGATGCATATTATAGTTTTTTTTTGTTATGGTCGATACGCTTCTTTGATTAGAATTTAAAGTCATCAAAATCAAGGGTCAAGCCTCGTAGCAAAAATTGGGTTTGGCCGACTGAGCCAAAACAAATGACCGGGCGCTGATTTTGGAGCGCACTGGCTCGATCAATGAAAAATAAACTAAAAGCATCGGCCCGATTTCTTTTAGGCTTGGGATATTCTGAGCCTAGCCCAATAAAATATTGGGCTTGTCGGGTCGGCCCACGGACCGGTCGAATTTGACTCTATCTATGATAGACCTTTTATTTTGTCGCTTATGCTCATTTTCATTGTAGGACAGGAAGCATATACAGTATAGTATGATAAACCCTTTATTTTGGTGCTCGTGCTTATTTTGTCTTGTACAGCATGAAGTGTATTTGGTATAATATGGTAGGCTTACATTTATGTTGCTCGTGCTCATATTTTCCCATGTAGAGCATGAAGCTTCTTACTTTTATAGATGTTAGGTTCTTCTCATTTTTTTAAGTAAAGCTCGAAATATATATAAATGAAAAGAAGATCCTGATCACAAGCCGATCAAGTAGCGCAATGTTTGGGGCCTCGTTAAAAACCTACCAATTAAAACCCACCCTTGTGGGAAAAACCCTTAGTAGGAAAAGAGTACCCGGCGAGAAAATAAAACCATACAACCAGAAAATAAAAATAGAAAAAAGGACAAAACTCAACACTATCGACAAATCTATATTGCGCTCGTCCGACATAATCATCCGTAAGCAGAGAGATAATATCAGCGGGGGGCGTCCCACCAAGTAGATGCACACGTTAACTTGTTGAGCTGGTCCGTGTTAGTCCAAGTGGCTACGATAATCTAGAGGGGGTGAATAGATTATGCCATTTTTTCAAAATCCGCCCTCCTTTTCGAATGAACAAGCAAGAATAAACTGAAAGTGCGGAAAATAAACAACACACGTTGATTTAAAGAGCTTCACCCCACCTAGGGACTACGTGCTCTACCACCCCAAAGATCTCGGGATGGATTTAAAAAAAAAAAAAGAAGTTTTATTAATTACCATAATTAATACAACACCACCTTTGAACATTACCACAATCTTCTTACAACACCTTCAAAGAGATTGCCACAATCTTCCTTCAACACCTATGTATAGTACCACACCCTTCAACACCTAAGATCACCCAAGTGTGCTCTTACCATAAGAACAATAACAAGGATATCTTGTTTTGGATGATGGACAAAATTCAAGATTACAACTCGATAATGATAATACAAATATTGAGTGCAAGTGTAATCAAGAATGAAAAGCCTAGACCTCAAAGTGTGCAAGTGTAAGTACCTAGGCTATTGCAACAATAGTATTTGACAAAGTGTTTGCTTGTATGCTTTTGCTTGTATGTTGTGTTATCTTGTTGCTTGAATGGTTCCTCTATTTATAGGAAAGGTCTTGTATTGATTTCCAGACATTGGCTCCTTCTTGGAGAGTGAATTTTGCAAAAAACAAATGCAATTAAAATTAGGATATAGCTGTTAGAAATCAACCCCTTAAATTGAGGAAAAGTTGTCTGAAAACCCAACGGATAGTTTGCTGTCAAAAATCAACCCCTTAAATTGAGGGCTTCGTGATCAAATCCAAAAAGCTTAAGCAAGTGAGCTGTAGTAGTAGCAAGCGACTACCCAGTGAAGAAGCCGAGTCGCACGAGAAGCTTGTTTGCGTGACCAAGGCATCTCCGATCGAGTCCCAAAGGAACAAGTCGTGATCAAGACTTGTATCCGGATCATTACCACTTTGTATCTTGATCAATACTTAGTGGATTCCTCCAGGAGTTGGAGAAGAGAGGAGTAGAAGAATTACCCCATCTTCGAACCTCTATAAAATCTTATCGTGTCATTTACATTTCAAAGACTTTAATTCTCGCATCTTATTTGTTTAACTCTTTGATAAATTTGCTATCCACTTGATAATCCCTAAGTACTAAAACCAAGTATTAAATCTTTACTAAATCAATTTTAAGGGTGTAAAGTCTTCCAATGAAAAAAAAACTGCAGTTGAGCTAATTCGGTCTTAACGGTGATTTATTCTATCAACACTCGATCGAGTCTGTTGAGTGACTAACTCTCTTGATTAACTAAATTGGCTATCCACCAAGGACACAGCTGTGTAGTATCAACTCTGAAATTTAAAAAGGACTAAATCGAAAAGTTTGTAAGGTTTATTCAACCCCCCCCTTCTAAACCTTACACTCACACCTCTTGGGACCTACATTCTTCAACAACCATACTAGTCTTATTGTAAACCCGATATGCTTTGCTCTTGATAGAGTACCCCATATAAATTCCTTCATCGGTCTTAGGATCAAGTTTGTCCAATTGTTCCTTAGTATTCAAAATAAAACATTTGCATCCAAATATTTTGAAATAACTAATATTTGGAGTTCTTCCTTTCCAAAGCTCATATGGAGTTTTATTCAATTTAGGACGAAGATAAACTCGATTAATGACATAGCAAGCGGTACTTACGGCTTCGGCCCAAAAATATTTTGGAAGTGAAAATTCATTGAGCATGGACCGACTCATCTCTTGAAGTGTCCTATTCTTCCTTTCGACTACTCCATTTTGTTAAGGTGTCCTTGGAGCCGAAAAATTGTGTGCATATCCATTGGTTTCACAAAAGACTCTAAATTTGCCATCAAATTCTCCACCTCGATCACTTCGAATAGACTTAATATTATCTTCCTTTTCATTCTCAATAAGTCTACACAACTTAACAAACTCATTAACGGCATCGCTTTTATTTGCAAGAAAAAGAGCATAAGTATATCTAGAAAAATCATCGACTATAACGAAAGTGTAATGTTTTCCACTTAGACTAGTCGTACCAATATCCCCATACAAATCTAAATGAAGAAGTTGTAGAGGCTTGGTTGTGGAAATTTCATTTTTGGGCTTAAAACTACTATTAACTAATTTGTTCTTTTGACAAGTGTCACATAAGCCAAGATTTTCAAAATTCAATTTGGGTAGTCCTTTTACATGTTGGTTTTTGTAAATATTTTTCAAATTCTTGTATCCAACATGTCCAAGTCGCCTATGCCATAAACTAGTTAAATTATTATTGGCGACAAGACAAGAAACCTTTTGACTAACCAAATCACTTGTACAAATTTTGTAAAGATTGCCTTTTTTATTTGCTTCACAAATAATTTTATCATTTTTAAGAATAAGACATTTTTCTTTATTGAAAACAACATTATAATTTGAATCACAAAGTTGGCTTACACTTATCAAATTAAACTTAAGCCCTTCAACATAAAGAACATTACTAAGAGAGAAAGAAGAGTTACCAATTTCTCCATTTCCAAGAATTCTTCCTTTGCCATTCCCGAACATGACCATACCTTCTTCTTGGAGCTTGATGTTGGTAAAAAGTTCTCTCCATACTGTCATATGGCGCGAACACCCGCTGTCCACGAGCCATTTTGAATCCTCCATGGTTGTTATAGCCCCTATTACCTACAAATGAAGCATTTTTAGGTACCCTATAATTTTGGGGTCCATGGGGGTTAGTTTTGAGACCTTTGGGTCCTCAAAAATAGCTCAAATTGTTCTTCAATTTGCAATGAGCAACATAATGACCAACTTTACCACAATAAAAGCAAATAAAATTGTGGGCACTACTAGCACGTACAAAAGTCGGACCTTGGTCATTTTTCTTTGAAATAAATTGAAAAGGTTTATAGCCAAGTCCTAATTTAGAATGCTCACCTCTTTGTGCATCCAAATTTTTTGTAACTTTATCCGTACTTAAGTTAAAACGATGCACATCTTTTTTTATACATTCAAGATCATTAGTGAGCGATTATTTTTCGGTTTCAAGAGTACGAACTTTAGTAACAGTAATAGCATGAGCTTTATCAAGAGATTCATAAGAAGTAAACAATTTATCCTTTTCAATTTTAAGCTCTTTATGCTCCTTTTTCAAAGTCTTGTACTTAACAATCAAATTTTGAAATTCATTTTGCAATTCATCAAAATCACATTGCAATTCATCAACTAAGGAAGAAGTTGAAGAGTTAGAGCGTACCTCATTATTTTCATCGTCTATGGCCATAAGACCATGTTCGGTTTCTCCTTCCTCGTCGGATGTGGCGAGTAGTTCATCCCAAGTCTTGACATCCGCATTTAGAGCCTTCTTTTTCGGAAAAGGCTTTTTTTCTTTTGTTCTTCCTCATCTAGTTTCGGGCAATTGGCTATGAAGTGCTCGGATTTTCCGCATTTGAAACACGAGTTGTCTCTCGGTTTTCTTGCCTTATTTTTATTCACAAATTTTGCAAATTTCTGGACAAGTGCGGCCGTCTCTTCATCATCCTCATCATTAGCATAATATGAATTATTAGAAGAAGATGCTAGGCCTTTAGGAATATTTTGCATACCTGATTGAGTGGTGGATGGTTTGGAATTTTTCCGCTCCTTGAGATAAACTTCATAAATGAGGAGGTTCCCGATGAGCTCATCGAATTTGAGTGTTTCGAGATTTTGTGCTTCCGTGATAGTCGTCACCTTTTCGGACCATGAGCCGGGAAGAGCATTCAATACCTTAGTCACCTTATCTTCTTCGGAGATGACTTTACCGAGAGCCACAAGAGGATTGACAATGTTGTCAAGCCTTTCCACCATTTTTGATATGCTTTCACCATCATGCATATTGAAGTTTTCAAAGTCTTTACAAACATGGTTTTTCTTGCTTGTTTGACCTTCTTTGTTCCTTCATAGATTGTCTCCAATTTTTCCCAATCTTCATGTGCCGACCTTATGCCTCTTATGCGATTATACTCGATGGCGGTAAGCGAGCAATGTAAAATATTTAAGGCCTTATCGTTTAGAGAGAAAGCCTTCTTGTCATTGTCATTGAACTCCTTGAAAGTTTTGAGAACCGAGGTGCCGTCCTCCAATTTCTTGGTTGGATGATCAACTCCTTCAATAACCACATTCCAAATATCAAATACGAACCCTTGTAGAAAGCACTCCATTTGGTCTTTCCAAAATGCGTAGTTGTTGGCGTCGAATAGCGGTGGCTTGTTGGTGGAGGCGCCAGTGGTAAGATATGCTTCATTCGTAGCCATGGATCTTTCCTCTTTACTCGGAACGAGCTAGCCAAAGAGTTTGGTTTTGACACCACTTGTTAGTCCAAGTGGCTACGATAATCTAGAGGGGGGTGAATAGATTATGCCGGTTTTTCAAAATACGCCCTCTTTTTCAAATGAACAAGCAAGAATAAAATTAAAATGTGGAAAATAAACAACACACGTTGATTGAAAGAGCTTCACTCCACCTAGGACTACGTGCTCTACCACCCCAGTATCTCCGGGATGGATTTTGAAAAAGAAAAAGAAGTTTTATTAATTACCACAATTAATACAACACCACCTTTGAACATTACCACAATCTTCTTACAACACCTTCAAGGAGATTACCACAATCTTCCTTCAACACCTATGAAGAGTACCACACTCTTTAACACCTAAGATCACCCAAGTGTGCTCTTACCACAAGAACAACAACAAGGATATCTTGTTTTGGATGATGGACAAAATTCAAGATTACAACTCGATAATGATAATACAAATATTGAGTGCAAGTATAATCAAGAATGAAAAGCCTACACCTCAAAGTGTGCAAGTGTACGTACTTAGGCTATTGCAACAAGAGTATTTGACAAAGTGTTTGCTTGTATGCTTTTGCTTGTATGTTGTGTTAACTTGTTGCTTGAATGGTTCCTCTATTTATAGGAGAGGTCTTGTATTGATTTCCAGACATTGGCTCCTTCTTGGAGAGTGAATTCTGCAAAAAAAAAATGCAATTAAAATCAAGATATAGCTGTTAGAAATCAACCCCTTAAATTGAGGAA
This sequence comes from Rehmannia glutinosa, assembly GCA_016081115.2. NCBI lineage: Eukaryota > Viridiplantae > Streptophyta > Magnoliopsida > Lamiales > Orobanchaceae > Rehmannia > Rehmannia glutinosa. Next base: position 42,404,284 of record CM071928.1, on the reverse strand, counting down.
AAGTTGTCTGAAAACCCAACGGATAGTTTGCTGTCAAAAGCCAATAGCGACCGGTCGCGCATATAGAAAGATTTGAAGTATTTTCACAAAAAATACATAGGGGGACTGGTCACCATGGAGTTGGACCGGTCCACCCCTATGTTAACCGGTTGGAGGCCCTCAAATATGAATTACAGGAAGTTCTGTTTCTTGCGAGCATAATCAGGCACCGGTCGCCCTTAGGTCGACCAGTCGCCAACATCGGTCGACCTCCGGGTCGACCGGTCGCCCTCCCCTATTTCTCTTCCATCCCGTTTTCTGGTTTAAAACTCAATTCAGACACAGGATGCCCTATAGGGCGACCGGTCCAACACGAGACAGAAGTGTTATCCATTTTTTGTCGGAAATAAACTTCAAGAAATACTCCAAAAAATTAGTAAAAACATTTTATATCGATCGGGAGTATTTGGACAACCTTTAGAAATATTTTTGGTGTAAAAACTCATCTAAACAAAATCATCAAAATCATGATAAAAACATTTATCTAACAGTCCGCAACACGATTACTTTCCTGATAGATATGAGAAACCACGAAGTTCATCTGGGAGATCAGGAATAGAGAATAACGCCAATGATGAACAAGACGCCATGGGATGGAGCCAACCCGAGATCTAAAAAGGTCGACCATATACGTAAAATCAGACTCCAACCAAAGGTTAGTCCATCCCTTATGAAAAGCATAGGAGATTGCACTCATAGCTGCAACAAGTTCGGCCTCGAAAGTATAGCCCGTAATACGCCCTGGAGCTCCGGTTGCGCAACCGTCTGTATTGACCTTAATCCATCCAGGAAGGGGGAGAGACCAAGGCACCTGAATAATACGTGGTGCTATAGGAGTGTGGCCCCGGACCTTTAACTGGTGAAGGCAAAGTAGATCCTCCTTTGTATTCATCATGCAACCCTTGTCTAATGAAGCCGACTCACAGATCATGGCTCTTAATTATACCAGCGCCACATTAGTAGTCCATTTCTTGTCATTAAAGATGACGTCATTTCTGATGTTCCATAATAGCCAAATGCAAGAAATGGTCGCCACTCTCCAGAGAAAAGAAATCTGCGCACTGAAACGGAATTCCATTAAATGAACCAAAAATTCATTGAAACTATATACGTTACGAAAAGTCACAGCAAATGATGTAGCAATCCAATCCCAGAGTGCTCCTGCAAAATCACAAGAAACAAAAATGTGATCAATCGATTTTGTGTGAGAATGACATAGGCTACAAGCAATGGGCCCAATGAATCCTTTGTGTCTGCGGATGTCCATGACAGCTAGACGCCCATAGATAGCCCGCCAGACCACGACAGAACACCTTTCGGGGATGTGGGAAGACCAGATCCAAGACCCCCATGTAACAGTGGGAAAAGACAGGCGTATGTAGGAATAGGCTGCTTTCGATGTCACCTTCCCATCCATAGAATAAGTCCATACCCTCGTATCCAACGTATCTGGGCGATTGGGCAACGGACGATATCCCGAACGATGTCCAAGTATGCCTCCACAAATGATATAGTGAGATGCCAAGTGTTATCAAAGAAAGAGTCCGAAATAGGATTCCGAAACGTAGCCCGAAACTCATGAAGGATGCCAATCCGATCAGCGATGATGTACACAAGCCAGTTATCCGTCCAAAAATTAACCGAGGAGTGCGCTCCCAGAAACCATTTGGAATCAGTCTAGCAATCCTCCACAGTTGGACGCAATCCCGCCCAGATGGAGGAAGGCAAAAAGAGCGTCACGATAGAACTGCTAGTTGCTTGTGAGAAAACTTCTGCGGAGAGTATCAAAGACCACAAAATCCGAAGTAAGGACCTCCCAACCCAATTTCATAATGAAAGCCCTGTTTGCAGAAATAATAGACCGAACCCCAAGGCCTCCCTCACTCTTAGGCGTGCAACAGTGTATCCAATTAATCGCCACAGAGCCCTTCTGCGTAACATCCCCGGACCAAATGAAATTTCGCATCGCCTTTTCCAACTGCCTAAGCATCGCTATAGGCCATTTGTAGATAAGCATACTGTGAACCAAGAAGCTGGCAATGACAGAATTGACCAAACAGACCCGACCGGCCAAGGAAAGAGAGGACCCTTGAAGATCGTTTAAATTTAACCATAATCTTGTCAAACAACGGCTGCAACACAGCATGCTTGGGAGCACCCTTGAAGATGGGGATGCCCAGATAAGTAGTTGGCAAGGAACCAACCGTTAAACACATGATATCCTGAACTCGGTTTCGAATATACTGCGAAACTTGAGTGCCAAAAAATACCTTCGATTTGCCCGGGCTGAATACCTGTCCTGAAAGAGAAGCATAATAACCAAGAGTATCAAAGATATAATGTGCATTGCTAGAGGTTGCCGCACAAAGAATAACAATATCATCCGCACAGATCATGATGGGTGGAAAAACAATATTGCGCGGGCCCACAAAAGGTTTGAGAAGATTGGAAGTCACCAATCGAGCAATTAGTCTCCCCAGGACTTCTTCAGCAATGCAAAAGAGAAGGGGAGAAAGAGGATCACCCTGACGCACTTCTCGCGTGCAAGCAAAATAACCAACTGGAGAACCATTCAGCAGAATCGAGATACAGGCTGATTTCAGAATCACCGAAATCCAGTCAACAAATTTTCTGGAGAAGCCAAATCTGTCCAACACATATAAAAGAAAATCCCAACTGAAAGTGTCAAAGGCCTTGCGAATATCGATCTTAAGGATCATATTGTCGTCGCCCCTATTATTTAGAATATTGAATCCCTCCAAAACCAGGGCAATACAATCGTGAATGTGGCGGCCCGGAATAAAGCTAAATTGTTTAGGTGATAAAATATGACTGACGATGTTGCGCCCAAATTGAGTAGCCAGAATCTTTGTGATAATATTGAAGATGAAATTACTCATCACAATGGGCCTGATGTTCTCCACAACATTCGCATCTTTGATTTTAGGAATGAGGACCATAAAGTTTGAATTAAGTCTCGCCGGGAGGGAGCCAGACTGGAAGAAGTGACGCACCACAGTAATGACATCCGTAGAGATAATATCCCAACAGTTCTGATAGAAGGAACCATTGAAGCCATCTGGGCTCGGGGAACTGTCTATGCCGAGATCAAAAGCCGCATCACGGATCTCTAAGTCTGACGGCAAAGAGATTAAGCAGTCGTTTTCCACATCCAACACCACAGGGTTAATAACGTGAACAATGGAAGAAAAATCTGGATTAGGACCCATGGGCGCTGTAAACAACTCTTCAAAGAACTGTATAATGTGACCACGAATGGCCTACGGGTCTGTGGAAAGCATACCATTAATCATCAGACCGTGAATACCAGCCCTAGCGGCCTTAGTCTGACAACAAAAGTGAAATAATGCAGTGTTGCGGTCTCCATCAACCAACCAAGCGACCCGAGATTTATGGCGAAGAAATTCAGATTGGAGGAGAAGTGCCTGATTAAGAGAGTTTTGAGCTTCTAGTTCCTGATCCCGACGCGCAATGGAATATCCCAAAGTTTCAATGTCCGATTGAATTTGGTTTAGCATCTCTAACTTAGCATCCACCCCACGATTAACATCCCCAAAAACCTCTGAATTCCAAGAATGTAGCACAGGGCGCAACCTTTTCAATTTAATCATAACACGAATCAAAGGATTAGACACTTTACAATTAGCTTCTCACGAAGAAGCAATTATTGACTTGAATCCTGAGTGTTTGGTCCACATACGTTGAAAACGAAATGGAGATGGACCCTTATGAGTAGTAGTTGCACAAGAAAGCAGAAGAGGGTGATGATCCGAGCAAACACAAGGAAGAATAAACACTTCTGCTCGCTGCCAAAGACTAATGAACCCTAGAGTGGCAATAGCACGATCAAGCCGAGCTTGAATGAGCATTTAATGAGGGTGTGTGCTGCACCAAGTAAATAATTTCCCAACCGTCAGAATAGCCATCACCCTTGCTTTATCACAAAAATTTCGAAAATCTTGACAAGAAACCATGGAGGGCACCCCCTGACCTGTACGCTCATGATTCCCGAGAATAACATTAAAATCCCTCATAAGAAAAATATCATCAATACCCAGAGCAACAATATCATACCAAAGCTGCCGACGAGTCACGTGATTGCAAATCACATGAGCAAAACCCACATGGAAAATATAATTAGCAAATTGTACCTTGAGAATAATACATACACGATCGAGAGATAAGAACTCGTCAAGAACCGTGATGTCCGAATGACAGAAAACCCAGATATTTGACTTCCCCGAAGCCCGGAAGTTTTGAACCACAAACTGTAAACCAAGACTGGCCCAATAAGAATCAGAGATAGTCTGTAAGTCCACATTAGGTTTGGCAATGGCAACCAAAGAAGGCTTATGATGGTGACATATTTTCTTAAGAACATTGCGAGAAGCAATATTCCCAATCCTCCGAATGTTCCAAAAAATGCGATTCATTGAGAAGGGTCGGGTGAAAGAATCTGGCTAGGAGCTCCGGAGTGCATTGGCGCAGAGGGGTCAACCCCAGTAGTATTCTCATCATCCACATAATCAGCCCAACATTTCGTAGCTGCCTTGTTTAGGTTGTTAGTCCCATTATCATCATCCAAGACCTCCAATTGATGAACCAACGGCGTGTCACCCTGCATTACCGAATCGATTAATCTATGTTTGGCATCAATAGATTTTGCCCGAATAGCACTGTACATCGGGCGGATGGGTTTCTCCAATGGATATTGCACTGTGAGAGGCTTATTATGAATCTCCGAAGGGGAGAACGACTGATCACTTCGAAGAAATGGGCATTTCGGGACAGCGGTGCGGAAAGTCATAGGAGGAGGCATATCTTCCGAAGTATGAGTGTTAGGGCCCTGAGAATCCAAAGCAGAAAAAGCATTTTCCAGAGTGATATCTGAGAAGGCTGGGACGATAGCACATAATGGAGAACCCGGGCGCATAGGCAAAGTCGTATTATCCACTGAGTTATCAACGGCCTTACCCTTGTCCGCGGAGCTATGAGTCGGACAATAAACTTGTCGGACCTGGGAACGACTGCGTTGAGAGGTGGGCCATCCCTGTGGTTCCTACAAATTGACATTGTTTCTAAATCGTCTGCAAGTCGCAACCGAATGTCTCATAATACCACGTTTCCATAGAATAGAGGAAGTTTTTCATACCCAATAGAAGCAAACGAGCAATGACCCCTCCTTTCAACCATAATGTGATCTTGTAGAGGTTTAGCAAGGTCCACATCAACCAAAACACATACAAAATGGCCAAGAGAGCCATCCAGAGACCGTTCATCAACTTGCACTGGGGTGCCAATGGCCTTGGCTAGTCCCATAATGTAACTAGGGTCCCAGTATTCGATGCTCAACTCAAATATTCTAACCCAAACAGAAGCAGTCGATGTATTAACCTTGTAGGGGTTGAAATCCGTAACCCAAGGAGATAAACGGATGGAACCAGGATTGATAGACCATGTAACCCGAGCTTGAGCACGGGAACAATCATATGTATTGGAAAATTTAACACAGAAATAACCTTTTTCCCAATGGTATTAACTTCCAATCACTTTTAACGCCTCATAATTCAGAAAGCCTTTTGTGTAAAGGCATAATAGGCCAAGGCTTAGTACCTTTGCCGAGCATAACACGACCAATTAAAGCATACTTAAACTCAGAAAGACGTTGTTGGTAAACATTTTCATCCATAATGACAGAATAATATTCCCCTTTTTTAATGGGTTCAGGGATAGGATTAGAGGGACCAGAAACAATTTTAGCAAAAGATTGGGGATTACTTGTGCCCTGATGGGGAGAAGCATAATCAGAGGATTTACCAGATACCACTTTTGCAAAAGTAGATTCCACACGTGGGTGAGGATTTGGCCCAGAATGAGCCGGATGTTGCAAGTTCGAGTGGGGTTGTGGATGAGCAGATGCAGAAACGTCGTGCGCGTCGTGTGTTGAAGGATTGCCACAGCCATTGTTGCCATGCATGGAATAACCTAGGAAATTGAGGCCGACATTACAGGGATTTGGTAATGCCTGGGATAGAACACCATTGACCCAGGGGCCATCACCCCCCTGGGGAGGGTGATAATGGTCTTTTTATGCATGTTTTATGTGTATATTTGAGTAGAATTGGAGTTATTTTATTGTTAGTTTTGTAAATATTTTTATTGTACATAGTTCATATTACTTAGAGGTGCTTTTATTGATGTAGATTGACCATTCGGGGCTAATTTTGGTGAATTTTGGACCATGGATTCATGTCAAAACATACCGGGGGGTTTAAGGATGCAAAAACGCTCGAAATCCCAAGCTAAACGCATCAATTTGGGGTTTTTTTGGTCCAACACGGGCAGGGGCTGTTGGGCAATACGGCCGTGTTCCACCGAGAGCCAAAAACTCGAAAATTTTGCACAAAATAGCCTCCAACACGGCCTGGCCGTGTTGGGCAGCACGGCCGTGTCAGACTCTCTCTCTGCAGGGAGAAACAGCACGGTCTGGCCGTGTTGGGCAACATGGCCGCGGGGCACCTTTCTGCAACTTTTCCATGCGGAAATTATGGAAAACTCACCAACCAAGCTTTTTGACCACTTTTGTACACCTTTAACACCCTATTTTGCTGCAACGTGTCCCCATATTCCCTCAATTATCACATGAATACAAGAATTCACCAACGTCCCAACAATGAATTGGAGCATTTGTTTAACAAAGGATGACATTATTAATGTGTTCTTGCACAAAAATGATGTCTATAAAAGCCAAGAGTATGAGTTGGGGGAATCATTCATTGTATATTCATTGATTCATTCTCTCTAAGTTACAAAGCAAAATACATTGAGAGAATAAAAGAGAGGTAGAGTTGGAAGGTGAAGAGCATTAGAGGAGAAGGCTTGGAGCTCAACATCATCAACCAAGGAGGAAGTCTTGTATTGGTCTTGAATAAGAGCTAAGTACACCATGTTCATTTTATTCAAATCTTCTTGTGTAGTATACTCTTTTATCAAAGCCATGTGCAGCTAAATTTCTATTGTTTGAATGTAATGAACTCTAGAATGAATTTGTGATTAAGGTTTGTATGTTTTTAATAAAATCTTCATGTTTTGTGTGATTCACTTATATTATGCTCTATTCATTCGAATTGGTATATGCGCAATATTGATTTGAAGTTTATTTTTCACCGGGAAATCGAGAGATTCATGGTGAAATAGAACCTATATAAGTGAAAAGAGTTGCATGCAATCCATGATATAGGACGACATAAATCTTCTGGATTAGGGTCAAACCTAATATGGGAATTCACAAATCGTTATAATGCAATCTTGGGGATTTTAACTAGAAAGAGATTTCAGTTAATCAACTTGAGGTTAGGAGTTATTCGTGCTCGATAGAGGGTTTAACTTAAATCAGGAATTTCTAGGGTCCATGAAACATGAGATTTTATTAAAAGATGATGATTTTTGCTAAAGGGTTTTTGGTTGTATCTTTATCTTGTTAAATCACAAAAACATTCTAGAGGGATTTACATTCAACACATTTCTAGCTCTTGATTTCTTATCCTACAATCTACTTTTATTTCATCTATTATAAGTTGCAATTATTCTAAATTCTTTATTTTCCATTTTTTAACCAACAAAAACTCTGAAAATTGCTAGATTAGATAACAAAAAGACGGTAATTATTAGTACTTACAATCCTCGTGTGGGAATGACACTCGGTACTCAACAATGTATTCTATAAAATGATAGGTGCACTTGTCTAAGGTTTTAAAGGTAGCTTTTGAGCCATCAGGGGGGCAGCCATAGAAGATGGCCCCCCAACCGGTCCCCCAACCACCTAGGGACCGACCCCCCATGATCATGCAACATGGGGGTAATAAGGCCTGAAGAGGAGATCGGTGGGGGGTGAGGACCCCCCATGGCCTGCGCCTTCATCTTATCTGCTGGAGAATCACCATTGCCCAAGGAAGAAGGATTGACATCGGGCCGGGCTTCCATATATGTCGCAGCAGGAATTATACCCAAAGTAGGGTATTGAGACGTTAGCTTGGGTGATTGATCGCGATGTGGCCTGAAGTTCGAAGGTAAGAAACCATAATTTCCCCATGATGAAGGGGTGGCAGACGAGGCGTGCAAGGGCGGGTTGCTATTGGCGTCAACCGCCATGGGAGATCACAAGGAAGAAAAATAACTCGTGGGCTGCATGGAGAGGGATTTGGTCAAAAACTATGGGTTGTAGTTTGATGATGATGCTGCTCGAAGTTTGAAGTTAAACCACGCAATGAATCCGACATGTTTAAGCCGGAGAAGGTGATCGGAGTAAAAAATTTGGACGTCTGATCGGTTTCACAAGAGAGGAGAGAGAACCTAATGGGATTTCCAATCAAAAAAACCCTCTCTATTCAAAGAATAGAGAGCAACATATTGAGCACTTAAGAATAGTGCTAGAAACATTTCGCAAGGAAAAGTTATATGCGAAAATCAAGAAATGTGAGTTTTGGCTAGATCGAGTGGTGTTTCTTGGACATGTAATCATTGCTCAAGGAATTGAAGTGGACCCGGTTAAAGTTGAAGCGATCAACGAATGGAGTACACCTACGAATGCAAATGAAGTTCGCAGTTTTCTAGGTTTGGCAGGCTATTATCGGAGATTTATTGAAGGATTCTCAAAGATAGTTGCGCCTATGACATGACTGACAAGAAAAGGGGAGAAGTTCCAATGGAATAAGAAATGCGAAGAAAGCTTTCAGGGGTTGAAGCAGAGGCTAACTTCTGCATCAGTATTAACAATTCCTAACCCCACTAAAGATTTTGTTATTTATAGTGATGCATCAAAACAAGGTTTGGGATGCGTGCTAATGCAACATAGTAAAGTGGTTGCCTATGTCTCAAGACAACTAAAGCCACATGAGTTAAATTATCATACTCATGAGCTAGAGTTAGCTGTTGTAGTGCACGCATTAAAGATCTGGCGCCATTACCTATGTGGAGGGAAATGTGAAATCTTCACCGACCACAAAAGCTTGAAATATTTGTTTACTCAGAAAGTGATAAACATGAGGCAACGAAGGTGTTTGGAATTAGTGAATGACTATAATTGCACTATCAGCTATCAACCAGGTAAAGCTAATGTTGTAGCCGATGCATTAAGTCGTGAAACAAAAGGAAAAATGTCAAGCTTGATATTTGAACAAGAACATCTTGTGAGAGAATTCGCCAGGATGAGAATTGAAGTAGTGGTACCACCAAAAAGCACAGAGATAGTATTGGCATCTTTGGTGGTGCAACCTACTTTGAGAGAGAAAATAAAAGAAGCTCAACCTCGAGATAAATTTTTGAGTAAAATGAAAGAAAAAGCTCGTGAAGGGAATGTAAAAGGATTTGTTATAACAAATGATGGTACTTTGACTTATGAAGGGAGATTATGTATTCCAAAATAAGAAAGGCTTAGAAAAAAAATTCTCAAAGAAGTTCACTGTACGACGTACACAGCTCACCCTAGATGTACAAAAATGTATCGAGATTTAAGAGAAGTATTTTGGTGGCGAAGTATGAAAAGAGATATTGGAACTTTTGTGGAAAAATGTTTGACTTGTCAGCAAGTTAAAGCCGAACACCAAAGACCATCTGGTTTGCTCAAACCACTTGACATCCCAGAATGGAAATGGGAGCACATAACTATGGATTTTGTGGTAGGGCTTCCACCATCAGTCAAGGGAAACAAGGTTGTTTGGGTTGTAGTAGATCGGTTAACAAAGTCAACTCATTTCTTACCCATTAAGATGACGTTCGGTATGGAGCGATATACAAAAATTTATATTGAGATAGTGAGACTTCATGGAGTTCTCGTGTCAATTATTTCAGACAGAGATACGCGTTTTACTTCTAAGTTTTGGAAAAGTCTACAAAGTGCGTTGGGAACAAAGCTAAACTTTAGTACGGCTTATCATCCGCAAACAGATAGACAATCTGAAATGACTATACAAATATTGGAAGATATGTTGAGAGCATGTGTGCTCGACTTAGGAAGTAATTGGGGAACATTATTACCCATGGTTGAATTCGCTTATAACAACAGTTATCAAGCGACTATTGGGATGGCTCCATACGAGACGCAGTACGGAAGAAAGTGTAGATCACCATTATATTGGAGCAAAGTTGGTGAAAGAAAAAATTTGGGGCCTGAATTAATTCGGCAAACTATTGAGAAGATAGCTATGATACAGGATCGAATCAAGATAGCTCAAGATAGACAAAAGTCATATGTTGATAGACAGAGAAAACATATACAGTTTGATGAAGGAGAAAAAATATTTCTGAAAGTAGCTCCTATTAAAGGTGTTATTCGATTTGGCGAAAAGGGAAAGTTGAAACCGAGATATATCAAACCATTTGAAATCCTTACACAAGTTGGAGATTTAGCTTATCAGCTAGCATTACCACCGAGTCTGTCAAGTGTGCACAATGTTTTTAACGTCTCTATGCTAAGAAAGTATGTTCATGATCCAAGTCACATCGTGAATTATAAGGATCTAACAATCAACGATGACTTAACTTATGAGGAAGCACCAAAAGCTGTTTTGGAACGCAAGATTCACCATTTGAGAAATAAAGATGTTGCTCTAATCAAAGTACAGTGGAGACATCATGACATAAATGAAGCTACTTGGGAGCGTGAAGAGGAGATTCGTGTCAAGTACCCAAAATTTTCAATTCTAAGTAAGATATCGAATTTCAAGGACGAAATCATATTTAAGGAGAGTAGAATGTGATAATCTATTTTTTAATTAATGATTTGATTAGAGGTTAGTATAGGAGTTATGTTAGGGGTTAGTTAGGGATTAGTTTAGGGGTTTAGTTTAGGGGTTATTTTAGAGTATTTAGGGGTTAATATTAATTACAATAAATATGTATAACTTCATACTCAAATTTTACACCATATTTCAAATTGTGAGGCCCCCGATTTTTCTGTCGTAGACAGCACAATCGAGGATATTTTTTTTTACAATATTTAAATATTCCAATAATTGATTTTTATATTTACTATATATTTTGCGATTCATACTATGTTAATGGATTTAACATCGGTTATCTATTCATCTTAATTTCGTAAGAAAAGTTATTTTAAAAGTCCATTCTTTATGCAAAACTACCATTTTGATTTAAACAAATTTACTTTTATTTTTTTATTTTGAAATAAAAATACAATTTGAAAATATTATATACGATAAACTCAATATCATTACTCAAAATTCTATTATCTTGATTTATCAAACTTGTATTATAAAATTTTTAAAATTCTTAGCGAAGAATATAGTAGTGCTTAAAAACTATTTCAAAGAAGAATGAATTCGTCCCTCACGAACAAACCTTTTCATCTTTATGATCTTTGAAGATTGTCTACTACTAATATTAGTATTTTAAAAATACAACATCTATGTCTTGAAAACTCCTTCAGTAAAATTTCTATTTTTTTCCCTAAACAATGGCACTTGAGATTTATTTTATAAAAAAAATCAACTTCTATATTGAAATAGCGAGTGTTTCATCTCGATTTTGTCAAATTACTTACTACTAATTTAACTAGTAGATATATCACTTGTATTTAGAATAACTTTATTTTATGTGGTTCATGATAGCGCCTAATTGCACTTCTTTAACGATTGTCGATTTCTTTCAAATTTTAACGTGTTACATTGACCGGTTGGATTTCTTTTCTTAACGACTAGTTATTAATTTTATTGTAGTAAAAGATTCATTTATATATTTTGTAATTTTTGAAATTAATATTTTTATATTTAAAAATAATTTTATAATTTAATTAATTACTTGATTGATATTTTTGACTGTACCATTGATTTTAATTTTATTTAGTGCCTTAGATGATAAGTGGTTGTGGAATTTATAAGTGATGTGGGATTGATAAGTGAATTTTGGGACTTGATAATCTACACAAAATATCACCAATCTTGGACAAAAAAAAGGAAAATTTGAGTGTTGGACTTGAGGGTGGACGCCCAACACACAAAAGAATGGACAAGGAGGAATTGTTTTGTACTACACATGGAGAAGACAAGAAATATTTGGTCTTGGTCAAAATATTCCTCCACTCCACTATTTTATATTATTTTTCCCCAACCTTCACCAAACACCCCAAATTTCTCCATTTTGTATTCTCCTTGCCCATAAACTTGGCCTACCCTTGTCCCCCATGCAAGACAACACAAACAACTCCCTAAACCCCTCTCCCCCTCCAAATCGGTCACCCCACCAAACCAAAGAAAAATTTAATTTCTTTCTCCCAACACTATTCTCTTAAATTTTCTCCCAAGTCCCTCTCTATATTCATCATCTGCCAAAAACTTACAAGAATTACCTCTCAACACTTGAAAATTTTGAACCCCCCTGCAAGGTAAGAATTTCTACTTCTTGTTCAAGTACTCCCTCAATCTTCAAGCCTTTCCTTTCATCTTCTAATTTTTGTTATTTTTATCTTTGAGGTACAGTTAGAGGTTTTAACTTGGAGTCATTAAGGAGACTTGAACATAAGCTTGAAGGACTTTCAAACATCCCTATAAATCAAGACATCAAGGTAAGATTTGAGGTTTTTAGCACCTTCTTCACCTCCCTCTTATTTTCAAAATTTTGACTCCCGAAAATTCTCATTTTTGAGGTATTAGGGGCTGACCTTGGAGCCTTGGCTAAGAGGTGATCAAGTTTTTTTTAGACTCTCCACAAATTTGACTACAAATTCAAACTACACAAGGTAAGTGTAGTACATTTGGCCATTTCTTCCTTTTTCTCTCTCCTTATTTTAATTCATTATTTTATAACTCAAACTTCTTGTATTATTTGACTTAGTGATGTCCTAAGTTAAGAATAATAACCTCAAGGTTTAGTGACCATCATTTTTCACCAAATCAACCAAACAAATAAGGTGGGTAGAAAAATATTCTAAACCTCAAGTGATTTTATGAAAAATGCATGTAGTATCTTGAAAATTTTAAGATATATGATAATTATGTATTGCATGTATAATTTAATATGTGATATTCCAAAACTTTCTCAAATTATGCTTAAAATTCCAATTCTTGCAAATTAGGTGCATGCATGTGCAATTTAATGACTTATGTGATGAATTCTTGTATGATATGTAATTGCATGTTCATGTACTTAAAATTTCATGTTTTAATTGTCTTATATTCTCAAAATTTCGTTCATAATTGGAAAAATTAAATTTTGGACCTTAAATGCAAAAATGGCAAAATTGGTGGACTTAATTGAAAGAAAATAAAAATTATGAGACCCCTCTATAAATACTCGATTTTGGGACTGTACTAATGTTTAAAAATGATATTCTGATATTATAATAAAGTTTTAAAGTTTTTGAGATAACAAAAATCAACCCTTGAAAGCCCAAGGACTAGATTGTATAAATTATGAAATTTAAGGGCTAAAATACAATTTTCGAAACTGTACCAGCACCATTTCTAAAATTTCAAAAATTTCAACTTTTGAGGACTTAAAAACACATATTTTGAATGAATTCCAAAAAATCAAAATATTTTGAGTAGAAAAGCAATTTTTATAAAATTGGAGGACTAAAATGTAAAATACTAAACTCAAGATCCAAAATAAAATTTCCAGGACTTATACATTCCATGTACCTGGAAAAAATATTTTAACTATAAATTTATAACATGTTGGACCCATGGTTCAAATTTCATAACAATTGGACCTCAAATAAGCCTTAAGGGCAAAAACTTAAAATTAGACTATAATGGAATTTTTAAAAGTTAAGGGACCTAAACTAACACTTTTTCATAAATGTTTTATCCCAATAACCCACTGACCTAAGTGATATTTTAAAATTATAATCAAATTAAAAGCTCTTCCGTTTTGTGAGATCCGAATTTTTTAAATTCGGGGCCCAAAATGATAATTTTGCAAAATTAGGGCCAAAATGGGAATTTACCAAAAACTTGACCCCATACTTTTGAAAACCTAAATCTATGGACAATTTGGAGAATTTAGGAGCTGACCTTATAATTTTCCGAGGTCGAGACAAAAATTTGTTCAAATTTAAACCCAATAAAGACTAGTTTTTTCCAAAATGAAGCTAATTGTAAAATTTTTTTTTGCCAAGGACCTCAAATTAATTATTTCCCCTATTATAGCCCTGGTATTTACTGACTTATATATTTATTTATGAAATTTAGTTTTCTTAAAATTATTCGTGACTTAACGGATCCCCTTGACCGAATAATACGCGTTTCGCGGGGCGACTTTCTCGCCTTATGACCTTGAACATACAACGGGGCGAATATCCCACCTAAATTACCAAATCCATCGAAGATTAGTTATCCTTCCGATAATTAACTTCATTCAATAATTACTCCGCCAATGCCGATAAAGTCCACGTGCAAAATTTCATATAATTCTACTTGTATCATTTCCTGAAATGTTATACTCGACTACCTTGTTAACATGTTATATCTATGTATATCTATCTGCCTGAGTCAACTTGGTGTGTCGAGCTCACAGTCGGAGTGGACTAGTTGGGGATGGAATCGGGCAGCTCGGCTGCTATTCCACTCTCCGGCCCCATCGTCCTAATCCCACCCTTGGCGGACGGAGTGTCCAACGGGAAAAGTGGGTCGTAGTACTTGAGGTATAATCGCGATTATGACAATCCGGGTCTTGCTAGTCATTTCTTGTTGGATTGTCGTGCCTATGGCATGACGGAGAGGCCTTGTGCCAATGCTTGGGGAGTCATAAGGTAGAATGAAGGAATCGCTGTCTGATCCACATGATTCTGGAGTTATTCGGATCGTACTGCTTGTTTAGGTTGGCGCTACATTTAGTACGCAACCACTACTTGACCTGCTTGAAAATCACTCATAGTGTCTGTATGTACATGAACTTCTTTCATCAAAACTATATAAGTATATTATTTTGAATATGATGTCGCTTGCGAACAGTGTGTGATCACGCATCATAACTCATGCATTTTTTCGCACATGACTATTTTCTTGCATATATATATATATATATATATATCGCCACACTTTCACACGATCACCTATCCACTGAGAATTTTTCTCTCACCCCTCCTTTTTAAAATGCCAGATGATGAAGGTCCATATGAAGATAATGTGGACGGGGCAGGCCAGACCACGGAGTGATCCATTTCCGTGTTATCCGACTCTTATGGATTCTGTTACTGATTTGTTGGACTATTTTTCTTAAGATGAAATTTTAAGGGCGTAGGACCCTTGGACTTGTTAAGTTGAATTTGGGGATGTAATTTGGTTTACTTGGCGTTTTAGACTGTAATTGTACTCCGCTGCTACATTACTCTGTTTGTTTTGGGATTATTCTTGATGATTGTCTAGACTTGTTTGGTAATTTTTGTTTAAGTTGTTGATCGCGTCATGGTCCCATTTGGGGCATGGCACAAATAATTATAAGGTAATGATATTTTTTCTACTTATTATTCAAGTTTCCTATGTGTGTATATATATATATATATAATTCCCAATTCATAAATTTCTTTCAATATTTTATTTTTACAAATTATTTCATTAATTAGTTCGATTTATTAAAATCATATATTAATTATATAATTTTATTTAATGTAGAAAACGAAAGGGTTGAAGACTAGGACTTTTATTGTTCATTTTTCTACATTGAATATCTGCGATTATTAAGGTAGGGATTTCTATATTATTTGTCTTTATTTAATGTTTCATGGTTATACTTCATTGATTGCAATATATGTCAAGAGAAAATAAATTCATATAAGCTAGGGGCCATGAAAGGGTCCAAGATCAAACGTATCTTCGGGGTGAACCCGCAATGCTATATGCAGTAACTGGCCAGTAAGAGGAAAAAGAGGAAATTAATTAATTTATTGTTGTAATTATGTGGATAATTTTCATGTTATATTAAATATTGACAGATATATCCCTACTGAGCAAGATGAAGCTCACCCCTATTATTATCATGACTTTCAGGTTGAGAAATCCGGCTGAAGATATAATGTTGTGGATGGTGGAATAAATCATCCTATATTTATATTTTAAATAATTATGATCGGACTAAATTTTGGATTTATATATTTAATTTTTCCGGTTTATGCTTGGAATAATTGTTGGATATTTAATTTGGAAGATGTAATATTATAATTATTGTTATTATTTTCATTATATTTTTTTCCTTAAGATTTAAAAATTATTAATCAACTTTTTGATAATTATTGGGATCACTTTAATTTATAAATTTGTGTTTTCTTGATAATATTTTTAGAGTACTTTAATTTCATAAAATTGGGTTGTTACACTTGCTAAGACAATCCGCCACTCTGTTACCTTTCCGATAAATGTGAGAGACCACAAACTCCATCTTGGAAAGCAAATGAAGTGTATGTCTCCATCTACCAAGGAAATGCCAAGGGATCAACCCTGGTTTGCTGAATAAATCCACAACATATGTCTAGTCTGACTCCAACCAAAATTTATGCCAACCCTTGTTGTAAGCGAAAGATATAGCCAACATAGCTGCCAGAAGCTCGGTCTCAAAAGCATAACCAGTACCACAATGCTAAATGAAACATTCCCTAAAAAATCCTCTGTGCATGCGGAAAACTCCAGCAACCATGCAAGATCTCGGAGAACCCAGAGCACAACCATCCGTATTCACCTTAATCCAACCAAAAAGTGGTAAGTGCCAGTCAACATGCACAATTCTGGGGGCCCTACGGGGACACCCATCACCTGAAGACGTCGAAGGCAGAGTAAGTTCTGATGGGCGTTATTCATGTAACTCTGATCCAGCGAGGATGGTTCTACGATAAGGGCTTGAAGCTGAACCAAGGCCGCCTCCTTCGTCCATTTCTTGTCATTTAAAATAACTTCATTGTGAATATGCCAAATGAGCCAAATACAAGAAATAATGGTAGCCCGCCATAGGAAAAAAATTTGCTCACTCATCTGGACATTCATAGCCTGCACCAGAAACTCGTTAAAACAATTAGGCGTGTGAGAGTTAATCTCAAACGTCCGGAAATCCAAGACCAAAGAGCTCCTGAAAAATCACATGAGACAAAAAGGTGGCCAACAAAGTCAGAATAAGAGTGACATAAACAGCAACCGAAGGGCTAATAAACCCTCGAAGACAAAGAATATACAGAACAGCAAGACGATTATGAATAACCCGCCAGACAATGATGGGTTGCCGTTCATGGATATGAGCCGACCGAATCCAGGTACCCCAACGAACTTTCAGAATAGAAGGACATATGTGATTATAAGCAGCCTTAGAAGAGACCTCCCCATCCAACGAAATGAGTCCAAAATCGTTTCTCAAATAAGTTAGGCGTCATCAGAAAACGAACAATATCCCGAATCACTCAGGTTGTTCCTATTAGAATAAAGTTATTTTGAGTTTTATGATTTCACCTTAGTCATTTTATTTTAACCAAAATGATTAATTCGGGCGCTACCAAAATTGAATTTCATTTTATAAAGTTTATTTAAAATCGATTTTTGTTAGTATGACAGTGACCGGTCGCCATCAAGGGCAACCGGTGTTAGATAAATAGTTTTATCGTAATTTTGATGATTTCATATTATTGAGTTTTACACCAAAATAATAACTCCAAATGTTGTCCAAATACTTCAAAACGATTTAAATGATTTTTACTAATTTTTTGGAGTATTTCTTGAAGTTTATGTTTGACAAAAATTGGACAACACTTTTGTTTCGAGGCCAACCGGTCACCCTAGAGGGCAACCCATGCCTGAAGATTGAAAACTGAAACAAAAATGAAAAATTGGAGGAGGTCGACTGGTGGGCCGACCGATCAACCGGTGTCTGAATGTGTTGAAAATTGTCAAATCTTCTCTTCTAGGTTCATGGTCCGAAAAGGTGACGGCTATTACGGAAGCACAAAATCTTGAGACTCTCAAGTTCGGTGAACTCAATTGAAATCTTCTCATCTACAAAGTCTATCTCAAGGAAAGAGAGAACTGCAAACCATCCACCTCACAATCGGGTATGCAATACTCCCAAAGGTCTTACTTCTAATAATTCATATGATGCTAGTGATGATGATGATGAGGAGACGACCGCCCTTGTCCATAAATTTGCCAAGTTTGTAAATGAAAATAAGGCAAGAAAATCTAGAGATAACTCGTGCTTTAAATGCGGGAAACCCGTGCACTATATAGCTGATTGCCCAAAATTAGCGGGGGAGGAGCAAAATAAGAAAAAGCCTTTTCCTAAAAAGAAGGCTCTATATGCGGAAGCCAAAATATGGGATGAGCTTCTTGCCACATCCGACGAAGAACAAGAGGCCAAACATGGTCTCATGGCCATAGACTATGAAAACAACGAGGTATGCTCTAACTCTTCATCTTCTTCTTTAATTAATGAACTCCAACGTGATTATGATGATTTACAAAATGAGTTTAGAGATAAGATTTGTAAATACAATATTTTTAAAAAGGAGTATAAAGAGCTTAAAATATAAAAGGATAATTTATTTGCTTCGTATGAATCACTTGATCATGCTCATACCATTACTCTTGCAAAGGTTCATAGTCTCGGTTCTGAAAAACAAATGCTCACAAAAGAAATTGAAAATTTGAAAAAGGATGTGCAATATTTTAATTTTTTTAGTACGAATAAAGTTACGAAAATTCTTGGTGCACAAAGAAGCGAGCATTCCAAACTAGGACTTGGTTACAAACCTTTTCAAACCGTTTCTAGGAAAAATGACCAAGCTCCAACTTTCATACGTGCTAGTAGTTCTAACATTATTACTTGCTTTTATTGTGGTAAAAATGGACATTATGCTAATGATTGTAAACTTAAAAATAGCTATAGTCATTTTTGGAGACCCAAAGGTCTCAAGACTAACCCTCATGGACCCCAAAATTATAGGGTACCTAAAAATGATTTATTTATAGGTGCTAGGGGCTATAACAATTCCGGAAGATTCAAAATGGCTCGTGGACAGCGGGTGTTCGCGTCATATGACCGGAAGGAGGGAACTCTTTACCAACATCAAGCTCTAAGAAGAAGGCATGGTCATGTTCGGGAATAGCAAAGGAAGAATTCTCGACAATGGAGACATTGGTAACTCGTATTTCTCTCTTAGTAATGTTTTATTAGTAGAAGGGCTAAAGTTCGATTTGATAAGTGTAAGCCAACTTTGTGATTCTAATTATGATGTTGTTTTTACTAAAGGAAAATTCCTTATTCTCAAAAATGATAAAATTATTTGTGAAACTAGTAGAAAAGGCAATCTTTATAAAATTTGCACAAGTGATTTGGTTAGTCAAAATGTTTCCTGTTTTGTCGCCAATAATGATTTAACAAGTTTATGGCATAGGCGACTTGACAAGTTGGATACAAAAATTTACAAAAGATTTATAAAAACCAACATGTCAAAGGACTACCCAAACTAAATTTTGAAAACATTGGCTTATGTGACACTTGTCAAAAGAACAAATTAGTTAAAAGTAGTTTTAAGCCCAAAAATGAAATTTCCACAACCAAGCCTCTATAATTATTTCATCTTGATTTGTGTGGGGATATTGGCACCGAAAGTCTAAGTGGAAAACATTACACATTTGTTATAGTTGATGATTTTTCTATATACACTTGGGCTATTTTTCTTGCAAATAAAAGTGATGCCACTAATGAGTTTGTTAAGTTGTGTAGACTTATAGAGAATGAATAAGAAGATAGATTAAGTCTATAAGGAGTGACCGAGGAGGAGAATTTGATGGTGACTTTAGAATATTGTGTGAAACCAAGGGGTATGCACATAATTTTTCAGCTCCGAGAACTCCACAACAAAATAGTGTTGCCGAAAGAAAAAACCAAACTCTTCAAGAAATGTGTCGGTCCATGCTAAATGAATTCTCTCTTCCAAAATATTTTTGGGCCAAAGCCGTCAACACCGCTTGCTATGTCATAAATTGGGTATATCTTCGTCCCAAGTTAAATAAAACACCTTATGAGATTTGGAAAGGAAAAACTCCAAATATTAGTTATTTCAAAATATTTGGTTGCAAGTGTTTTATTTTGAATACCAAGGATCAATTAGACAAACTTGATCCTAAAGCCGATGGAAGAATATTTATGGGATACTCGACTAAGAGTAAAGCATATCGGGTTTATAACAAAACAAGCATGGTGGTCGAGGAGTCTATACACGTCAAATTCAATGAAGCCTCGAGTGTTGAAAGAATACCCAATGATGAAAGTGATGAAGAAGATGAAGTTGAACTAATTGTTCCAAATGACATTCAAAGTGATTACCCTTCCACATCAAATGATCAACCTTCAACTTCCAATGTTCCACAAGAGGATAAAGGTGATAACTCCGATCTTCTCGTGGCATTAAAATTCAAAGAAGATCATCCAAAAGATCTCATAATTGGGGATCCTCCAGAAAAAGTTATGAGTAGAAGGAAATTTGCTGAGAAAGGTCTTATTTCTCACAAAGAGCCAAAAACATGCAAAGGGAGCCATTGAAGATGAGTAATGCATCTTTCAAAAGCCTTTCCGCTAAGTCAAAGCAATCCGGAAGACTTACAATTGAATTAATAGGAAAATAGAAGATTGTATATCCCAAGGGGTGTTAGTTAAGTCTAGAAGGGGTGAGGGTTTAATAGACTTAACCAATTTTTCGTTTTAAAACAAATTCAGACTTTATCAAGAAAACAAGTAAGTCTCTTGAGAGACAGTTGGGTCAAACCTCAACAGGAGAGTTAACCACTCAATATACTCAAGAGCGTTGTTGATAGAGTAACTCAGCCGAGTGAAGTTAGCTTTTTATAAATTCAGTTTTGTTGGTTTTTAACAACGGAAATCTTAACACCCTTTTTAAGATTGACTATCAATATTTGTTTTAATCTTAGTTAGTATCAGTTGGATAAGCAAATAAGCACAAGTAAATAAATATGTAGAAAATAAATGTGCTTAAATTAAATGACACAAATAATTTATGAGGTTTGAGGATGGGGTAATTCCTCTACTCCACTCTTCTCTCCAGGAGAAATATACTAATGCAACTTTGTAGGTCCCAAGAGGTGTCAGTTAAGTCTAGAAGGGGGGGTTTAATAGAGTTAACCAATTTTTTTTTATTTTAAATTAAATCAGAGTTTTACAAGTAAAACACTAAGTCTTTTGGAAGATAGTTGGGTTCAACTTCAACAGGAGAGTTAACCACTCAATAGACTCTAATGAGTTGTTGATAGAGTAACTCAGCTAAGTGAAGTGAGCTCTTTTATAAAATTAGTTTACTTGATTTTTACAACGGAAGTCTTACACCTTTTTTTATAGAATGATATTCAACATTTGTTTTAGGTTAGGTTATTTTTAGTTGAGTGAGCAAATATAAATCATCAAAATAAATATGCAGAAAATAAATGCTGAAAGTAAATGACACAGAGAAATTTTATAGATGTTCGAGGATGGGGTAATTCCTCTACTCCACTCTTCTCCAACTCTTAGAGGTAATCCACTAATGCAACAGTCGATAAAAAGGATAGAACAGTGGAAGTAAGCCTTGATCACACATCTAGCTTCACTCCTGGGACTCACCTTCTTTGTAAGGCAGCTGCCTCACTACTTAAGCTCTTCAAACCCTTCGGACTTCATCACATTGCCCTCCGTTGGATTCAAAACAGGCTCTAACTTGAACCTTACTGCAAGTCATTCACCACATGAAAATGCAGACCTCTTGTTCTTGAGTAACAAGATTTCCTCTTCAACAGGTTGAAGTGTTCTTCCTTCATTCACCGAATGTGTTGGTTAGAATCACTTCGAGAGTTTAGGCTTGAGGATTTGAATGTATAGCTTGAGAGAATGTTTTGCAGTTGCTTGCTTGAATGCTCAGATTATCTCTTGTGTCTCTTGTCTCATGTGTATTTCTCTCAGATTTTTCCTCAGTCTTTTATGGTGATAGTTTGAGAAAGTGTCCGTTGAAGAGATAGACATTTTTCGAACTTCACTTCTTGATCATTGGCTTGTCTAGTTGTGCAGCTTTTGATGTTGACCTTTCCTAACATTAATGCTCTGCAGTTGCCCAAACGCAGGTTTTCGCAAACATCCCATTGGTTCCCAGCTACTTGCACTCTTTCAGTAAGACGACTTTTAAGGTTGTTGGTATGTTAAACTTACCATTTCGAGTAAGTCTTTGACTTTTCTTTGCAATGGACTTCTTCAGCTTTCTTTGAGTCCTTAAGCTGTTTTACCCCTTTATTGAGTCTTCTCCGTGAATCTTAGATGACTTAGCTGTAAGTATACTGAAAGACACAACTTCTTTACTTGATTGAGTTCTTCTTCGATACTCAGTTGCGACACAGTTGAATCTTCACTATAATTCTTCAGTTAGCCTTCTGCGATCTTCAAGTCTGCTACTTCATAACTTAGCTAATTTCCTATTTATTACATAATTGAAATACAATAGAAAATGAGGTGCCAACTTTCTAATATAAGTTTTCTATACATCATCAAAATCTATACAAATAAATTTTCTAACAATTTCCCCATTTTTGGTGATGACAAAACTTAACAAAAAATACAATATAAAGTGCAAAAGAGAATGATTGAAAGAATGTGACATTTTATTAAACGTATCATTCAGCACTTACATGTACTTACATTATTTTTTTATATTTACAAGAAATGTAAAAATACAAAAAAAAGTTTCTGTATAGCTAACTCAACGCCTCGGCTACTTTCTTCTTCTTCATCTCGCCTGCGGCGATCTTCATCATATCTTCTCCTCTTTTACTCAACTTCTTTCTTTTCTTCCTCCTATAGTCTCTTCTCATATCTCGTCAAATTCTCTTTGTTGCCTTTCTATATATTCTTTGTATTTTCGCTCAAGCTCATCTCTTACATGGGCAACTTCTCTGTTTGCAACTTCATCGAAGCCCAACCAGTATTCACGGTCCTTTTTAAGAGGATCTGTTCCCACGAATCTAGTTTTTATTTTTGGTGGAGAGCCTCTGCCACTCCCACCAGAGATTCTCTTCCTCTTCCTCTGGCAGGGTCAGCTCCTCTGGGAGTATGACTGGGCTATACCATTGAAGTCTGCTGACTCTTTGATGATTGAGTTAGCTGCTTCCTGGTTGAATCAACAACTTTCAGCCCTTTTTTCCATTATAATTCCCATGCAGGTTCCAAGTCCGTTCCCTTAAAATAACTTTCTGATCGAAGAGTATCAAATTCTTCGACAGATCTTTCCACTAACCAACCATGGGGGGAGTGACTTCTTCTCTTTCAATTGGGAGCGTCCCTGCTGGCGGACCACTGAAGTGAGCTTTGATCTTCTCAACTCTATCAGCTTGCCTTTGTAGGTCCCAAAGGGTGTGGTGTAAGGTTTAGAAGGGAGGTTGAATAAACCTTACCAAATTTTCACTTTTTAGTCCTTTTAAAATATTCAACAGAGTTGACTCAAATCAGCTAAATCCTTGGGGGACAGCTAGGTTAGCTTACTTCAGCAAAGTTACCTACTCAACAGACTCGACTGAGCTGTTGATAGTATAACTTTGTTGCAACAGCAAAAACTTAACTTTCAGTTGATTTGGTTTTATACAGTGGAAGACTTAACACCCTTGTTAATTTTAAGCATGTTTTAACACTTTTTTTAGCAATGTTATTATTAGCTGGGTTGGCAATTTAACTTATCAGCAAGTATAAATATATGTAGGAAAATAAAGTACTGAAAGTAAATGACACAAGCAAATTTTATAGTGGTTCGAGGATGGGGTAATTCCTCTAATCCACTCCTCTCCAACCCCTGGAGGAATCCACTAAGTAACAGATTAAGTTACAAAGTAGTTCTCAGTCTAGAGACAGCCTTGATCACATAGCTGGCTTCTCCTACGACTCAGCTTCTTCACAAGACAATCGCCTTGCTACTTCAGCTCACTTCAAATCCTTGGAATTTATCATACAGCCTTCCAACGAGCTCGAAACTTCTGGTTCGATCTTGAACCTTACTACAACTCCTTCAAACTTGGAGACTAGACCCCTTTTGTTCTTTAAAACTTTTCCTCTTCAACTGGTTGAAGTGTTCTTTCTCTCACAGCGTGTATTGGATCGAGTTCCTTAGAGTTTTAGGCTTGAGGAATTTCTTGATAAGCTTTGAGAATATTTGCAGGTTTTGCTTGCTTGAAAATTGCTTGTAAGATCGGTTCATAACCTTTTCTCAAATCCTTCCTCAGCCTTTTATAGTGCTCATTTGAAAATTTGCCCGTTGAAGAGATATGCTATTTTCAAATGACACTTTCTTGTTTGTTGGCTTGTCTTTTCTTGACCTGTAGCATTGTGATGTTGACCCTTCCTCGTACTAAATGACTCTGCAGCTTTTCAGGGCCTGACACAAGCTTCAGTGTTTCCCATTGGTTTATTCCGTTTGCATACTTCTGGGACAAACACTTTAAGACAGGGAAGCTTGGACTTATTACTATATCAAGTAATATCCTTGACTTCCTTCCAACAGATTAATGTCGAGTTGAGTTGACACCGCCGCTTTTACCCCTTTGACTTGAGTCGCTTCATCCTTTAAGGAAAGAGTCAATTGTCGGTTCAACTGTAGACTTAGCTCTTTCGACTTAATCGACACTTCTACATCTTTTACATAGTTGTTCCTCAGCTGGATCTCCTTCAATCGATTATGTGCCTTCCATCTTGACCATACTCAGCTGACACACAGTTAGGTCTTCACTCTAGACTTCAGTTGACTTCTTGCATTCTTCGACATAGCTGACTTCACTCAGCTCATGCAGTCCTATCTATTACAAAGTAGGAATACAAGGAAAATGGGATGCCAACTTGCTATTCTAAGTTTTACATGGTATCATCAAAATCTCAACAATAAATTTTCTAACAGCCTTCTTTCAAGTTTTTCAATCTCAGGTTGATTTTTCTTGAAGGCAAGTTCAGCTTTCTCTTCAGTTCTTGAGGCAGCTGAGAAAGGAGAGAGGTTCATGTGCCTGTGGATTTCAAAATTATTTTCATGAGGGTTTTCTCAGTCTTATCGTCCCCCTTTTTGGCATCATCACTTGTTGATGGAGTAAGAGTGATTTGATTTGACTGAAGAAGAGAGTCCAATTTTCTGTGATGGAGTCTGCCAATTGTTTGTCAGAGTGGAGTGAATACAGCTGTTCCTTCATGTCTAGGATTTCAGCTTTCAGTGATGCCTCCATGTGCTCTATTTTCTATTCGAATGATACCTTGAGAAGCTCCATATCAGCAAGATGTATGCGTTCCATGCAATCAATGGTGTCCTTGTCCCTTTGTCTCTGCTGAATTGAACTTGTTCAGCCCCCCAGATCATTAATTTTGAGAACAGCTATCTGAAGTAGCCTACTTGTTCCCTACTAACTGCTTTAGTCTGTTGAGCCCATTCCCAGATTCTAAGTACTGCTCCGCGAATGTCCCTAGAATTTGTGGCATCATGATTATCAATTGTTTTATTTAGGGTAGCAAACCCTCTTTCCATTGCCTCTATTTCCTCGCACATAGCTCGGAAGGCATGTCGGAAGTCGGCTGCTTTGGGAGATAAATCCTTAGGAAGGAGAGATTCAAAGTCATGGCCATATGGGACTATCCTCGACTCATCGATCTGGAACGTGCAAATCAATTGGGTCTACTTGGACATTGAAGCGTGCAACTTCCTCCACAGTGTCAGCTTCGAACGAGATCTCTTCAATAAAAAGGAAACTGCAGCATCTCGAACATGCCAATAAGTTCTGTGGAAGTTCCCACTTCACCTTCGGGAATACTTCGCTCTTCACCCTAGCTAGCAGCTCTGTTTGCCTCAGTTGTTGGAGCTTCATTGGCAGTGGAAGCCTCCGAGCTGACTATGCCTTAGTTGTCTCAACAGCTTCATTGGCAATAGTTGTTTCTTCCTGTTGAGTAGTCAGTGCCTCAGCTACCTTAGCAGTATCACGGGCATGTGATGGAACCATTGGGGTGCCCCATCAACAAGTACAAACATCATGTCTGAGGCTTTCATCCTGGCTTCCAAGTCCTTTGCCTCCTGATCTGACTCAGTTGGATTGTCAGAATCATCTTCAGGGTCAGAGAACTCAACTTCTAAGTCAATCAAGGCATATATTACCATAGGTTCAGTGGACTCGGGCTCTGGCAATGTAGGGATATCCTCAGGAATAGAAACACTTCCCCTGGCAGTCTCAACCACCATGGGGTCTTCAAACTACATTGGCAGCAGTCTCAACTACTGTAAGGCCTTGGACATTCCCTGCCACAAACTGAGCTGCAGTTGGGTCTTCGTTGGTGGCATCCTTCGAGGTCTCAACCTATAGGATTGCATTTTCAAGACCATCAGTCTCAATTGCTTTGGTCATACCATTTCCATCATGTGCCTCGATTACAGGAATTTGGACCTTTGCAACTTCATTAGCCTTCAGTGTTGTCAAGTCCTCAGCTGAAACAGTCTTAACCATTTCAACCTCATTGGTACCAATAGCGTCTTCAATTGACTTGCCATCGCCTCCAAACACCAATTGTTCTTTGTCCCCTGCAACCTCCTCCGACCTGGCTGCAGTGTGAGCAACTTCCTCTTCAGCTGGCGCACCAGCTGATTCTTTTTCCACGAGGTCAGCTGTCACCAGGGGCTTGGATGTTTCACTTGAATAGTTAGTCGTATCCTTAGGTTTCTTAACAACTTCCTTAGGGTGTGGCTCCATTAGGTTACCCTCTTCTACTTTTTTCCAACATCATCGCCATCCTCTTTGTTTCCTTGTCCTTTAGAGTGAGCTGGTGATGTAGTTGTAGCAAGATCCCTCACAACATTTTCGATCATGGGAGTTGGAGAGATTTGAGAAGATTCTCCAACACCCTTGATCCTAGATTGCTCATGCAGCTCAGGGGACTCCTTCATAGTTGTCCTCAACTGAGTAGTCTCAACTGCATCAGCTCCTTCAACAATTTCCATCTCCTTTTGCTACCACTTGTGAGAGCATACTCCGGAATGTTTGCATCAGTGAAGGGGAAAACATGAGGCCTGGGACCCTTAGCTTTCTCTAAGGCCTTAGCCCTTAGCAGCTTCCTTCTTCTCAAGAAAAATTGCACTGGAGTAAAATGCATCCAGGGCATAAGTAACAGTGGCGTTATCCAAGAAGCCTAGGAGATATTCTTCATCTATCATCTTTGGCCTCGTGAATTGAACTTGGCTGGCACTCAGCTTCCACAATCTCCGGGCACGCAGCCTCTATTCGATCGGTAAATTGGAGATCCTGGTTCTTCAGGGGCAATGGGGTCTTGAACAGCTGGTTCATTCTGAGCTTACGGTGCTTCAGCTTAAGTGCTTTGTTCACCTATCTTCGTCCAATCATTTTCCTCAGAAATAACCTTTTTGCCCAAAGTGCTTTGATCATTAGTTGAGTTATTTTGGGCTTCTTAAGCATCAGTTTTTTGTTCATCCATTTTCGTCCCATCATTATCCTTGAAATTAGCCTTTTTACCATCCTCAGATGTTGGGCACACAATATCAATAGATGTGTCTGTTGCAGCTGTTTCAATAGCTTCTGATGCAGCATACTTCTTCACAAGCCGTCTCCTGCAATGCCTCTCCAGAGGGGCTTCTTCCTCCTCCTTATCGGATCCTTCAGCCACAACTCGGATAGCTGACTCAGCTGCAGAAGGCTCTGCTGCAGGCTCTTCAGTAGCCTTGGCAACTGATTCCTCTTCATCTCTCAGAATAGCAGTGGCATGAGTCTTCTGCTTCTTTGCAGCTACCTTTGGGGTGCTGTGTCCTCCTTTTCTTCATTACTTTGCGTAAACGGCATCGGGTTGAAAGGGGACGGGACATGGGCGGTAGCTCTTCCGAAATTCTCGGTGATTCCCCCTCAGATTCGCCTATCTTCTTTGCATGAGCCTTTTTCTGAGCAGCTGACAGGTTCGTCTTGAACATTCTCTTGTTCACATGGAAGGGCTTCCCTTTGCGAAGGGTCAAACCCTTCTTCTCCAGCAAGCACTCCAGGACAAACCTATAGCCCAGGGAGTTCACGACTTCTCTTCACCAGCTTTACATTTTGGATATTCTGGCATGGCTTGTCGAAGATGAACTCACTCTAATTCACCTCCAACTATAATCGCAGCTATCACTGTCAGCTTGGATTGGGACAGCTGATTGTATGACCCGAACTTCATGTCCATGCACTTGGCTACCACATCCATCAGATTGTGGTATTCCTCCTCGACCACCTTCTTGATAGCTAAGGGATTCAGCTTATTAGCAGCCTCTTTTCTGGCAATCTCCTTCCAGATTTTCATGAAGTCGAACTCATGATCCTTCAGTTCCTGAGTCCGCTGCTGGGAAGGTACAAGTACCTAGTCAAGTCAGCTGCCACCAACTTGATCTCCTTATTATTCACGGAAGAGTTAATATCATCGTCATGAACCGAAACATTCACGTAAAACATCGCAACCTCTTCTTGAAAGGTTTGCGTCATTTCAATCGATAAAAACTTTTTCAGCCCAGATTTTTCCAAGTGCCATGCAATCTTGTTGGCTAGTTCCTTGTCCTCTGATTGCATGACAAGGCCTTCAAAGTCCATAAGAGAACCAGTGTGGACCTTATCTGCGAGCTTTGCGAAGTTGAGCGCGGATTGCTTAGGTGCCATGGTAGTTTTCTTGAAATTTCTTGAAGAACTTGAAAGGGTTTTCTTGTAAAGTTGGCCTTCCTTTTATAGATGCTTTGAGAGATCCCTAGTAGAGTCCCAACGAAATTGTCAACAAAGAATCCCTTCACAAAGCAACCTTCATTTTGTAAGATGATACTTTTTACACAATATTTGGTACTTTTCAACATTAAAAATGATACTTTTAATTCAAAATAGTACGTTGGGTGTGTAACTAGTAACACAAGAACTCTAATATTAAACTGTAATTTCAATTTGACTTTGTATCAATACATGAACTTCAATAACATACAAATGATAAAAGAATCTCAAATGACAATAGTTTATCAACAAAATAATCACTCTTAAATGTAGTCTTCTTTTCCAATTCACGGCTATTGCTACTTTCCTTCATCGGACTTCCTTCTTTTACATCAATTTTTTTCGGAGTTCTTTCTATTACAGTGCCTTTTTCTCGGTCGCTCCTTCCCCTATCTCTCCTGTGCACCAATTGCTTCTGTTGTGTCATCTACAAATATGAAAAACATATACTTTATGGCAATTACTAATACTTTTGAGGCAATTTTCGATACTTTTAAGGTAAAATTCTTAAACACACATATTAATAAATCTAACAATTTCAGTCACCATCTAACAACAAAACAACCAAAAATGCAGTTTAACAAAAAGTTCAATGTTTCATACACGCAGTGATATAAGTAAATGTTCAATGTTGAAATACAATGATATAAAACTGATACTTATAAGGCAATTTATGATACTTTTATGGCAATTTCCGATACTTTCAAGCATCAGTGTTCACATATTTGTACTATAACAACAATGTCTGTATTTTAAGTATTTCTAATAACAATATTCATAATTTCAGTCACCATCTAACAACAAATCTAACAAAAACACAGTTTAATTAAAAACTCAACACACAAATCTATAATTATTCCACTTCAGTAAACAATAAAAATACCCAAAACATATTTACAAAAAATAGTGCGATTTTTTTACAAAAAACTATCAAACTAATTTACAAACATTTAAAATTCAATGGTGGAAAGATATTTTGTAAGACACTTCGGCCACATCAAAAACCACCGGCAGAAAATACACTTCGGAAGCAACGAACCAAGAGAAAAAAATGGACAATAAACACACAAAGCAAGAAGAAATGATAAGAATTTAGGTTGGGATGGAGAAGATTCGAGAAGAAGAACATAAAAAGAAGAAGAAGAAAGAAGACGTGAAAAGGGGAAAAACCTAGTTTAAAAACCCAAAAGAAAAAAAACTGAAAAAAAAAATTAAAAAAAAAGAGTTGGATCTGGGTGGGTATGGAAGCAGGGCGTGTAAATAAGATCCGTCTTACAGATTTAGACCCGTAAGACCGTCTTATACAAGTTTTTGCCCAAAATGAAAGGTGAAACAATCTATATATATATATATATATATATATATATAATAAGAGACTATTCTTAGAATAGTAACTCTTACTTTTCCCGCTTATTTTTTAGTTTCTAAAAACAATAAATTTTTTTAGCTTTTCGGATTTAACTAATAAAAGAGATTTTATTATCTTTGGTGGCCAACTTTCTTTAAATAAATCACTTTTTAAAGTTATATAAAAGATAGAGATATATAAGCTTTCCAATTCTGTGTGTGTACTGCATTAATTATTACATTTGTCTTTTTCTTTTTATTTTAAATTTTAATAATTTTTTCATTTTATATCCATTTTTGACGTATAATATATCCAATTAATCCTCTTTTTACAGTCTTCAGTTTAACACCTATATTGCATATACAAAATAAAAAAAATAAACATAATAAGTAGAAGAAAATATATGATACATTTACTCATTATTTCATAATGGGCTTTAAAGTTATGCATTTGAGCTACTGGACACAATTTGTATATTCATGTACTTTGACTATCTATAATTTATGTATTGTTTATATTTGAGCTTATCTCATTTCTTCATAATTATATAGATTTGTATTTAAGTTGATTAAATTCAATCAAAATATATTTATTTTGATCGAAGAAAATATCTCAAAATATGTATCCAAATATTATTTATATATATTATATATATACATACACAACATTATAATTATATATATTCATGTAAGAAGAAACAAAAATTTTATTTAATATAAAATTATATTCATAATAATGTATATAGAAAATTACCTTTTATATTTATTAACATACTTTTCATGTTAATAGATATTTTAATATTTATTAGTGTATTTTGATGCTCAACTTTTAAAGTTGTACATTTTGACTATTAGATATGAAGTTGTTTGTTTGATATTTGTTTTGATATATGTAAACATATAAAAATAGAATAGTTTTTATTTTTGAAATATTTCATTTCCCCCTTAAATTATTTTGCTAAATATGAAATAATATTTTGTTTAATTTCTTTAATAATTCTAACAATTGTTTAACTTTTTAAACCCTAAAAAATATTGGAATTTGAAATGACTTTATTTGTTGATCGTATTGAAAATATAATACATTAATATTTGGAAGTTGTATTTTTTTCCAAATTGTTACTTTCTTATAGATAAACATGTTCAATAAATAGATATAATTCACATTCACAAAATTTATTATCAACCAAATTTATTGTCCTTAAGATGGCTTTTAATATAATAATTTATTTTTATATTGTTTAACTGTGTGATTTACAATCAAATTAATTAAATTTCTATTTTAATTATTTATTGAAATTTTGAAAACATTGCAACCACTAAAAATTATTTCTTTACAAACACAATTCGTGCATCGCCCATCCTAAAAACTTCCAAATATGAGAACTCGAATAGAACATAATAAATAGAAAATCCAAATAGTATAATAAAATCTCCACAACTAAATTTCAAAAAAAAATTCAAAATTGATTTAATAATATGAATAAATAAAATACATGGTAAAATCGGCAAAAATGAAAAATATCTCCAAAAAATAAATCTAATAAAAATAATAATGTTGTCAAAACTATGTTTTGTTGACTACTATATCATTAATTATTGTACGTAGTTCTCCTATTATCTCATATACACGTGTTAAATTTTCATTTATTTTACAATGCGCTTTTGCAACAAGCTTTGCCACCAATTTACACATACAAACAACTTTAGAAAATAAATTTTCATCCGAATTTACTACTATAACCTTGAAAAAAAGTAGAACACCAATTTTCACACTTATTAAAAATCTAGACATGACTAAAACGAAATAGGCGATGTAGGTACGCCTGTGAGGTTCTATGAAAAATTACTTTTCGAAGATGGAATATAAATACATAGCCTTGAACGTATTATTTATAATTATGAAGTATGATACTTTTTTTTTGACTTCATCAATAAAAAAACATTAAATTATATTTCATTTCTATTGTCTGATGCATTATCAAAGTTATTATAATATAGAAGATATAATTCGTAGAATTTTTAGGAAAATGCACACATCACAGACTCAGTACATAACGTAGGCCTCACAAATATACACATGTGCATCGCACGGGTAAAACACTAGTTACTTTATAAAACATTGGCGCTCGTTCGCGCTCGTTTTTGACTATTGACTACATTGCATTTTTCATTTCTTTTGGGAACGAAAATACAAAACAGTCCAACACCACGTCCATCCGCCACCGCCCCGCCGTCCGCCACCATTCCCTCCAAAAGAAACAAACATCGTTTAAATCATGAAAACACTCCCATAGAAAGAAAAGAAAAACCCAGAAAAAAACCACAGAGATTAAGAAATACTAGAGAATGAGAGCAGGTACCTTAACGCTTGTGCTGGTAAATCTGGCTGGAATAATGGAAAGAGCAGACGAATCATTGCTACCGGGAGTATCCGAGTATACAAAGAGGTCGGCGAAGCACTCCATGCGGGCCCAACCGGGCTGGGCTCTTTGACTCTTTTTCGATCCATGGTGCAGGCTCTTTGTTACCCCATCGCGACTTACTTGGCGGCCCGACACAACCGGGCCCACGTCATTGCGTATGGGGCTTTCCTTTGGGCTGCGGCCACCTTCCTAGTAGCCCTCTCCTCCACTTTTTTTCAGGTTTGCGACGAAACCCTTCACTCTTTTTCTGCTTCTTTCGTCGAAGATCTTTCTGTTTGTTAGAATAATTAAGGATTTTTTAGTGTGTGAGTGATTCCTTTCTGGATTAAATTGAGGAATTTGACTGGTTTTATATTTGAGGTGTTAAAAATCATTTGGATTAAATTGATTACTTCTATTTGTTTCCAATGCAAAAATCACTACTAATTCTTTGTGAAATTTGAGGTCTTGAAACCAATTTCAATTAGTTTCTTTGAGAAATAATATCATAAACTGATGGGTTTCAATTGAGATATTTGATAATGTAAATAAGTGCTTAATTCAGTTCCTACAATGTCAAGCAGACTTGATGGAGCTTTATAATGGGGTGATATTATACATGTGGCTCGCTGTAATAAGTTTCGGTAGACCCGAGATTTTACAATGCCTAGGAAAAAGTTCTTTCATTTCAGTTGCTCCAAAGTGAATGAGAATCTTTGTTCTGTTCTTAAGGTCATATAATATTTGAAACTAATATGGACCCTAAGTTTATTGGTCCATCGGAAAGTGATTTCATTGTGTTGCTCGAGCAAGTGGGAGAATTGACACAGTCTTGGGTCATTTCGGCTTCTTATTTCATCCACCTATATGTCAAAAGCCCATCCACAAGTCACTTTATAATCCAGAAATTCACCTGCATACGAAGTAATTCTCCTAATTTGTATAACTCAGTATGTACTTTTCTTATGAACTTCCCTGGCAATTCAATATGCACTTCCCGATAACGCATTGGCGATATATGGCTCAATATTAGTATATCGGTTCTTTGTAACATAAATCAGGGTTTTTATTCTTCATGCAATAAGATTCCTTCGTGTTATGTAATTCTTCTAGGTCCATCTTTTATCTTCTAGTAGCTGGTGGTCAGAGGATTTTAAAGCGTAAGCATTCGGCTTGTACCCCTAGACAAATGAGAGCTGATGAGTATAGCCCAAAATTCTTACTTCTGGAATTAGCTGTTGAGTACAGCACAAATTATTACTTTTGGAACTAAATTAGCAAAATTGTGGTTTCATGTTTTCTGCACCAATTTAAAGTTTTGGAGTGAATACACTATACTGGATTAACTGCACGTCATTTATTTTATATGGTTTCTGTGTTTGGGAGCTTGATTAGTGACACTAGTAATGACATATATTCATAATCTCTGCGGTTCCACTGTTGGACTCTTTTAATGTTGACTCACGAAGGCGCATGATCCCTTCCGAATTTCCTAGGCTACCATGACATTTTCATGAAATAGGGACCTGAGAGAATGTGATACCTCTTATGGAGGTAAAATGTTAAAATCAAAATCATCATCATCATCAATCGCATCTTATCCCACTATGTGGAGTCGGTGGTTGAAGTTTATAGTGTCAATTAATTGTCTAAAATTAGTTAACACTACAAATTCACACATAAAGCAAAGTGGCCAAGTTTTACGCCGGATGCCGTTCCTGACGCAACCTTCATACGAAGGAGAAATGAGATGAAATTCCAAAACCATCATCATCATTATCATAGGTTTTTCCTCTTGCATGGAAAATACGATGAAACGGCGATGAGTTGAGATAGTTGCTCTAGTCATATCCCTTGCAAAAAAATCATAGTTTGGTAAATTTTGATATCCTTCAGTGATCCTTCAGTGACAGAGCACTTATCAGAAGCTTGTGGACTAGGATAAGCATGCAATGCTTAAGTAGAATGGACCAATTCTGAGTTTTTTCTGCAGTGGTAATTGGGAAACAAAGCTACTGAGTATTTTTTTTTGAAAGTTGAATCATTGTTCATTTTTCGTCAAGGAATCACTTCTTATTGATAAGCATCAGTAGACAAATGACATGAAAATGATAGATTGCATGTTGACGGTGCACTGTCCTTGTTGGAAATCTGAAGAAATACAGTCCTTGCAACAAAACAGGATAAGATTAGAGGCTTGAGAGACTTTTGAATCTATCACCTATCGTACTAATACATTTAACTGGATTCCAGGTAAAGAGTACAAAAAGACAAAAATATGTGTGCCAGAGGGTTTATCTAGATGTATATGCATGTGGGTTGGGGATACCTTTCGGTAATGTTCTAAAATTCACCCCACGCCCCTTATCAGTTAGTTGCCTTTGTAATTTTATAAATTTTGTCTGTCAGGTAGCTGTATCAAGAGCTTTGAATGGGATTGGCCTTGCCATTGTTGCTCCTGCAATTCAGTCCCTTATAGCCGATTCAACTGATGACAACAGCCGTGGTATGGCTTTTGGGTGGCTGCAGCTTACGAGCAACTTTGGGTCAATTATTGGTGGATTATTCTCGTTATTAATAGCTCCACTTAGTTTTATGGGAATTTCTGGCTGGAGGATCTCTTTTCATCTTGTTGGCATAGTCAGTTTTGTTGTGGGGATACTAGTTTACTTATTTGCTACTGACCCTCACTTTCCAAATGGTGATGTCAAAGCTAGTAATGAAGCTCCCTGGAGGTCATTCCAGTCGGACGTGAAAGACCTTATCCAGGAAGCCAAATCAGTAACCAAGATTCCATCTTTTCAAATTATTGTAGCTCAAGGTGTTATGGGCTCATTTCCATGGTCAGCTTTGTCCTTTGCACCAATGTGGTTGGAGTTAACTGGTTTCTCTCACGGCAAGACTGCTTTCCTCATAGGCACATTTGTGGTTGCAAACTCTCTTGGTGGTCTATTTGGTGGTATGATGGGTGATTTCCTGTCGAAGCGCCTTCCAAATTCTGGTCGGATTATTTTGTCACAGATAAGCTCGGGATCAGCGATCCCTCTTGCAGTGATTCTTTTGCTTGTACTGCCAAACAATCCATCTACGATGTTCTTGCATGGTCTGATCCTTTTTATCACGGGTTTTTGCATATCTTGGAATGCTCCAGCCACAAACAAGTAAGACCTTCAACTGACACTTTATCTGTCCCTCTTTCTCGATTTTCTTCTCTCATTATATTTGCAGCTATGAATATCCGCATAGCAATTGTATTTAATGAACTTGCTTTTGTATAACAGTGCTGTGTATTTGAGGAAATAACAATAGTTGGATAGGGTGAAGAAATGGTAGTAGGGCTCGATCTTGTGGGCATAATAAATTTCTCTCAGATTTTAATTAGTACTAGGGATGATTACAAAAAAAACCTGAGGTTCGGGCTAATTACTAAAAAACCTAGAGAGTTTTAAAAATTCCAAAAAATGAGGTTTGATTCCGTCTTACATTTTTTCCTTTCATAAGCAAAAAAACATTTCAAATACCCCCTAGAATTATTACAGTTACCCCCTTAAATTTAACACAATCAGATCTGAGAGGGCTTTTTGTAACATTGAAACATCTCTGGATTTTCTTGGAATTAACTCAAACATCACTTTTTTTGTAATTATCCCTTAGCACTATAATGATGTTGAATATAATGATGAATTGCCATAGACAGTCCAATTTTTGCAGAGATAGTCCCAGAGAAATCTCGAACAAGTATATATGCTTTAGACAGATCCTTTGAGTCTGTATTATCATCATTTGCTGCTCCGACTGTTGGACTATTGGCTCAATATGTGCATGGATATAAGCCCGTTCCACAAGGTTCTGAAGATATTTCTACAGACAGAGGGAACGCGACATCCCTGGCGAAAGCTCTTTTTGTAGCGATCGCCATCCCAATGGCTTTATGTTGCGTTATTTACTCTTTCCTCTATCATACCTATCCAAGAGACAGGGATCGTGCTCGAATGGAAACTGCAATAGAATCAGAAATGCAGCTTATAGAGTTGAACTCTTCACATTCTAAAGGAATCCATCTTCATATTCAATCTTGTGAAGAATCAGAGGAACTTAATCTTGATGACAGAACTATTGGTGAAATACCTTTCGATGACGATGGATCCGATTATGACGATAGTGGTGAAAAGATGTTAATTCATCGTAGGTAATAATACTGTCATACATGAAGACAGAGAATGTTATTTGTACAAAGGAAATAGCAGTCACGCTGACCGTATAGATAAATTTGATCCTAAAAGTAAGGGTTAATTGCAAAAACGACCCCTGAGGTTTAGTTTAATTACCAAAAAAAAAAACTCAGTTATCTTTCAAATTATAATTACCCCTGACATTTGTTTCTATTTTACAATGTGCACCCTCATGAGATCCCTTTGTTAGGTAAATACAAACTTTTGTAGCATTTTAAGGGGGTATTTGTAATTATGAAAGATAACGGGAGTTTTTTGGTAATTAGGCTAAACCTCGATGGTAGGTTTTGTAACTATCCCTAAAAGTAATGGAGCGTCATTATTGTACATTGTCCATTCGTTGATGAAACTGACTGAATCATCTGCGAGCATCTTGCTTGATGAATGGATGCTCAAGCTTGGATACACTTTGATGATAGTTCATTCCATGCCATTAAAGTGATGGTAGGGTTCTGGACTTTCCCAGTCAGTCGTCTGCATTGAATGAATGGTAATCTATCTGTCATGTGGAAGCATTGAAATGTGGGAGAAGCTTTTTTTTGATAACTCGTCTCTTATTCTCTCAGTTTCATTCACTCTTATACCTTATGAATTATATTTACTTTTTAGTTTATATAGTTTACTTGATATAAAAGGTAATGTACAGTTTGTGTGGCTCTCAATCTCCAAATCTACTTTGAAGCTCATATTGTTGGTAACTTCTACCCTTCATTTTGCTTTAAATATTGTTTTTGTGATTGTTGTTTAATTTGGTTTGAAATTGTATTATTTTTGAGAACTTGCCAGTTTTGGAAAATTGATCTCGTTCTATTTGGGTACACCAATAGTTTTGAGTAGGGATGGCCATTTTGGCCCACCCGGCTCAGACCCACCCTACCCCGCTTTGTTTGGGTTACCCTGTCCCGTGATCCGTGGTGGGGTGAGGTGGGTATGGGTATCGCTTCCGCCCCGCGGGTACTCCCGCCTAGCAAATTTATTTTAACACATTTAATATATATTTTGCACATAAAATATATTATAATATTATCGTTATGTATTTAATCTTATTTCTAGCATTTATAAATTGATAGTGACAACTTTTGAAAAGATTATTATCTAAATATATTATAAATATATATATATATATAGGTATTGGATCATATGTGGCAAGCCCCTTAATATGTGGCAGTGTGGACGGATCTAGACCACTAACATGTTTAATCCAAACGCCCGATTTTTTCCATTTTTTAAATAAAATTGAAACCGGCCCATTTAAGGGCAAATTAGGCAAATTACAAATCTTGTGTAACGTTTAAAATGGTAATCGCAAACATTTTTCCTATTTTTTAGGGATTCAATCACCAAATAATTCTCCCGCTTTTTTGCCCTTTTTTTTTCTACAATATTCTCAAAGATTTCGTCCACCCCCACAAACCCCACTATCACATGTTTCACTTTGTTCATCTCTCTCAAAATTACTTCTCCCAAACCGCCGGCCACAACATTTCTTCTCTGGAAAAATCGACCCACAAACTGCCGGCCACAACAATTCTTCTCAGAAAAAAGCGACCCAGAGGGAGTCATCAGTGCACGGGCGCAATTGTTTTGGGCATAAAACCTCCAAAAAGTTTCTGTAAATCTACATCAAGGTATGCCCTGATTCCATTCTTCCGATTTATTTTGGGGGTGGACAAAGATGACAGTGCAAGGTCTTTTTTTCCCTACATCGACTACATGTTTTATACCAATTGAAGAGGTTTATTTATGGGTTTTCTTTAGTTTTTGTGTGACCTAGTTCTATTTCATATATATTTTTTTAATTTTCTAGGGTTCTTGCAATTGATTTTTCTACACACGTCCTTTTTTGCATTTTGGGTATGTGAAATTACAGCAATGAATGTATTTGGTTGCAATCCATATAGTATAAGTTTACGACAAAATGATATACACATAGATAACGAATTGTATAATCCATCCGTTAATTTGTGCTTTTTCATTCATATTTTTGGTGTAATCCTACGCAAGCATGATAATTTTCTTTGTGCTTTTGGTATATACATAACCAATTTGATGTGCATATTTTTGCATAATGTATGAAGTGTGTGTTTTTTCATTCATATTTTGGTGTTTTGTTTGTTAATTTTAGTGTATATATACATAGGGTATTGTGGTTTTTGCAATAGTATGGTGAACTGTGCATAGGGCATTGTGGTTCAGGTACTATTGTGCATATTTTTGCACAATGTACGAAGTTTGTTTTTTTCATTCATATTTTGGTGTTTTGTTTGTTAATTTTGGTGTATATATACATAGGTATTGTGGTTTTTGCACTAGTATGGTGAACTGTGCATAGGGGTAATGTGGTTCAGGTACTATTGTGCATATTTTTGCACAATGTATGAAGTTTGTTTTTTTCATTCATATTTTGGTATTTTGTTTGTTAATTTTGGTGTATATATACATAGGTTATTGTCAAAATTGCACTAGTATGGTGAACTGTGCATGGGGATTTAGTGGTTCAGGTACTATTGTGCATATTTTTGTAGAATGCATGAAGTTTGTGTTTTTTCATTCATACTTTGGTGTTTTGTTTATTAATTTTGGTGTATATATACATAGGTTATTGTGGTTTTTGCACTAGGGACTCCTCTGTGTACGGCGAAATCCGGTTGCGCATAAAACCTCTAAGAAGCTTCTGTTAATCTACATCAAGGTTTGCCCTGCATCTACTTTTATGATTTTTGTGGGTGCAGAGTGCACGGTCTGGGAGGATTTTTTTACCCAACATCGATAACATATTTTATATCAATTGAAGATGTTTATCTATGAGTTTTTCATTAGTTTGTGTTGACATAGTTGTAGGGCACATTTTTTTCGTAGTTTGAATTTTTTAGGGTTCTTATAATGGCGTTTTTTACATACGCCTTTTTAAGTTAGTTATATGGAATTATATTATTGAATGTAATGGGTTGCAATCTATATAGTATAAATGTACCACAAAATGGTATACACATAGATAACGAATTGTATAACCCCTCTGTTACTCAATTTGTGCCTTTTTCATTCATATTTTTGGTGTAATATTACGCAAGTATGACATTTTTTGTTTTGCTTTTGGTATACATATAATCAATTTGATGTGCATATTTTGTCACAATGTCTGCAGTGTGTATTTTTTCATTCATATTTGGTGTTTTGTTTGTCAAATTTGGGATATAAGTACACATGGTATTGTGTTACTGCACTAGTACACATTAAGTTTACATTTGGTTTTCATAAATCAATTTTGTTGTGCATATTTTGCACAATGACTGAAGTTTTGTATTTTTCATTCATATTTTGGTGTTTTGTTTGTTAATTTTGGCATATAAGTACACAGGGTATTGTGTTTTTGTGCCCTGATATTCTATCCATCTTCGTATTATGTACGTCATGTGATGTGTTGTTTAACTTTTGTAAATTACAGGTTAGATGGCAAGAGGAAATAGGAAGAGAGACTGCCTCCCGGTCCCGAACGAGGGTCCGAGTGACGTTAACCCGAGGAGAAAGAGCGCAAAATCTGTACAGGTGGTGTGTCTTTGAACTGCCGATGTTCGCCTTCGAACAATTGAAGATGAATTGTTTGTGCCCAAAATTCAATGCCGATTCACCTTAAGAAAATGTCTGTAAGATTCTGCATTGAATGAATGTGTGTGGCGCTCTTCGAAGTTTTTTATAGCATATGCACCGTTCGTCCAGTAAGACTCGACATGCCGTGGAGGGTGGAGGAAAACACAGTCGACTGTGGGATATATGCCATGCGCCATATGGAGACCTACATGGGGGGGCCATTGAAGAAATGGGACTGTGGTTTTGACAAAGCCGACGCCGCTGAATTTGCACGTTTGAGGACCATGTAATGCCACGCAATCCTGATGCACGATTTGAACCAAGAGAAGGACATGGTGCTTGGTTTAGCAAAAAAACTTGGTAGGGGAAAGTAGTTGGTTTATCGACTCAGGAGTTCATTTCGTTAGACGGAGCTTATAAGTACATTCTATTTATTACATCAGACTAGAACACTTTTTACCCCGTCCATTTTTTGTCAACAGTATGTGTTATTTATTTATGAACGATATTCAAGCAAACATGTTTCCATGTGTTATGCGTATTGCTAGTGTGTAAACAGTGCACATTTTCGTCAGTACGTAAAATATGTTCCTTACTGCTTTGGTATATGTACGTTCATAGCAAGATCTTGGTGTTTTCCAGTTTTGAAGATGTTTTTAACAATTCATGTGTATGCACAATACTAAGCAAAATTTGTACAGGTGGTGTGTCTTTGAACTGCCGATGTTCGCCTTCGAACAATTGAAGATGAATTGTTTGTGCCCAAAATTCAAATTCCGATTCACTTTAAAAAAATGTTTGTAAGATTCTGCATTGAATGAATGTGTGTGGCGCTCTTCGAAGTTTTTTATAGCATATGCACCATTCGTCCAGTAAGACTCGACATGCCGTGGAGGGTGGAGGAAAACACAGTCGACTATGGGATATATGCCATGCGCCATATGGAGACCTACATGGGGGGGCCATTGAAGAAATGGGACTGTGGTTTTGACAAAGCCGACGATGCGCTGAATTTGCACGTTTGAGGACCATGTACTGCCACGCAATCCTGATGCACGATTTGAACCAAGAGAAGGACATGGTGCTTGGTTTAGCAAAAACATTTGGTAGGGGAAAGTAGTTGGTTTATCGACTCAGGAGTTCATTTCGTTAGACGGAGCTTATAAGTACACTCTATTTATTACATCAGACTAGAACACTTTTTACCCCGTGCATTTTTTGTCAACAGTATGTGTTACTTATTTATGAATGATATTCAAGCAAACATATTTCCATGTGTTATGCGTATTGCTAGTGTGTAAACAGTGCACATTTTTTCACAATTACATAAAATATGTTCCTTCTTTGCTTTGGTATATGTATGCGTTCATAGCAAGATCTTGGTGTTTTCAGTTTTGAAGATGTTTTTAACAATTATGTGTATGCACAATACTAAGCACGTTCTATAGTTACTTTTTAAGATCTTGTAACAAATGTACAATTGAATGTTTTCGAAATGACAATTGAAGATGTTTTTAACTATTTATTCATGTGTATAAAACCACCAAAGTATTGATATTTATACAATAAGCAAATTTTGTGTTTTTGGATTTTTTGTTGATGTACTACAATTATTTTTACTCATTCAAGTCATTGTAATCATTTGAAAAGTTGTTTACTTTTTATTTTTTTGGAACTTATAACATAACAAATTAAAAGTTGAATGTTAAACACGAATGTAAATGGCATTCAGTTATAATGCAAATGACATTCAAATATAATATAAATGACATTTCATTAAACAAAAGTAAAAATTCTGACTAATGTGTTGTGACTATACAAACTTTGTAAATGGCGTGGGAAAGTGTATTTGAATTATGTAGGTTGTTCGGGACAGGTTCGGCTATTGTGAGAAGCAATTTTTCCACACGTGCCACACTTCCTCTTCAGTTTTGTGCTTGCACGGATTGGCTTCTCCCTTTGGCTTTGTAGCCTGCTTTTAACCCTGCTACCGCTGCCCTTG
This sequence comes from Rehmannia glutinosa, assembly GCA_016081115.2. Classification (NCBI taxonomy): domain Eukaryota; kingdom Viridiplantae; phylum Streptophyta; class Magnoliopsida; order Lamiales; family Orobanchaceae; genus Rehmannia; species Rehmannia glutinosa. Next base: position 42,361,887 of record CM071928.1, on the reverse strand, counting down.
TTACAAGCTTGTTGCGGTGGCAATACTGAGATCTCCATTTGAGAAGTAGAGCCGCAATAATTCTCAAAGAGTATTCTAGTATGCAGTGGGCGTTGCATCCACAGCGGTTCGACACTCTAGTTCGTTGTTTGGTTTGTGAATTGCTTCCTTCGACACCTACCACAGACGACGTTTGTTTGTAACCTTCCCTGTTACAAACAATATATTGGAGACGGAACTCTTTGTTCTTAAACTTCCTTGACGTGCTTATTCGTATGTCAAAGCCGCATTGTCTACCATAATCCCTATAAAACTCCACACCTTTGTCCAAACTCCCAAAATGCATGCCCACACGCGGTATTTTATCCTGTTCAACTTCAGGTATCCAATATTTGGTGTTGTCGGGTGATATTACCAGACGCTCTCGTATTTCGACGTGCTGGATTGTTTCATCACTACTATCTGCAAAGCATATGTACACCAAAATAAGTGAAACGGATGCACAAAAATATATTTCAAATTGCACAATAGTTCACTATCATAATACAGTTTCCTCAAATCAAAAAATATGCCCATCCCACTGAAAGTGTTTCAATCATGTCACCAATTTTCGGGCAAATATATACCAAAATGAAATGTTGGTATACTATTATTAAACTATTTGAACACCATTTTTGTTCACAATTTAAATCACCAAAGTATTCGCATATATACACCATAATATGTTGCAAATACACAAGTTTGTCGAATACTGTATACAACTATACGTTTTAATGTATCGCTTCAAATAAACATTCAAACACATAATATCACATTTTAAATTAACACAACAATATACATATCTATACACGAAAAATTGCTTTACAGTCACATATATTGCACTACTTGTATACAACGATTTCACATAAAATATTTATCATCACCCCAGACAACCCACAACATATACTACATGCTTACATGTACACAATACTGAATATAAGTGTATACCAACCTAATGTATAATGTATACGCTTCTGTATATATCTTTACATTAAGATAAACATCAATTATGATTCCACGTTTCGTAACAAAAACACCAACAGGATGAATAAGGATATTGCGCGATTTTCCGAAAAAAACACACATACCAGGGAAAAAAGCGCCTGAAACCCAGTTCTCATTATGTTTGTCCGCAAAATATTCTTCATGTTGTGCATCGTCGCTCTCATCGCCCATTTTTGAAGGTTTTTGTGATATTTTTTCCCGACTGTAACTTTTTTTCTGTGTTTTTTTTGACATCAAACTCGGTATTTTTGCTGAAGAATTTTGGATGGATGAACAATGGAGAAGATGACAGGGAAACGTTTGTTTTTGGTTGCCAAATTAAAGATTATTCTGTTATGGTAAGATTGCAATCAAGAGGATCCCTTGATTTTGGGTTGTTCATTATGGTATTAAATTAGCCGATTTTAGTGGATTACTGAAATGCCCTTTTCGAATTAAAAATAATTAAAAAATGGTGTTTTGCAAGACCAATCTAGACCATTGATTGTTTGGGATGTAGGGATGGGATCTGTCCACACTGCCACATGGTAAGAGGCTGCCACATGAGATCCCATCCATCTATATATATATATATATATATATATTCTTTTTTTAAAATATTTTTGTATTTAAGTTTATATAATTTGGATCAGAACGGGTCGCCCCGCCTGGTCTTGTGACCCGCAGTGGGTCGGAGTCTTTAGATACATCCCAACCCGTCCCATTGCCAATCCCTAGTATTGGGCCAAGATTTTCACTTCCCCTCCATTGTCCTCCTTCGGTCCTTCCACTTGTTGCTTTATCACTCTTAAAAACTTATTAATTTTAGGCAATCCAATTGTAAAAGAGTTGGCAACCTGTAAATGGTAATAAAAAAATATTGGAAGTTTGAGTGGCTGAAGCAAAAGTAAGCTATTTTTAAAGTAATATAACGAAGGCAGTTCTTTAGGGCATAAAGAACTTATGCCCGTAGATATTAGACATGTCAAATGGGACGGGCTAGGCCAGGCATAGAGGTGAGTCGGTTTAGCCCAGCCTACTGCTCCAAGCGGGGCGGGCCAGGCTGAATAAATGTATAAATGGTTAGACATTGCTTGGTCCACTAGCCCATTTCTAGTGGGCTGGGCCAACCAGACTGGGCCTATTGGTGGGCCAACAGGCTGGGCTTTTTTTATATATAAATAATGTGAAAAGCTTTATTAAACTAATAAACTAAATATTATAAACTAATATACTAAATACTATAAACTAAGCAAAATAAATTAATAATATAAACTAAGTAAAATGAATGATATTATAAGACAATGAAATATAAAAAGGACATCATTTTTATTAATAAATAATTAATTATATACATTCAACTGCCAAATATCATCATTAAGAAAATACAAGATAACTCTTTTACAAATAAGTATTTCGCAATCCGGGATCATTTGCCAATCAAACATAAAATTTTCGGTATGACACTTTGACTATATTGATGTTTAGAGCGCAGAAAATATTGGGCTTCAAAATCATAGTTTTGTTCTTCTCCAATAGTTGAAGCACCGGTTGCAATTGTTGTAGTTTCAAATGTCGTCTCGTCATCAGAGTCCTCCTTTAGCAAAGTTTGGACTTTTCCTACACGATGCAACTTCGGTTTTCTATATTGTTGATCTAACCAATCCTTCCATAAAATGCAAAACTTTATTGATTTTGGGCTTAGATGAGTTCTTTTGTCAGTGATAGTTCTCACACCTACACTAAAAGTATTCTGAAGCTACCGAAGACATTTGAGATGTTAGTAGATCATGTGCTATACAAGAAAGAATTGGAAATTGTTTTTGCTCGGATTTCCACCATCCTAAAATATCAAAATCACCACAATCATTTTCTAAGGGAAGTTGTAAGTACATGTGTTAGTTCATATGTTGATCTACTACTTGATGCATTTTTCTTTTGCTTCTATATGCCATTTAAGCAAGCAAATGTTGATCCACTTAATTTATTTGATGATGTAGGTATATTAGCATTGTATATTAACGAGATGAAGTAGTGTAATACAACTCTACTAATTTATTAAGCAAATTAGTTATTTCATTTTTATCCTTATCTATATCTATATTTTCAAGTATATATTCATAATATTTTACAACTAAATACATACAACCTTGTAATTTACATCTATTATCAAAAACACAACCCAACACACATATAGAAGGAAGCTTTCCATAATATTTAGTCCATTTTTTTCCAATATGTGCAACAATATCCATTATATTATCATCATATCTACGACCATGAAATAATCCAACGATTTTAATCATATTAGGCAACATAGTATTTAACGTAGGATAATATATACCGGACATAACTTTAGTAACTTCGACAAATACTTGTAAAAGAGGAGCAATCACATTAATAATAACCCAATCACTACCTTAATGAACTCTTTCCCATCATCCTATATAATTATTCATTACATGAACATATAATTATTTTTGAATATGGGTGCTTCGGTCAACATTTTATAAGTGGAACCCCATCTAATTTCCAAGTCAAGATAAGGAATTTTAAAATCGATTTTTGCCTTTTTGACTAATCACACATATCTTTGAGTTCTAGTTGATGCACTCATAATGTGTGATAAACATGTTCTAATTTTATCTATATAAGGCTTTACACTAAATAAAATATATTGAACACAAAGATGTAATATATGAAAAATACATCGTACATGAAAAAAATTTCCCTCACACATAGGATGCACATAACCAATTAAATATTTAATTGCTTTTATATTATTTGTTGCATTATTAAAAGACATAGATAAATATTTTCCTCCTATATTCCAATAGTTACATGTGTTTATTATAGCTTGATAAATATGAAGGACGGTGTGAGGATGATTAAGAACCGAAAAATCAATTATTCTTTTTTATAGAAAAAAATTTCCTTCAATCGAATGAGCGGTTACACAAATATAATGCAAGTATCCCCCCACCCCTCACATATCACAAGTGAGAAATTTTTGAAGTTAAATATGAAAAATGATGTCTTAGTTGAATTATTTCTTGTTCATATTGTTTATAACCATATTTATAACATGTATTACGTGAGAGACATTTGAATTGTGGTTGACAACCTCTTATGAAAAAGTTTCAAATTTATAATTTTCCTCAAATTTAAAAGGAAGTTCAGCTGAACAACTAATTTTGCAAGTTCTAATCTCATTTGTTCTTGTTTATAAATAAAATTACTAATTATATCACTTGTATTTTGGTGTAAAATTTGTTATCAACTACCTCGACTAGATTGTTCCTCACTATCCCACCCCGACTGTGTTTTACCTAAATATGTATTTAATATTCCCGTACCACTACCTTTTATAAATTTAAATTCTCTTTTGCAAAAATTACATGTAGCTTTATTTTGTTCACTCTTTAATGTAAAAAAATTCCAAACTTTACTAGTCTTATTTCTACATGGAGGCTTATTACTAGATGTCATCTCTATATTGTAATCTAAGTCAATTGGTGGTTGCATATTATAAAATGGAGGATCACAAATAGGGGAGCTAGGACTAAGAGAAGTAGTAGGTGTTTGGTTAGGGGAAGGGGAAGAGGAAGAGGAAGAGGAAGATGATGGTCTTCCTAAAAATCTTTTCATTTTGAATTCAACAAAATAATTATGCAAAAAATAATGACAATAATATATTGAAAATAAAATGCAAACAAAGTTACAAAATAACATAGATATAAAATGCTACTAAATTAATAGATTAAGGAAAGATTGTACCAAATAATATCGAATTCTTCAAATGTAATTATCAAAAATTGAGAGATTTCCAATTTGAGGGTCTTCTAACTTCAATTTCCAAAACACAATTACACTTTGAATAATTATCAATATTTTCTTGCTTAAAATTTGAGAGAAGATGAGAGAAGATAATAGTTTTGGTGGAGTTAAATTACAATCTGATTCATATTTATATACACTTTTTCAGTTTTATTTTTTTAAAATTTGGCAACGGTAATACTATCAAGTTACAAGAGGCAAGACACGCTGCCGCACTACAAAGTGCAAATTGTTAATCAAGGACTAAGGTTACCGTTGGAGGGATGTTGGGCTTGGGGTATGGGATTTATATTTTAAAAAAATTACCCAACCAAATGGGGCGTGCGGGCCGGGCTCCATGCAATCTAGGCCGTGTAATATTTTTAGCCCAATAGGAGCTCATTCGTACATCTAGAACTAGCCCAGGGGACACAATACTATTCATGGGCCAGGCCTCGAATCGAATCGAGCGCCCCACCCACTTGATACTTTTACCCCAAAGTGATAATTTTTGTAATATTTTTGAGGTGATGACTTTCTTTTAACATTAAGCGGTGGCATAGTATCATTAGGAACGGTGATATTTTTGTAATATTAAATGGTAGCATAGTATTTTTGACACCCGAGAAATTAGTGGGAAAATATAGATTAGGGTTTTGTTTGATTTAATAATTAGGGATTTTAAATTTGGGAATTTTTATTTTTTTTTTAATATTTTGGGCTTAATTATTCATTTTGAAGGATTTATTTATCTTGGTCCAACAGAAATAATTCTAGACCAATTACCAAGCTCAACCTCATGATTTCATGACAACCTATTATATAGTTATTACAATTAGCATCATTAACCTATAACACCAAAATTCTAGCAAAAATTACACAGATTTTCAGCATGCTATTCAAAAATTACACAATTTTTTCATGCCCTTACCACGCAAAGGAGGAAAAGAAATAATATTGTCTGCCTTATTAAGGAAGATGGCAGCAAAGCTGAATCGCAGCAGGATATTGAGCTGGAAATTACTGATTTTTACTCAAAGTTGTTCACTTCTTCCTGCCCTCAATCTGATCCTGATGTTCTTGAAGGTATACCAGCCTCCATTTCTGCCTCTCTTAACTGCACATTGATCAGCCAGGTGGATGAAGCGGAGATTAAAAAGGCTCTTTTTGACTTGAACCCGAATAAAGCCCCTGGGTTGGATGGTATGACTCCCCTATTTTTTCAGCACTTCTGGCCTAAGATTTCTATGAATATTTGTCATGCTATTCAAAATTTCTTTGTGCATGGTCGAATGCTTAAAAACACAAATCACACTGTTATCACTCTTATCCCAAAAGTGCCGAATCCTTCATCTATGGCTCATTTCAGGCCAATTAGTCTGTGTGGTGTGATTTACAAAGTTATTTCAAAAGTTATTGCTAATCGTTTGAAATCTGTTCTTCACTGTTGTATTAGCATCAATCAGTCTGCTTTTATTCCTGGTAGACAGATTATTGACAATGTGGCTATTACTCATGAATGTATTCATTTTATTAATGGGTTAAGGCGTAATAAGAAAACTGCTATGGCCTTGAAACTTGATATGTCTAAAGCCTACGATAGAGTGGAATGGAACTTTTTAGCTCTTGTTCTCTGTAAAATGGGTTTCCATAGGAAATTTGTTCATTGGATTTTTGTTTGTATTAGTTCCTCCTCTTTCTCTTTCAATATTAATGGTCATGTTTCTGGTTATGTGACCCCTTCTAGGGGGATTAGACAAGGGGATCCTCTCTCGCCGTATTTGTTTATTATTCTGTCTGAGGCCCTTTCTAATCTGTTCAAAAGAGCTCAAGCTCAGGCCTTGTTTCATGGCCTTAAAATCTGCAAGGGTGGCCCTCCTATCACTCATCTTTTCTTTGCAGATGATTCTATTGTGTTTTGTGAGGCTTCTACTTCTGATGCTATTGTTATTAACCATATTCTGAACTCTTACTCTAAGGCATCCGGTCAAGTTATTAATCTGGAAAAGTCCTCTGCTGTTTTTAGTCCTAATACTCCTCTTCAGTTGAAAAGGGAGATCTGTGATATTCTTAATGGCATTTCTGATAAAAAGTGCTCTAAATATCTTGGTCTCCCTATGGGGATTGGTAGATCCAAGAGGGAGGTGTTTAAATATGTGTTTGAATGTGTGAAAAACAGAGTGGGCAAGTGGTGTAATAATTTTCTGTCTTTAGCAGGGAGAGAAGTTCTTATTAAATCTGTCCTCCAAGCCCTTCCAAACTATGTTATGTCGTGTTTTAAAATCCCTATTTCTATTTGTAAAGATATATGTCAATGTGTTGCTCAGTTTTGGTGGGGCGGGGCTTGTTCTGGGTCTAAAAAGATTCATTGGCTTTCTTGGGATAAAATGTGTCAGCCTAAAGAGTTGGGGGGGATGGGTTTTCAAGATCTTGTGCTCTTTAATGATGCTATGATTGCTAAACAGTTGTGGAGGGTTTTGACACAGCCCAATCTTCTTTTATCCAAAGTTTTGAAAGCAAAATATTTCCCTCGCGGCAGTTTTTTGGATGTTCATTGTAAACACGGGGACTCTTGGCTTTGGAAGAGCTGGTTGAAAGCCAAACAGGCCCTCCTCATTGGCTTGAGATACCAGATTAAGGACGGCATGTCTGTTAAAATTAGGGAGGCACCTTGGATCCCTAAGCCTCCTAATTTTAAACCTGCTTTTCTTCCTCTTGTTGATATGCAGGAAATTTGGGTTTGTGAGCTTATGCATTTGGATGGAAAATCCTGGAACTGTGAGCTTGTTAATGAATATTTTTGCCCGGAGGATGCTTCTTCTATTTTCCAGATCCCAATTTGTCAAGATGGTGGCAGAGATCGTTTTGTTTGGCATGGGGAAAAGAAGGGGTCATTTTCTGTTAATTCCGCGTACAAAACATTGCTCCAGTCTCAGAAACTTTTGAAAGATTGCCCTGAATCTAGTGAGTGTAGGGACTCAGTTAAATTTCTGTGGAAAAGATGTTGGAATTTGGACATTAAAAGTAAAATGTGTCACTTTGTTTGGAAGGGAATTAAAGGGATTATACCTACTGCTGATCATTTAATTTTCAGAGGTATGGACCTTGATCCTTTATGTCCTATGTGTGGTGAATTTCCTGAGACTAATTCCCATTTGTTTTTTCAATGTGTGAGAGCAAAAATTGTTTGGAAATTGGCACCGATTGATTGGAACGGTATTTCCTCTGTTCTTTCTTTTTGTGATTGGTGGAGGTTTGTTGGTGGGATGGATTTGAGTTGTCATTCTAGAGATATGATTCAACTTTCTTGCTACATTCTTTGGTGGCTTTGGAAGACCCGTAATCTTTGGGTATTTCAAAAAAGCTATTGGTCGGAATTGGATACGGTTAATGGGGCGGTTAGAGAGTGGATGGAATTTCAGAATTTTCAGAAATTGAAGGGTAAACAGAGTAGCCTGAGGTACCAAGGTGTTCAGATTTCAAACGGGGCTGATTCTGTTTCACTATCTCTCATGACTATAGAACCCTCTTCAGTGGGGGTTAGTGTTGTTGTTTTGGGTGGGGAAAAATCTGGGGTTGGGGGTTGGATCTGCAACGCTAATAAGGAGCTTATTTATGCTTGGGCGCATTCTAGGGAGGCTTTGAGCTCTCTAGTGGAAGCAACCTTGATAGGTATTCGACATGTTCTCAGTTCCAGCTTCAAGAAACCATTTGAAGATATTGTGAAGATAGATGATGAGGATATAGTTAACAGACTATGTGACAAGAAACCATTTGAAGATAAAGTGAAGACTATAGCCGAAGACATCTTTCTTTTTCTTTATCTTTTTTAGAATTGTCGTTTGTTTTGGCGAACAAGAAATGTATTGATTTTGGTTCTAGACTTGCCCATTCGGGTATTGATAGTGATTTGGATGTGAATTGGTATAGCCAATTCCCCTCATGGCTCGTATGTGACCATGTAGGAAGTTAGCCAGTCGGCTACGTTTCGTTGTAATTCCAGTTGAGTTTATGATATAAAGTCTATCGTTCGAAAAAAAAAAAGAGTCAATCTTCAGCATGAATTGTACCAATGACCAATATAAACAAATTAATCAATTAGGGACATAAATCTTGTCTAAAACTATTCTCTTCGCCAACTTTACAATCCTAATCACACAATACAACCTACATTTTCAATCATTCCTCTACACAACAAATTATCATATGCGTAAAAATCAATATTATTCTTATTTTTCTTCCAGTACCCAAAAATATTCCCATGACATCAGAAATTTACAAAACCACCACCCATGCTAGCACCACCTACCATCGCCAACTCCACCATAAAGGCAGAAATAAGAAAGAAATAGATTATTACGACCACCACCAACCTCATTCGTTCCAACAATCACAGAACCAAACTAATGTTTTTATGGTAAAATAACAATAGGAGAAAGTAATAGAAAGGTGGCACTCGACCATGCCACCAGGGCCGTGTCAAGAAAATACGAGGCCTGAGGCAAAATTTTATAAGGGCCTACGTAAGAGAAATAATATTTTAAATATAAATTTTAGAGAAATTTATTTATTTTTCTTGCCTTTTCAGATGCAAAATCGTTTACTAAAGTTTTATACTCTAGACGTTCCAACAAACTACTCTCAATTGATAATATACTTAATTCATTTAATCTATCTTGGGACATAGTAGTTCTTAAATAAGATTTTAGTAATTTTAATTTTGAAAAGCTTCTTTCAAAGTGAAGCTAAATAAATCACATGGTGTATGGTCAATAATATTCTATAAGCAATACACGTATTTGGAAAAGAATCTAACTTTTTAATATAGTTTAATACCTCAATTGGAGCATTATTTTCAATGCTCAAAGTTTCTTTTAACACTCTTAATTCTGAAAATAAATCAAATCCATCAATATCTGAATGTTCATTAAATTTTAAAGAATTTTCAAGGTTAAGACAACATCTTTTTAATTCATCCTCTTCTAAAGCTTTTAGTTTATTCAAATCAAATAAAAAACCAAAATATTTTTCATATTCCATAAATTATTCGAATCTAGTTACAACTGAAGTGATAGAGTGATCCATTATATAATTAAAGTATTCAACTTCAAAAGATTTTTTAGCTGTATAAGTAATTTCGTTGTCTTTATTTTCATCAAATTGTTTTTTCCTATTAATCACACGTCTTTCACGAAATGTGGGTTCTATGTCAAGTTCATTAGCAATTTCTATAGTTGCATTTATCGAAGACTCAAATCCATTTTTCCTATAAGTTTTTAGATAATTAATAAGACCTTTTAATTGATTTATAGCAACATCAATATGCATGTCATTAGATTGCAAGGTTTTACTAACTGAATTAACAGCAAATAATATGTCATACCATATATTCATTCCAAGTAAAAATTCAAAATTTTCAACCTCGTATTTCGCTAAGCACGCAGCTTCACTTTTTGTTTTAGGATCTCCACTAATATTTGCTAATTGATGTAGAGCATCTCTTATATTTTTAGCTTGAAATTTTATTGCTTTTACACATTCAATTCTACTTTCCCATCGAGTTTGAGATAAAGGTTTGACAGAAAATTTGCATCCATTATCCTGTAGAATTTTCCATCTTTTAGTAGATGAAGCAAATAAATTATATATCCGTTGTAATACTCCAAAAAAGGAAATAGCCCTATGACATGAATTAGCCATATCACATAAAACTAAATTTAAAGTATGACAACCACATGGTGTATAAAATGCTCTAGGATTTAAATCTAATAATCTCTTTTGCACTCCTTGATGTTTACCTTTCATATTTGATCCATTATCATACCCTTGTCCTCTTATATCAATAATATTAAGTTCATACTTTTGTAATACATTTAAGAGTTCATCAAAAAGGCCCTTTCCAGAAGTATCATATACTTTTAAAAACTCTAAAAAATATTCTTTAATTTCAATAGGACTCGTAAAAATATCCACGTATCTTATTATAAGTGTCATTTGTTCTTGATGGCTTGCATCAGGTGTACAATCAAGAATAATAGAATAATATTTCACTTCTTTTATTTTTTTAATTATTATGTCTTTAACTTTGGAGGCCAATAATTCTATTAATTCATTTTGTATGGTATTACTTAAATAATGAGATTGAAGCTCACCATGTTGAATATGTCTAACATGTTCTTGCATTGTTGGATCAAATTCGGCTATCATCTCAATTAGGCCTAGAAAATTACCATTATTTTTCTCATATATTTTTTGTTTTGTGCCTCAAAAAGTAAGATTATTTTTAGCAAGATATTTAACTACAACAATAATTCTTAACAAAACTTTTTTCCAATGTTCTTTTTCTTTGTTAATCTGTTCTTGAATATGTTTATCAATAGTCTTATTCTTTTGTAGTCTATTTTCTAATTCAATCCAATTGCTCATGCTAATGATGTGGTCACGACTTATTTCATGATTTTTTATTTGGCGATTTAAGTTTTTCCAATCTTTACTTCCTTCATTTACTAATTGATTTGTACTATTACTTGATGGTATATTAAACAATTTACAACAAAAACAATATACTCTATCTAAGTCCTTCGAATACACTAACCATCTTCTATCATGTTTTTCTCCATTTGATAATTTTAGTGTGTAAAATGATGTAGAGAAATGTCTATTATTTTCGTCTTTATGATAATCAAAATTATTATGTCGAATTGGACCTTTTTCGACTACTAAATCTCTAAAATTTATATCAATATTATTCCAATGTCCAGGATCATATCTATTTATAGATGAATTGGATGTCTTATGTTCATTTTCTTTTTGCTCTTCATTAGGAGTACCATTTTTATCTTCTCCAAAAGTGGTGTCAGCATTTTTTTCTTCTTCAAACTCATTATTAGTACCAACAATATCATTAATTTGTTCAATTGCTTCCTCACTTTCTAAGTCATTTTCAACTAAAACTTGTCTTTCAACTGAATTTGATGTATTTTCTTGATTATTATTAACGAGAAATTTATCTAGTGCTCCTTGTTGAGATTTGATTAATCTTTCAACTCTCCTCTTTTTTAATAATTTTTTATATCCACTTTCATATTTTCTATTAGACATTATTATGAATTATGATTTTTATTAAAAATATTCAACAAAGGTAAAATCACAAGAACTTAAGATAATTACTTAAATAAAATAAACCAACACCAAATAATAATTATAATATAACAACAAGACAAAATCTAAATTAATATATTAAAAAGAGGAAAGATAAAACCTGGAAGGAAGGAGAGAAATGAAAACAAAGAGCTCAAAGTTGAACTGCAGCCGGCGGTGTCAAGATTCAAAAATTTCTTTCATAAACAACTGATTTTTTTTTATCAATTACTAAATATCGTTTAAGGCTTTTTGATAGATGAGAAGAATTAGTATGATTGTTTTTTGAGGGAAAGAGGAATGAATCAGATTTCACATTCACAAAGTTAAAGCAAAAAGATGAGTCTAGAAGACTAGATTTATAGAAAATGAACAATCTATCCGTTTACACTAATAGGAATTATGTTTACACCTAGTCACCCTATTACCTAAATTTCTACTTTTTAGGCCAAAGCTAATCATTTCCTACTTTGTAGACCTTTAATTATTATCGCCAAATTGCGGTGGTTGGCAAATAAAATTTGTATCTATATTATATATATAATATAGTGTATATATATATATATATATATATATATATTATATGGGTAAAATTAGGGGCCCAAAAATTTGAGGCCCGAGGCAATTGTCTCAATTGACAATTGCCTCAATTGGTCACACGACCCTGTCTTTACTTTCTTCATTTACTAATTGATTTGTACTATTACTTGATGGTATATTAAACAATTTACAACAAAAACAATATACTCTATCTAAGTCCTTCGAATACACTAACCATCTTCTATCATGTTTTTCTCCATTTGATAATTTTAGTGTGTAAAATAATGTAGAGAAATGTCTATTATTTTCGTCTTTAGGATAATCAAAATTATTATGTCGAATTGGACCTTTTTCGACTACTAAATCTCTAAAATTTATATCAATATTATTCCAATGTCCAGGATCATATCTATTTATAGATGAATTGGATGTCTTATGTTCATTTTCTTTTTGCTCTTCATTAGAGTACCATTTTTATCTTCTCCAAAAGTGGTGTCAAGCATTTTTTTTCTTCTTCAAACTCATTATTAGTACCAACAATATCATTAATTTGTTCAATTGCTTCCTCACTTTCTAAGTCATTTTCAACTAAAACTTGTCTTTCAACCGAATTTGATGTATTTTCTTGATTATTATTAACGAGAAATTTATCTAGTGCTCCTTGTTGAGATTTGATTAATCTTTCAACTCTCCTTTTTTTTTAATAATTTTTGATATCCACTTTCATATTTTCTATTAGACATTATTATGAATTATGATTTTTATTAAAAATATTCAACAAAGGTAAAATCTCAAGAACTTAAGATAATTACTTAAATAAAACAAACCAACACCAAATAATAATTATAATATAACAACAAGACAAAATCTAAATTAATATATTAAAAAGAGGAAAGATAAAACCTGGAAGGAAGGAGAGAAATGAAAACAAAGAGCTCAAAGTTGAACTGCACTGACGGTGTCAAGATTCAAAAATTTCTTTCATAAACAACTGATTTTTTTTTATCAATTACTAAATATCGTTTAAGGCTTTTTGATAGATGAGAAGAATTAGTATGATTGTTTTTTGAGGGAAAGAGGAATGAATCAGATTTCACATTCACAAAGTTAAAGCAAAAAGATGAGTCTAGAAGACTAGATTTATAGAAAATGAACAATCTATCCGTTTACACTAATAGGAATTATGTTTACACCTAGTCACCCTATTACCTAAATTTCTACTTTTTAGGCCAAAGCTAATCATTTCCTACTTTGTAGACCTTTAATTATTATACTGCCAAATTGCAGTGGTTGTGCAAATAAAATTTGTATCTATATTATATATATATATATATAATATAGTGTTTGTATATATATATAGGGGGAGGGTTATATAGGACCCCCCTATTATATGAGTACATAGGACAAGATCCAAGCCACAAATCTACTAATTTCGATGGTTGAGATTAAACCTGATTAATGTTGGTAAATTATGTGATAAAGTCAACATGAGGGCAAATCAGTCCACATAAGAATAGGGGTGTTGGCTAAATCTAGTAAATCCCATTAAAAGAGGATGAGTTACCATCAAATTTGCAATCACAATCCACCAAATCTGTTATTGGAAAATCGTCCCAGCCATAATCACCTTCTCCCCGGAGTCTGAAACGAAAATCTTCTCCCACAGTACACAAAGTCGATATTTTGAGAGTTCAAGCAAGAAAAAAAAATTGATGACACCTATGAAGAATGCTTCAACACTAATGAACAACAAGGTAACCAATTTTCTCACCTTTCAATTGTTTATATTGTCCATTTTTTACTGAATCCAATTAAAAACTGATTCGCATTTTTCTAAAATAATCATTCGATTCATCATTTCATTTTTTTGTATATTTACCCAAAATGTTGCTTATGCGTATCTATTATCTTGCTTATTTGTGCCAAAGAATATGCTTATAATTATGAACATACTTGTGAATCCAGGAAAAATTCAATTCTTTATCCCCATTTTTTTGTATGTTTACCCAGAAGTTGCTTATTCGTGTTTATAGTCTTGCTTGTTTGTGCCTATGAATATGCTTATAAGTATGAACAAACTTGCGAATGCAGAAAATTCAATTCCAGTTCGATGAACAAGCAATCATTGATCGAAGGATTCGTTGGGGACAAATCCCAGCTAGGCGTTGTAGTGTTGCCACCAACACAGGCCAAAAATAAGGGAAGTGGTAGTCGAGTAAAGAGCCGACTTCAGAGTCAGAAAGAGAAAGCAATCAAGGCCAGTCAGAAATTGAAGAGACGTTGTGGGAAATGTGGAGAAATAGGTTCGCACAATAGCAGAACGTGCGACAAGTAGAATTCACTCTTATTGACGTTATATTTGAAGTGCATGTTTGATACTGCTTATTAAAGCATTTGATACTGCTTATTAAAGCATTTGATACTGCTTATTTATGCATATTTTACCGCTTAATATTTATGTTTATTTCAAATTTTATAATTATTTGTTTGATACAGTCCTAAAAATTGTTCCTAACAAATGAAAAAAGGGCATGTGCTCGATAAAATTTTTGTGAATGCCTGTTTATTTTTTTAACAACATTTATTCACATATTACAAATTGCATATGATTTCTTATTATAATGCTTTTTAATACTTTGTACTTTGCTTATTTGTTACAGTTATAATGCTTTTCGACCAAAAGAAAAAATGAACATAATTGATATTGCTAACAGTATAAATTGCCATCAAGATAATTGCTTACAAGTCAATTGACTTCTGCTTACAGATCATTTGAATCCTGCTTACAAAACATTTGAATACTGCTAAAGTATAAGATACTTGAAAAGATAAAATACTTGCAAGACAATTGACTTCTGCTTACAAAGCACTCGAACCCTATTTAAAAAATATTTGAAATATTGCTAGAAACATTAAAAGATACCATGAAGATAATTGCTTACAATAAAGTTGAATTATGCTTATAGACTAATTGAATTTTGCTTACATTAGCAACTGAATTCTGATTTGCAGAAAATATTACAACCATGAACTAACACAACGACAATAATCAAAAAACATTCAACATCAACTACAAGTACGTCAAAAATAACCAAATTTAAAGTGTCTATAAAACACTCCAGTAATCAACACTTTGATAAAAAGTACGAAGCAACAAACATTTCAGATTGTTTCATTTTGACAAACTCCTTCGCCCGTCCCAAGACCATCTCCCTCTGCTCATTCATTGCATCCAAACATATTGCAGCTGTATACTTTCTCTTATTGCTCTCTTTAGCCACTGTTGCCTTCCTCTTATTGCTCTCTTTAGCCATTTTCAATGTAAACACTAAAAAAAAAATGGACACTAGTCATTTAACTGAAGCATTTATTAACAGACAAAAAAAATTAAGCATACTATATGAAATGCATAAGCATGATATAGAATATGAATAAGCATAATTGTGAACACCAATAAGCAGTAGAAAACATCAAACAGACAAAACCCCAGACTTAGAAAAAAAAAGTGGCAAATACTAATTACCTCCTGTATGAAAGCATTATATAAAATATGCATAAGCAAAATATACAACATAAATAAGCAAAGTTATCAGCAACAATATGCATTTTAAACTCCCATTAGAGCAATCTCCCAGACTTCGTCTTTTTTTTTTCAAATAATAAAGACAGTAAGAAACAAAAACACAACCAATCCCAGTATTTTGCACATACTTGAATATACATAAACATAATATAAACCATAGATAAGCAATGTTTTTGCCTCATTAAAGCAATCACCCAATACTTGTAAAAACAAATGTGAGCATAATTATTGACAACAATAACCAATTTTTTGCCTCATTGAAACAATCTTCCAATACTTCTGAGAAAGTGGGAAATATTAATTGTCACTCTCCCCCCGTCTAAAACGTATGTAAGCATATTACATAACAATCATAAGCATATTTATCATCAACAATATGCAATTTTAAAACATATCCAGCAATGACAATGTCCACATAAAAAGTGGAATAAAAAATAAAAAAAAAAGAGACGAGCAAAAAAGAGAAAAACAAATTTGCTACATGCTCGAATAGAGTTTTTTCAGCAAATTTGGGGGTTTTTCGGGCCGCTTCTTCTGGGAAAATTTCAAGATGCCCTGAGTGATGTAGCTTATTTTTTTTTAGGTAAAACACTGGAAATAGATGTAAAATGGAACACAATCATGTGTGAAATTTATTACAAACTGGTTTACCATGAGGAATTAACTCTAATGTCATTGTAGAAATAACACAAAAAAAGTTTTGATTAAACTCCACCACTTTCTGCCACTGCAAACACTTCCAGCTTGTTCCTGAATCACGCATTGGCAGTTTTAGGGATTTGGGGATTGGATTGTGGGGATTGCCCCTTCAATTGGGCCTCGCTCTCGCGGATCTTCTGCATCTGTAGCATCCGCTCCATAACGAGCTCGTCCTCACACTTCTCCTAAGTGTGCCGCTCCAACTCGCACTTCCATGGTATGTAGAACTCCGACTGCCGGCATTTGTTGAGGTGTATTTTTTTCTGACTCTCGTTTACTAGGTTGGAGAAGATATGCAAGATTTTGGATAAACACACGTCTCCAAAATGGTTCCTAAATTATAGCCCACTCCCAAAAATAAACTTCCCTCCCAAAAACTGATCTTAATTAAAATTACCAAACAACCCTTTTTTAAATTAAGTTATATACTAAAAATGGTAAAACCGATTAATCTCTACTCGTTTAAAAATAAATTAATGCTTGATTTGGTCTCGTACTCACATAAGTTATGTGGACTCACTAGATCCAAATCCTAGATATATATATATATATATATATATATATATATATATTATATGGGTAAAATTAGGGGCCCCAAAAATTTGAGGCCCGAGGCAATTATCTCAATTGCCTCAATTGGTCACACTACCCGCATGCCACTGCGTTCTTGTTTAGGGAGAGGGACAAGACAAAGAGAGGAAAGATGGAGGAGGTACACAATCATGCTGCCATCATTGGAGAGAGAGAGAGAGAGAGAGAGAGAGAGAGAGAGAGATAATGAAAGGAGAAGAGGGATGGGGTAGCGGCGTTCAGCTGCGCCACATTACCATAATCAAAAGGGGGGCGACGCTCGATCACGCCTCCGTCAGAGATAGAGAGAGAGGTCTAGATAGAGAGGGAGTAAAGGAGGGCCATTGCTTAGTCGCGTCACCGGTGGAGAAAAGAGGAATTTGAGAGAGAGAGAGAGAGAGAGAGAGAGAGAGAGAGAGAGAGAGAGAGAGCATGGGAAAAAAGGAAAGGATGGGGAAAAAGGAAAGGAAAATAATGAAAATTTAGGGAAACAAAATTGACTTTAAATTTAGGGATTTTGACCCTAAATCTCTAAGTTTGATCCAATAATTCAATTTTGACCAAATTATTTTCTAATTCTTAAATCTTTAATTCATACTTTTATATGTACATCATAAAAATACGAGCCTTAATATATTTTATTAATACTTGTATAAATTTAAATTGTAGAAAACGCGAATTTTCGAGCATAGGAACACTTGCTTTCTACATCATTAGCTACATCAAACGTTATTACTGGGGTGGGGTTTTTAGTTTTTAATCTATTTGCCCTAGTTGTTCACAACCTACATGCTCAGCAAGTGGATATGGAAGCTTTGGAGGCTTGACAAGAACCCAGCGAAGTGGAAGAAAATCCTGTCCAAGGGTAATCATAACGTTAGGTAGAGAGTTTGAATAAAATTGAGGATAATTACAAAACGTACCCTGAGGTTTGACCTAATTACAAAAAAAAACCTAACTTTAAAACTTACAAAAAGTACCCCGAGGTTTGATTTAGTGTAAAAATTAAGGGGTAATCTGCAACGATTTTACAAATATGAAGGGGAAATTTGAAATATATTTCAAACCTCATGGGTACTTTTTGTAAGTTTTAAAGTTAGCTGGATTTTTTTGTAATTAGGTCAAACCTCAAGGGTACTTTTTGTAATTATCCCTAAAATTGATGTATCTTCTCTAAATAATAGTGACAATAAAATGACTTTTAAAGCCGATGATTTATAAGATGTCATTTGTTTTATCACATTGGTGTATATAGTTATATTATATGACTACTTTATTATTAATGCATTGATTATTGATTTGAAAATGTGACAAGTAAGCTTAAAGCTATAAATTGGAAAGAAGAAAGGATAAGACTGAACTAATGTATGACCTTTCTGAATTGCTTGCACTTATGGATTTTACGTGTAACGCCCCAAAATTTTTGAACTATAAAAATATACACATACAACCATTTTTTTAAATAATTCTTTTCTTTTACATAACAAAAAATATATCTTTATAACGATCCATTTAATTTCAAAAGGACAATATCTACAACAGAAGCAATCACGAAACGGTAATAAAAATTCGAGATATACTTATAATTCAAACAAAACATTTTACAGAGAACTACTTTTGAAAAATTATGTACATACATGTAAATATAGATACACACATTTGTTTTGTAGGACAAAATCGATCTATAAGCATTATCTATACAAAATTCAATAAATGACATAAACGGAAGCAAATTATAAAGTATACAAAATTTAATTATTCATTTATTTCTAAAAATTCACATATTTACTAATTTACAAAAATATCCCTAAGTCTATTTTCATAAATAAAGCTTAGAAAAATCATAGTGATTCAATATAGATTATCTCAATTCAAAAACATTTCTAGAAGTTGAAAATATATATTCTCAGTACCAATCAATTATCCACACTCAATCTAACAGTATAAATAAATACTTAAAAAATCGTAATTCGCTTAACAATTTCTTATTTCAATTGAAAAAAGAACATTTAAAAACATAGACATTACTCCAGTACTTTTATAGACCATCATTATCCATAGCTAATAATCATCGCCAACTCCTGAACCTTAAAAGTTGGATTATAATTAGGGTGAGCGACGGCAAATGGAGTTAATATTGTCCAAGCTCAATATACTGTAATTCACAATAACATGCAATAGCAATCCAATAGAACATAATAGTAGCATTTGAAAACCATAAACATAGACATAGCTCGCGCTGCAGGGGTCCACCCGAGGGATACATCAACTCTGGATCTCTTGAGTCTCTAGCGATAGTAGGCGTCTAAAGCAATTGTACAACACATCTTGTAAAATACTAAGCATTTAACAAGGACAATAGAGAGTTTAGAAAATAAACCCCACCTTGAAACGTTGCTTGAAATATGTAAAAAATTAATTGTTGGATGTACGCACTCCTAATCCTCGCTCGGTAAATCGTCTAACAATAGAAATAGAAAATCCTAACTAGCCTCAAAATATTCTAAACTTGATAAATTTAGAAATAATAATCTAAAATCCTAAGTTAGGGGCTTATAGAATAATAAATAAGATTGAAAATAGAAAAGAAATTGTTGGTTAATAAATGAGTCAAATGGTTGATTTTTCGTTAGTAAGAACCTTGAATGGGTATTTTGTAATTGTCGGCCAAAATTTGGGATTGGTAAAAGTTTTGAGTCAAAGGGACTGACTTGAAAAAAGAAACTTCAGAGGACAAAATCGTGATTTTTGGCAAAGTGGGTTATAATCCATCAATTGAAACAATCCCCATCCAAATCTCCACTCAACCAAATCTATATTTCTCTCTTATCCTTTTTTTTCCTCTTTCCTTTTCCTTCTTTTCCCCTTTTCTTTCTTGCCTTTTCTTTCTACGTGAACAGCCCCCTGCTCCCCCAATTTTCTCATTCTCCTCCTTTTTTTCCTTCTTTTATATTTTTCTTCCTCCTCTGTTCTCTTCTCTTCTTCTTTAATTATTTCTCTGTTTGTTTCTTCTACCTTCTTGCTTATTCTCTGTTTCTTTTTCTTATAATTTCTTCTCTTTCCCGAACCCCCTGTGTTAAGAAATCTGTTTGTATAGATTTTGATGATACATAGAAAACTTAGATTAGAAATTTATCACCCCATTTTCTGTTGTATTTCAATTATGTAATAGATAGAAAATTAGCCGAGTTAAAAAGCAACATAGTTGAAGATCGCAGAAGATCGACGGAAGAATTGCGGTGAAGATTCAAGCGGTCGCAATCGAGTATCGAAGAAGAATCTCGGTCAAGTGAAGAAGAATGTCTTTCAAAGAGACTTACAAATTTGAGACATCCAGGGTTCATAGAGAAGACTCAATAAAGGGGTAAAAAAACTTAAGGACTCAAAAAAGTCAAGAAATCCGTTGCCAAGAAAAGTCAAAGACTTGCCCAAAATGGTAAGGGATGACAGACCGCACCTTAAAAAGTTGTCCTATTTGCAAGAGTGCAAGTAGTCGAGAACCAATGGGATGTTTGCGTAAACCTGTTGTGATTCGGGCAACTGCGAGAACATTAATTTAAGAAAAGATCATCAAAAGTCGCACAACAAAGCAAGACAACAATCAAGAAGTGAAGTTTGAAAAATGTCTATCTCTTCAACGGACACTTTTTCAAACTATCACTATAAAAGGCTGAGAAAAAAATCTGATAGATATACAAGCAATACGAACTACACAAGAGATAATCTGAGCATAACAAGCAACTGCAAAATACTCTCAAGCTATACATTTAAATCCTCAAACCTAAACATTCGAAGTGATTCTGACTAACACACTCAGTGAAGGAAAGAAGAAAGTTTCAACTGATTGAAGATGAATCTTGTTATTCAAGAACAAGGGTCCGCACTTCCACGTCTTTGAAGGACTTGCAAAGTGAGGTTCAAGTTAGAGTCTGTTTCAAATCCAACGGAGGACTGTGTGATCAAGTTCGCAGGGTTTGAAGAGTTGAAATAGTGAGGCAACTGCCTTATGAAGAAGTTGAGTCCCAGGAGTGAAGCCAACTATGTGATTATGGCTTACTTGGACTGTTATATCCTTTTTGTAACTTGACTGTTGCATTAGTGGATTACCTCCAGGAGTTGAAAAAGAGTGGAGTAGAGGAATTACCCATCCTCGAACCACTATAAAATTGCTCGTGTCATTTACTTTCAAAGATTTACTTTTCTCATACCTTTATTATTATTTGATATAAATTTTCTCACTCAACTTATAATAACTTAAACTAAAACAAGTGTTGAAAACCATTCTATAAAAAGGGTGTAAGAATTCATTTGTAAAAACCAAGTAAACCGATTTTTTAAAAGAGCTCACTTTACTCGGTTGAGTTACTCTATCAATAGCTCATTAGTCTATTGAGTGGTTAACTTTCCTGTTGAGGTTGAACCTAGCCGTCTTCTAAAAAAGACTTAGTTTACTTGTAAAACTCCGATTTAAGTTAAAATCAAAAACTGGTTAAGTCTATTCTACCACCTCTTCTAGACTTAATTGACACCCCTTGGGACCTAAAAGTGGTATCGGAGCGGTTGTTCAAAGAACCTTCTCGACCGAATATCGAACTAGATCTCAATCTTTCAAAAAGATCAACACTTGAAAATTCGCATGGGACCTACAAGTTTCTAAATTTTCTTTCAAAAAGTTATTATCATTGAAGCAAATCTATCTCGCATTCCCATGTTTACTGTAGAAGAGTTTGATTTCGAAAATTCACATGCTTTGGCACATCTCTCAAGACTTTGCATGATGAAATATGGTTTGTCATAGAAGATGGACCCATAAAGATCACCAAAGTGAACACAACTGTAAGAGCTGCTGAGGATGATGCTGCTGAAACACCCGCCATAGTTGAAAAATCCAGGAGCAAATGGACCAATGAAGATCGAAAAAGATTTAACTTGGACAATGTGGTCGAGGAGATTTTATACAAAACTCTTAACAAAGCAATGTTTAACAAAGTTAAATCTTGCAGTACTGCTAGAGAAATATGGGAAAAGTTGACTCTAATCTGCGAAGGCTAAGAGAAGATTAAAGAAAACAAACTGATAGTTGTTGTGCAGAAGTTTGAAAACTTCTAGATGTTAGCTGGTGAATCATGGATCAATCGGATGCCGTGATTCAAAGAGATCACAAATGAGCTTTTCGCTCTTGGCAAAGAATATACATAGAAGGAGATGTGTATGGAAATTCTCTAATCTCCCAACTGAATGGGAAATGAAGGTGATGGCCCTTAGGCATTCGATGGACTTAACATGGATTTCAAACCATAAGTTATTCTTAGATCTCAAGGATTATGAATTCGAGCTCAGAAGAAAAGATCAAGATGAGATAGATGTGCCCAAGACAGCTGCTCTGGTGGCTGGAGAATCAAAGAATGCAGGATCCAAGGACATCATAGACAAAGAGGAAATAGCCCTAACGGTTAAAAGGTTCAACAAGTTCTTCAATAAGAATTACAAGAGAAACAAGGGTGAATCCTCCAGAAGACACTCAGCACATTCTAAAGGAAAGGAAGAAAGAACCCCCAAGAGAGCTGAGACTATGAAACCTAAAGATCTGTGCTGGAACTACAGACATCTAGGTCACTTCGCAGTTGACTACCCTTATCCACCAATCAACAAATACAAAAATGTTGAGGATAGGAAATTCTTTAGGGATACAAGACAAGAAAGAAAGAAAACCATGGTGGCTGCTAGACAGACACAACCAAGTGCAAGGAGATTGCTGAATCGGATAACAGTGAAGCCGACTACTCCTCAGACATAGAAGAAGAGGCATTGATATGTCTCATAGCTAAGGAACAAGAAGATCACGTAAATTCTAACTCATCAAGCTCTCATTATGATTATAGTGATAATGACACACATACTTCATCACCCACAGATCTTTATGATTCATTAGGCAAAATGATGAAAGATTTTGAGCACATAAAGTCCTCACACACACTTCTAAATGAGGAAAATAGCCAACTCAAGTGCCAAAACTCACAACTGGCTGAAGAGTTTTGAGTTGGCAATGCCAACCCGGCCTAAGCCCGTCGGGCTTTTGAAATTTTTTAGGCCAGGTCGGGCCACCGATTTTGGTCAGTTTGTGAAAAATCGGGCCCAACCCAACCCAAATATATATTTTGTACACTAAAATTGTCGTGGGCCAAAAGTCGGGCTAAACCCGACCCACGTGCCATTCGGACCGGGCCAAAATAGCCCGAGCTCTTTGAGGCCTAAAATATTATAGCCCGGGCCCACCCCAAAACCTCGGGCGGTTGGGCCGACCACGGGCCAGGCTGAATTTTTCCAGCTCAAGAAGAGTGGTGTACTCTTAGCCACATAGCTGATGAGAATAAAGAGTTAAATGTTGAAATGGCTAAGGTCAAAGCAGAGATAGCTGAAAGAGAAAAGAGGGAAAAAGAACTGAAAAATGTGATCGCATCACTTAGCAAATCATCTAAAACATTGGATGAGTTGATGATGATTCAAAAGGAGATTGGAGACAAAGCAGACTTAGGATTTAATTCCTTTGTCAATGCACAAACTCCAAAAGTGGTATTGGAAAAAGGACCCTCAAGCAATGGGGGAATCCAAAAACCAAAAGCACCATATGTTTCACCCACACACAATCACAAGCACTCACATGCTGGTCTTGGTTATAAAGGCAAGGGTAAGAAACCAACTCGAGTTTGTTGAGAGAGCCTGAAACAAAATTCAGAAAATCTCATCACAGACTCCAAACAGAAATATTCTCGTGAAATCCAAGCGAGAACTATCAAAGCCCCGCAGGTTTCACCAAAAGAAACCATATGAAGGGAATGGTAGATCCAACACAGTCGATCGAACCATCAAATGGAATATCACCAAGTCCTATGGGATACAAGCCCAAATGGCAGAGACCTCAGACTCACTATAGGTCATTCCCAAGGCAAAGAAATCAACAAAAATAAACACCCAAACACAATGCCTATAATGCACAAAAGTTTCCATATTATCCAAGAATGGCAAATGCATAAGCACACACACAGGCATATAGACAAAAGAGACTACCACATGTTCCTAAAGCTCCAAAGCAATTTGCCAAAATTCACTATGATTATGGAATTGATAGTTGGCAATCTCTTAGAGTCGCATCATTTGGCTATAGGTTGGTTGGATCACCTTATAGTGCTAACCCCTCAAGACTCAGACAAATTTGGGTACCTAAAACTTGATTTCCTTGATTGTAGGTTTGGAGAACAATAGAGTGCCAAGGAACCTGGTACATAGATAGTGGTTGTTCCAGACACATGACAAGGAATAAAAAGAATCTATCTAACTTCAGGGAGTCAAGAGGAGCCAAAGTCATATTTGGAGGAAATGAAGCTCCAGGAGAAATCAAAGGCACTCGATCCATAGAAGAATGGACTAGAAATCACAGACGTAGCTTATGTTGAAGGGCTGAATTTCAATCTGCTAAGTATCAGCCAACTCTGTGATAAAGACTACAATGTTGGATTCAACATGAGTGTTTGCCAAATCAAAGATGCTGAAACGAATGAAGTTGTGCTATCTAGAATGAGAAAGAAAAACATGTATGTAGTGGATTGGACCACTGCTACACCAAGCACATGTTTGTTAGCAAAGAGAACAGCCGAGTCAAGCTGGTTGTGGCACAAGAAGCTGAATTACCTAAATTTTAAGACAATTAACAAGCTTGCAAGGAGTCATCTAGTTGAAGGATTGCCATACTCTGTGTACAAGAAACAGAGCATCTGTGATGCATGCCAGAAAGAAAAACAGATCAAGTCTTCATTTAAGGACAAGCCAAGTCCTTCATTAACAAGGATCTTGCATTTATTGCACATGGATTTATTTTTACTTGTTTAACCAGCAAGCATAAGTGGAAATAAATACACCTTAGTGGTGGTGGATGATTATTCAAGATACACATGGTGATGTGAACCGTAGCAATGAACGTGCATACGACCCAAATAACAATATATTGTTAACCCAAGACCTTCACTAGTTCGGTTAAAGCTGGTGGAATAACCTTGACCCGTTGCTTAGCAGAGCAAGAACCTCGGTATACGAAGACGCCACAAGTAAATATGGATTATTGCCTGATAAGTCGATAATTGCAACAAGAAACATAAATCTTGAAGCACTTGAAAAAACACTCAATTTGAGAGTAAAATATGAATTCAATTGATAACTGATAAAAAAGAACAAGTGTTCACCCTTATATGAGATCTTAAATCCTAACCCTACTAGGAAATAACTTAGAAAATGAAAAAGGAAACAAAAAAATTGAACAGACTCAAAAACGCGACTGTAAGCACGATTGTGTTGTTGAACACGACCAGGTCGTGTTCGTCACGTCCTCTCCGAACACGGCCGTGTTCATCACGTCGTCTCTGAACATGGCCATGTCAATAAGCACAACTCACTCATGCTTCCTACGACATGGCCAAACACGGCCGTGTAATTAAACACGGCCCACCCGTGTTTCTCACGATGCTCCCCCTTTGACTTTGTCTTCGAATTTGTCCCCTTCTTGTCCCAAACTCAAAATAACAACTCAAGATGCAGCCTTAATGGTTTATTTATCCTCCAAAATATCAACATGACTCAAAACAAATCAAACTATGACTAACTACGATAAAGGAATACAAGACTCTATTGACAACTTTGATTACAAAGTCTTCAAGACGCAACATAACTTGTATCCCATGGCATCCTTCACTTGATCAGTCTGAGGTGGACTCTTGAATGTTGATGATGTGAATCAACTGGACCACCCGAACATCTTCATCTATCGGCAATGCACTCTCGGTCTCCTTTTGAATGGCTTGAATCAACCCATTGAGTGCTTCCTTGAACTTTCTTGCTCGAGCCTCGTCACCGGACCAACTGGCACTGTTATTGGGTCTTTTGTCCATGAATTCTCATCATTCCCCTCCTCTTAAGAAGGATTTGTCCTCAAATCTGAGTTTGCATCAAATGGACTAAGATCAGCAACATTAAAAGAAGCACTAATCCCATACTCGCCCGACAAGTCAATCTTGTAAGCATTATCATTGATTCGCTCAAGCACTTGAATGGACCATCTCCACGAGATCGCATTTGGACTTTCATTTGGCCGGGATCATTCGGGACACATATGAACCCAAACCCAATCCCCCGGCTCAAACACCATCTTCTTACGATGCTTGTTAGCCTGTGTTGTGTACCACTCTGTTAGCCATTCGATATTGAGCCTTGCTTTCTCATGTATTTTACAAAGTCAGCTTTCTTCTACCCATCTAAGTTAACATGCTCGTAAATAGATAAAGGTGATAAATCCAATGGGGTTAGCGGATTAAAACCATAAACAAGTTCAAATGGTGAAAACTTCGATGCAGAATAAATAACACGATTATAAGCAAACTCAACATGCGATAAACACTCTTTCCACATTTTAATATTCTTTTTAATGATATCCCTTAATAACGTGGGCAAAGTTCATTTACTACTTGACCAAAACTGTCCGTTTGGGGATGACAAGTAGTAGAAAATAACAATTTAGTTCCCGTTTTTCCCCACAAGGTCTTCCAAAAGTAACTTAAGAACTTAGCATCCCTATCCAAAACAATGGTCCTAGACATATCATGCAATCTCACAACTTTCTAAAGAAGCATTAGCAACCAAAGATGCATTATCAGTTCTAAGACAAGGAATAAAATGTGCCATCAGTTTTCATATCATTGGAAGCAAATGTTTTGTTCATAATAATGGCAATGACAATTTGAAAGCTTTTGATGCTAAAGTCGATGAATGTATCTTCTTAGGATACTCTACCTAAGATTAAAGCTTTGAGTGCTAAACAAAAGGACTATGGTCACAAAAGAGTCAATCATGTGGTTTTTGATGAACCTAATATGAATGGAGAATACATTGATGAGTTAGCTGAAAAGATGAATCAGCCAACTATCCAGAAGAGTCCCTGTGCTGAAGAAAATATCAGAAGACTCGAACCTGAAGAGGATGAGATAGTTGAATCTCAGAGACATCATGAGGGATTGCAACTGAATGATAAAGATCAAGAATTTGTTCAAGACAACTTAATTGCTACTAGAATAATCAACCCATCAGACTTACTCCAACCAGATGTGAGATGGATGAGACACCATCCACCTAAGCTAGTCATTAGACATGTAAGAAAAGGAGTAAGAACGGATCGTAACTCAACATGAAGCCATGTTCACTTGTTTCATTTCTCAAATTGAGCCAAACTATGTGTCACAAGCATTGGACGACACTCATTGTATTCTAGCTATGCAGGAAGAGCTGCATCAGTTTGAAATGAATAAAGTCTAGGAATTAGTTCAAAGGCCTACTCACCAAAATGCTATTGGTACGAAGTGGGTATTCAGAAACAAGATGAATGTGGAAGGATCTGTTGTGAGAAACAAAGCAAGATTGGTAGCCAAAGGGTATTGCCAAGAAGAAGGAATAGATTTTGATGAAACTTTCGCACATGTTGCCTGATTGGAAGATATAAGGATGTTTCTTTGTTATACTGCTCACAAGAACTTCAAAGTGTATCGAATGGATGTGAAAAGTGCATTTTATAATGTACTTTTGGAAGAATAAGTCTATGTGGAACAACCTCCAAGTTTTGAGCAGAAAACTATTGGAGACAAGATCTACAAGCTCAAGAAAGCATTTTATGGTTTGAACCAAGCGCCAACAACATGGTATGATACATTGCCTCAGTTTCTTGTAGACAATGGATTCACCAAAGGAAAGTTGACAGAACACTCTTCAGAATTCAAGATAGAGAGAGTATGCGATTGTTCAAATATATATGGATGACATCATCTTTGGATCCACAAACAAAGAGTTATATGACAAGTTCTCAAACCTTATGCAGGGCAAGTTTGAGATGAGTATGATGGGAGAGCTGGCTTTGTTCCTAGGTCTTCAAGTCAAGAAAATGAAGGATGGAACCTTCATAAGTCAAACCAAATATACCGGAGATTTAATAAAAAATTGGTATGGAAGAGAAGTCATCCGTGAAGATCCCATGAATACTTCTATCAAGATGGATATGGATGCGACGGAAGGAAAGCCGATGAGATCAGGACAAGATATAGGGCACTTGTTGGATCATTGCTTTTACTTGACCGCAGAACACTGACATCACCTTTGTAGTAGGTGTATGTGCAGTTGTGAGAAATGTGCCGATTTGATGTGCTCTTAAAGAATGTCATGTGATCGTAGCTAAGAAGATTCTCGAGATATTTGAAGGGTAGCTAAGAAGTTGTCATATGGTATCCAAAGAAAGGTGGATTCAAGGTGATTGGATACTCGGACTCGGACGATCTTTGGATGTAGAGTTGACAAGAAGAGTACATCCGTACTTGTCAAATGCTTGAAAATAGATTAGTTTCTTGGTTTAGCGAGTAAAAACAAAATTCAATAGCTACATCCACAATCGACGGAATATATTGCGAAAGAAAATTGTTGTGCCCAAGTTCTATGGATGAGGCAACAACTGAGAGATTATGACATTGAGGAGAAGGAAATTCCAATTATGTGTGATAAAACAAGTGTTATTGCAATCACTCAAAATCCATTGTTGCACTCAAGAACAAAGCACGTTGATGTCAGGTATTATTTTATAAGAGATCATGTTGAAAATAATGACATCACAGTGGAATATGTATCAACTTAAAAGCAGTTAGCTAATATATCCACAAAACCCTTATGTGAATCGAGGTTTGAAGAACTTAATAATGAGCTTGTAGCATTAAATTCAACGTACAATCCACATCAAAGTTGCAACACAAGACAAGCCAACGACCTAAAAGTGGAGTTTGAAAATGCATATATCTCTTCAACGGATACATTTTTGTACCACCACTATAAAAGGCTGAGGAATACATAGAGAGAAGGTTACGAATGCAAGCAAGCAAAATTAGACACTAACCTGCAACGCAAAGCAATATCTCTCAAACATTCAAATATTATCTTTAAGCCCAAGACTCGAAGGAAATCGATCCAACACACTCAGTGAAGGAAAGATAACTTCATTTGTTGAAGATGAAAAACTTGTTTTCAAAATAATGGGTCTTCTCTCCAAGGTTGAAGGAGGTGTAGTAAGGTTCCAGATCGAATCAGAAGGCTTTGAACTTGTTGGAGGGTTGTGTGAACAAATCCAAAAGTTTGAAGGAGCTGAAGTAGCAAGGCAACCGTCTTGTGAAGAAGCTGAGTCCCAGGAGAAGCTAGTTGTGTTATCAAAGTTGTCTCGGACTGTAACCATTTCATAACAAAGTCAAAGTTACACTAGTGGATTCCTCCAGGGGTCGAAGAAGAGTGGATTAGAGGAATTACCCCATCCTCAAACCACTATAAATTGCTTGTGTCTTTTACATTCAACATACTTACTTTCTTGCTTATTATATTTGTTGTTTATTAATTTTCTAAGTCAACTGATAATAACAAAGCTTAAACAAGTGTTGTAAAACATATTCAAAACTAAGGGCGAAAGTCTTCCGCTGTTAAAAAAACAAGTGAACTGTGTTTTTAAAGAGTTAACCGAATCAGCTGAGTTATACTATCAACAGCTCAGTCGAGTCTATTGAATGGCTAACTCTGCTGTGTAAGTAAACTTAGTTGTCCACCAAGGACTTAACTGACTTGAGTCTACTCTGAATTTATTAAAAGGACTAAAAATGAAAAGTTGGCAAAGTCTATTCAACCTCCCCTTCTAGACTTTACTTATCACCCCTTAGGACCTACATCAATTATCCATCAACATGAAGTGCCCCAAAACGATTGCACACTTGTTGGAGCTCAAGCAGAAGGAATGAGTACCTTTGTGCGACTACATGAGGTGGTTTGTAGAAACCGTCAACGAAGTCACCAATGTCAAGCAAGAGACATTGGCTAGAATTTTGCAGCAGAACCTCTGCTAAGGGCGTGTAAAGGAGTCATTGGCGGGGAAGCCCCCAACCGACCTAGAGGAACTCTTGAGGCAGGATGAAAAGCACATACGGGTGGAAGAGGCTACCAAGCCTGCACCTAATGTCAAGAGGAAAGTTAAAAAAGATGACAAACAATAGCCTAGAAGAGACGACAAAAAAAAATGGTGGAAAGGAGTATGAGGCAAGCTTCACTCCATTGAACGCGCCCGTAGCCAAAGTGTTAGTCGCTGCTCAGAAACAGGGAATCACATAATCTTCTAGGAAGATTAGAGACAACCCCCACGACTTAATTTTGATCGGTATTGTCATTTCCACCACAACAAAGACCATATGCTAAATGTTGTTTCACCTAAAGAAGGAAATTGAAAGGCCGATTCGGGAGGCTACTTGAATGATTATGTTGATCAACGAAGTTGCACAAGGATCCTTAGCGGGAGAGAAAGATGAACTTCGCCAAGCTCTACGCCCCGAGCCATGCATAGAATAAAGATTGAATACTCATGTAGCCGAGTCATTAATATGATTTCTAAGGACCCTGAAGAGAGGCGAGCTCTTTGGGAAGATGGTGATCAAATCCCGCAACCTTAGGAGTCGCGAACTCGCCATCTCCCAGACATTGGTTTTCGGCCCCTTGGCCTTTACGGAGTTTATTTACTTTTCATTACTAGATCTTTTCGCCACACTACTTAAAATAATTTTATTTCAAGTATTTCCCTGCCTCTCGAGCCAAGTTTTATTATGCATTCATTTTGAATGATTAATACAAGTTGCAATTATTTCTAACCATTTCTCTTCACTACAAAAATGCGGTTATTCACCAAAAGTTCAAGATGCTCCTTTAGGCACCCTTCCGCAATCGCAAAAGTGGAGACCCTCATCCTGGGCGATACCATAGAAACCTCCCTACCTACGACCCGGGAGGTGGCTATGCAATAATCTCCTCGGCACACCGGGGGAAAAGCGACTATCCCTAGTGCGCTCGGGAAAGTGGCACCCTATATAAAAGCCGTGCTCCATGAGATGGACAAAGTCCTCGAGAGTAGCTTTGCACTTCGTGAGGTAACACGTCCGTCAAGAGAAGCTTCGCACTTCTTGAGGCAACACGCCCTCTAGAGAAGCTTCATGCTCGTGAGGCGGACAAAAGTCCTTGAGAGCAAGCTTTGTGCTTCGTGAGGCTACACACCGCCACAAGAGAAGTTTCGCGTTTCATGGCGGACAAAGTCCTCGAGAGTAGCTATGCGCTCCATCGGTCAATACACCCTCCTCGGGAGAAGCTTTGTGCTCCATTAGGCCGACAAAGTTCTCGAGATTAGTTTTGCGTTAGTAAGGCAACACCATTCTAGAGAAGTTTCGTGTTCCCATGGGAAGAGATGCCCCCGCATGTGATCCTAGATGTGGCCACACAAGACTTTTCCGGCGCTCTCGAAGGAACATACACTCCTCCAACACTTTGTCTAGGAGGCGATCATAATTATCAAAATCAAAAGATATAATCAATGAAAGAAATAGTGAAGAAATTTATTTTTATTTCTCATGAGGCAAATCATGCCTTTTGAAAAAATTGTAAGTCCGACGGTTAAGTAGAATCACCACAGTCAAAAAAACCTCTTTGGGAAAGTTAATCTTACTCGAGACAAGTATGTACAAGTAGAACTTGGAAAAGGCAAAAAGAGAATGAATGCAGGACGAGGGAACAAGCCTCGTCGAGCATCAGCACCCTCCAGCTGGGGAAGAGCACCATTTCACGCCCTTTTCGTGCTTGGAGAGTAGGAGTGTCCCACTACGGAAGAAGAGCGGGGGCACCTTTGCCTACTCTCCCGGGGAAAGGGGCGCCCTTGCCCACCTGTGGGGAGCAAGGGCACCATTGCCTACTACGAGGAGTAAGAGTAGCCCTTGCCCATTCTCCTAGGGAGCGGGGTGTCCTCATCTTCTTCCATTTTCCCGCACAATCCCATTTCACAATATTTCATATTTACTCTCAAACCAAGAACGAGTCAAGGCAACGCGATATCCTTTAGCTCTCGCACTACTCATTCTATTTCCGCAACTCTAGTCTTTGGAGGGCTTAGGTTGGGGACAAATTTGCCGCGACATCTTACCACTCCCTAACCAAGAACAGGATAAAGTGAA
The DNA here is from genome assembly GCA_016081115.2 of Rehmannia glutinosa. Classification (NCBI taxonomy): domain Eukaryota; kingdom Viridiplantae; phylum Streptophyta; class Magnoliopsida; order Lamiales; family Orobanchaceae; genus Rehmannia; species Rehmannia glutinosa. Next base: position 42,329,439 of record CM071928.1, on the reverse strand, counting down.
TATTATTCGAATCAATATACCCAGGACATGTCGATCCCTATTTTGAAACAGCAAACATATATAGACATGCTTCACAATGAACATTCTACAAGTGAATATCAAGAAATATGAAAAATACTAACACATAGAGAGAAAAGAAGAAAATACAATACTATTACATAAAAACATCATCACACCTCGGGAGGCGACAAATATCTCAAGTGCAATATCTTGAGTATCCAAGGACAATCCCTAAATAGGTGGGCTAAAACAAATCTTATCTAGTGCTAATCAAAGCAAGAAATGCTCAAGTTTGGGGCCCTCCATCATAATCTCCTCATCGCCATCTTCACCAGTGGCATCCTTCGAATGTCGTGCGAGGAATCTGTCATGCCCTCACCACCATCTAAGATTCCAGAGTCCGGCAAACCCATCAACCCCTTGGATCCTTCTACTCTCCTTAAACGCATTTCAGCGCTAGCAAACAACCCTTCCAGAAAACGTTGGAGAATTTCTCCACCAAACTCGATCTACAACCAACAAAAGCCTTATAAGCCCCTATCGTAGTGGATCCTCTCTCTCAACCATTGAACCTCTCGAGAGGACTTGAGATATTCCTCTTCAATCTTAACATCATGGTCATACTGCACATTCGACCAACTACGCATCTTCGCAGTTACTACCTCTTACTCTCATGATTACTCATTGAGTTCTTCAGATCCCTATGTCTCCTCTACTCTCGCTACTCAAGTCAAGATGGGTCTACTCCACCAAGCTAGTCCTCACCTTAAAAAATGTTATCATATCCCGAGAGTGGTATTCTCTCAAATGGTCAAGCCATACACTGTATGAAAGATAAGTCATATAAGATGTGACTACGCGCCATCGATGGCACTTTCCAAGACTAAGTCTCATAAGAAATAGAAACATGTTATCCAGAGCACTCATCAAGCATAAAGTCCCACAAGAAGTGGTTTCACATCACCCTGCTCCCTCTCAAGCGGGCGCCCTTCCCCGCTCATGGGCAAGAGCGCGACTTTGCCACCGAGTAAGCTCATGAGAAGCCTTTCAAAGAACTAATTCCCTTGGGGACTCTCATTTATCAAGTCTGTGAGGACTATTCGCTCACAAGAAATGTTACACCTCTCAAAAAGTTAAGTCACGTGAGGACTCACCCCTCGCAAGAGAATCCACTTGACTCTAAACTCCATGCAAGAGACTTCGCTCATGTACGTATGCGCTTCTGTGTTGTGGAGACCTTTCATGTTCTAGGGGCCTCTCGGACTTTGCTCCTTCTTGATCTCTCCGGACATCCCGTCTTCCGGAGACTTTTCGTTCTCCGAGGACTTCCCGTTCTGCCCAAGACTTCTCGTTCTCTGGGGACTTCACCCCTTCTAGGGACCTCCTCCTCCAGAGAAACCCCATCTCAAAGAGATATCCTCCTCCTCAAAAAGATCAAATTCCTAGTAAATCACATATTTGTAAGGAACCTAAATCCCACACTACACCAATCTCCTCGCAGCTCGGGAGTTGGGGGGCTTATATTGAGGGGTAAAATTGTAATTATATTTCTTTTATTTAATTACGTCATTATGTAATTATTCACCCACGAATATTCATCATTGGGTTGAATATTGTCAATTAGTCCATGAAGCCCAAACTATTATTGAGCGACTGTGAAGCTTCGATTCGCTATATCCGCCCACGTGGCTTACTTTATCCTACAAAGCCCACGCGGCTCATCAACATGTATATAAAAGGTCTCTCCGTCCCATTTTTAAGTATTCTCAATTAATTGTTGTTGTTTCTTTTGCTCGATTTTATCTCCAACTTGTATCGCCAGAGCATCGAAAGGGCTTCCTAGACAACCGCATGGCCCATGTAAGGTTTGTTGAATTGGTCGTAGCAAGTTCCCATCTCAAGAACTACAAGCTCCGGAGAAGAAATTGGACACTTAATCGAAACCTTAACTTGGAGTAATCTGAATTTAAGCAAAGATCGAGCAGAGATTGGGTATTTGAGCCACCACACCCGGTGAGAAAGTATAATGAGTTATGTTGATGATAGACAAGTATCCAATTTTTTTTATGAACGTGGCACTTCTTCAACATTCAAGCAACCATGGACAACACTATAATGTATTGTTTGCTTCAATTGATATAATTGTATATGAGAAATTATATTAGAATATGCATTTAAAATATTAGCAATCAATCATGTTTAATAAATTGTTTGCTAATATGATAATTAAATTAGTTTGTCCAAAAAAAGAAAGAAATTAACTCATCTTTCACTTTCAATAATAATAATGTTGAGGACAAATATGGTACTTCATTAATTAAATATATAATTCATTTTATATATGTTTATTTAATGTTAATTGCATAATGGGCTCTTCTAATTAAACCGCCCCAAAGGAGTCCGGGTTTGGCTCATCGACCATTTTCTCCTACATGGACTCGCCCATAGGCCAAATTCTCCTACACGGCTCACGGGCCCATCTCCCGCTTATATAAAAGGTCCCTCCTATTATTTGTAAGTTAATTTAAATCATTATCCTCCTATATATCTATTATACAATATTTGTTTACTGTTATTTCTCTCGATCACCGTGCTGACTTGAGAGTTAGAGGGGCCTCCCTGGAACAAACCTCCGGGCCTCTAACGTTTGCGCGTGTTTGCATGCAAGTTCCCACAAAGGATTTTCCAGCTCAAGGAGAAGAAGAAGGAAGATTTCCCCCTCAGGAAGAGGACTAACATGAAGGCTTCCCTCTCAGGAAGAGGATTTTGGTCAATCCAGTTGACTTGAGTGATCTGCCCTAAAAAGCAGCATCATTTAGCACCGTCTGTGGGAAAAATCAAGTATACAAAGATGCAAACTCGATCTCCAAAGACGGAAAGTCGGACCTCAAATCGTAGTCATGGTAGGAGACCAACATGAAGGAAGACCATCAAGACAGCGAGAACACTAGCGACCATTCCATAGAAGCGCTCCGCCGCTCCCGCAAGAACGAAAGGCGCCACCACCTCAGGTGCTCGCGATGAAGAAACCGTCCTAACTAAGGAGACTCTCTCGAACTGTTAGAAGAAGCCGCACGGAATGCCTTGAGGCATCAATGGCCGAACCAGGGGAGCACTATCCGGACTTCCACGGCCATTTGAAGACCTTGACCTGTGAAGGGCAAGGAAAAGGAGATGAAAGACGCGACAAAAACTAAGAAGGGCCGCCAACAACAAAAAGAGCTCAGCAACACCGCCCGACATACTCATTCACAAGCTACCACTTCGAAGAAAGAGAGTCCATTGAGTCATAATATTCTGGCGAACACTACCCCCAGGGAGTTAGGGACGCCTAATCTCCGAAAGACGATGGAACTCGAGATCCTCGAGAGCATTTGAACAAGTTCTATGCGAAGGCACTTATGAGATGACATATTTTGCCTACTACGGCTTTCTAAGACCACGACCAACCAAGCCCGGCTTAGTTCATCACTTGCTCCTAGAGGACTCCATCACTATGATGCACAAGTTCACGCAGGCTTTCGTACAACGAGTTTTTCCATCAACATGGAGAACCACGAGACCATCGCAAACCTATTCGCCTTAAGGTGGGAGAGCAATTACGTGATTTCATGGGACAACTCGTGGAGGTCAAATGAAGTAACCTATATCCTGAAGAAGAAACCCCGACAAGGATTCAACAACGACGCCTCCGGAGCACGCTAAGGATGATATAAAGAAGGATCCATCCCTACTCGGGTAAAACCGTCCCATCGCAGTGACACCCCACCAGGGGAGATGAAGCATTAAAGCCACCACGAAAGATAAGCGTAAGGGGTCAAGAGGATATCAGAGCCAACTTCTACAGCGTGAGAAGAAATCGGGGCAAGTAACAATTCCATTGAAAGCAATCGCTATTGGAGATACTAGCCACCGCTCGGAGATAGAAAATCATAGAACCCTGCGGGAGATGAGAAAGAGTTTGGACAACGTCGATCGAATATTTTGGTTATTTCCATTATGACAAAGACACACCATCGAGGCTGCATCCCGTTGAGAGCTGCTATTGAAAAGTTAATTCAAAGAGGCCATCTACAAGAGTACATGGATTACCCAAGATGTGATCGGACTTTAAAGATAGGAGCTAGGGAGGATAGTCGACTAGCCGCCACTTTGAAAATACTTTGCCCCCGCAGCATGAACCTCGGACAGCACCTCCTAGGTTGGCTTCGGATCACCTCACCAACACTCCCCTTTAGTCGAAACTCGTCAAGAAGTAAGAGACTGGGACACTACTGGGGACATAAGGACTATCCAAAAACATGGTCCGATGACACTGAAGACGAAGTGAATTCTCCCAGCCAACCTACAAAGACATCACGCCTCCATGAAAGTCACAGATCTCCTTTATTTTATTTTATCTTTAGCAGTTTATCTCCTCCCAAGAGTTGTTAAAACATTTATTTATATTTCAGTCTTATTTCCGCCTATAGGGCGTAAAGCTTTTCATTATAATGAATAAAAGTGTTTTCGCGTTTCTACTTTGATGTGATGAATACAGTTAATGGCCACATATGGCCAAGGTTAATGACCATTGGGCCGCTGTCCTCAGCAAACCCATCTTTCCGGCTAAGGCCCTGGATGGAAGAGGCTATTCTCGGGGTCCTTGTAATTATCCTCCTCCGGCTAAGACCTCGAGTGGGATGACCCCTTCCGCCTAAGATCCCGGATGGAAGGGCCTCCTCATGGAGGTCCTAGTAATTTACCTCCTCCCGACTAAGATCTAGAGGGGATAGCCTCAACCGGCTAAGACCCAGTAGAATGAGCCCTTCTCGGCTAAAACCCCCGGATGGGAGAGGCCTCCTCATGGAGGTCCTAGTAATTATTCTACTTCGACTAAGACCCCAAAGGAGATGGGCTAATCCTACTAAGACCCCCGTTGGGATGACCCCTTCTGGCTAAAACCCCGAATGGGAGGCCTCACAAGGAGGTCCAAGTAAAAAAAAAATTCCTCCGACTAAGACCCCGAGGAAGGGCCTCCTCACAAGAGTCCTCCTGAATTCTTCTCCACGGTAAAAATGTGCAAGAAAAAGAAGGCAAAAAATGCTAATACATGTGGAAAAGAGATAAAAAAATCTGAAGCAAAAATTATGGCCAAAGCTCCGAGAAGGGGTTCCTTCACGAGCTTCCGAGGAAGGCACCTATAAACTCCATGAGGCGCCCATTAGGGCTTCAGGAGGGGCATCCCATAAAATATTACTTCAGTGAAAGAACAAGGCAAACATTCTAAAAGCTAGGGAACACATCAAAAGCGATGAAGCTAAGTTGGAGAAGAATTCTAGAAGGAGCCTTCCAGGAGCCCGGAAGGTGCCCTCTCCAAATTCTCGGCGGCGCCCCGGGCTCGGATGGCGCCCTCACGGACTTACTGGGGATGGCACATATTAACCTTGAATACAAGTATTCTCGGCTATTCCAAAAATCAAGACTTCCATCCAAAGGGGAAGATCCATCTCAACGTGGGATGAACAAGTCTTTTACGAGGAAAGAAGTTATATCAAATCACTACATAAAGCAAAGGCTTGGGGAAAATCCAAGGAAGCTTCCTTTCGAGACTCCGGAAGGGCCCCAGAACCCCAAGGGGGCCCTCCTCCGAGTTTCGGAAGGGTCTCTGGTGTTAAAACACAATATAAAGTTTAATCTCTGCAAGTCACGTCGCAGATATCGCAAATAAAGCATGATAAAGGGAAACTACTATGCATAAACAACATGGAAGACCATCCAACCCTATAGGACAAAATCAAACATCTCAAGACTAGAAGAGAGGAGAAATAAACAAGTGCACGAGATGAAACATCCAAGTATGTAAAAAGGAATATCCAAATACATAAAGCAAGCCCTAAACAGTGGGCGAGGAAGCAAAGGCCATCAAGACAAGAAAAGACTATCAATGCTCAGCGGGGGCGCCTCATCTCCATCGCGACATCTCCATCGCCACCAACATCATCGGGAAGATCCACCAAGGCCTCGACCTCTTCTTCCTCCTCATCGAAATGCCACAATCCAGCGATCAACTCACTAGAAGCCTTTCCACTCGCCATAGAAGTTTCAAAGAATGGCGAATCCGCTTATCATAGTAGGAGCAAGACTCTTAACATGTAAGAGCAATAGGACAAGGAACCTTTGTAGGCCCCAACCGAACTAGACCTCTCCTTGGCTAACATCTCAACTCTAGCGGGAGACGGAAGAACAACTCACCCGTCTCGGCCTCGTGGGCAAGCCGAGTCTAAGCACGGCGCATCGCTCGAGAAATCTAACATCTCACACTTATGATGGCTAGTCGCAGCCTTAAGCGCTTTCACCTCACCTTGAAGCCAACAATTCGCCTCGGTCACACCGGCTTTAGATGGTCCAAAGCGTGCGAGGTTCAAAATCTACAAGGAAATTCGTACGGGGTCTTAGCCAAGTAAAAAGACAAAGCATAAAGAATGGAAATGCATAGAAACCATGGAAGCTTACCCATGCAATGTCCCCGCAAAGGTGAGTCTCGATGTTCCTTGAAGGACAAAGACCTGGGCGTGGATTTGGTCATCGATTGGTAAAGCACTCCTTCATTAGCATAGCCCAAACTATAATCGTATAGTCCTAATGGGACCGGATCCTCTTGTGACGATTCACTCCACCCGAGAAGAGAACTTGGGGACCAACACTCTCGTAGACGAAGAACTCCAAGCTCCATCCCTCGGCCTCTTCCCTCCAAAGGCCTCGTAGAAGGACGAAGAATGGGAACAACATTAGCACGATAATCAAGCGCGATCCGGAGGCCGATCACCCTCTTGGCGGGAAGGGTGCCTATCACTTTATAAGGAGAAGGGCGCGACTTATCACTCCGGGGCGGGGACCTCGAGCTCCGCCAAAGACCAAGATTTTCCTTAGCCTTCTCCCCTTCTTCTTCTTAAAAGTCATCAACTCGCGATGTTGTAACTCTCCTTACGAAAAGTAAGTAGAAGCAATATCCGAAAAAGGAAGCGATCAAAATGTACAAGTAAAGTGGTAAGCAATGTAAAAGAAGTCAAGCAATATGGGATACCCAAGAAACTCCTTAACATTAAGAAGATTTTTAAACAGTTCTCGAGATCTCTATAAGATGCTCCCCAACCATTATCTCGTTATAGAATAGTCCTCTTCCTTATATTGTTCTAAATCTTATATTGAAATCCATCAAGAAACTTCTGCAAATTTAGAACGTAGTAATACGTAAACGAAACATAATGCTTGAG
>CM071928.1:42130516-42322083 GCA_016081115.2 Rehmannia glutinosa | reverse complement strand
TAGTTCTCAAGGATTATGAATTAGGAGCTCGAGAAGAAAAGATCAAGATGAGATAGATGTGCCCAAGACAAATTTGCATACGTGGTTTGGAGAATCAAAGAATGCGGGATCAAAGGACATCATAGACAAAGAGAGAAATAGCCCTAACGGTTAAAAGGTTCAACAAGTTCTTCAATAAGAATTACAAGAGAAACAAGGGTGAATCCTCCGTAAGACACTCAAAGACATTCTAAAGGAAAGGAAGAAAGAACCCCAAGAGAGAGGCGAGACTATGAAACCTAAAGATCGATAACTGGGAACTACGGACATCTAGGTCACTTCTGATTGACTACCCTTATCCACCAATCAACAAATACAAAAATGTTGAGGATAGGAAATTCTTTAGGGATACAAGACAAGAAAGAAAGAAAACCATGGTGGTGACAACTGACACACACAACCAAGTGCAAGGAGATTCTTTGAATCGGACAACAGTAGTGAAGCCGACTACTCCTCGGACATAGAAAGAAGAGGCATTGATATGTCTCATGGCTAAGGAACAAAGAAGATCACGTAAATTCTAACTCATCAAGCTCTCATTATGATTATAGTGATAATGACACACATACTTCATCACCCACGATCTTTATGATTCATTAGGCAAAATGATGAAAGATTTTGAGCACATAAAGTCCTCACACACACTTCTAAATGAGGAAATAGCCAACTCAAGTGCCAAAACTCAAACTGGTGAAGAGTTTAGAGTTGGCAATGCCAACCTGGCCTAAGCCCGTCGGGCTTTTGAAATTTTAGGCAGTCGGGCGGCTGATTTTGGTCAGTCATGCGAAAAATCGAGGCCCAACCCAACCCAAATATATATTTTGTACACTAAAATTGTCGGGTTGGGCCAAAAGTCGGGCTAAATCCGACCCGTGCCATCGGACCGGGCCAAAATAGCCGAGCTTTTTGAGGCGTAAAATATTATAGCCGATCCGGCCCAAACCTCGGGCGGTCGGGCCGACCACGGGCCAGGCTGAATTTTGCCGGCTCGAGAAGAGTTGTGTACTCTTAGCCACATAGGCGATGAGAATAAAGAGTTAAATGTTGAAATGGCTAAGGTCAAAGCGAGAGATAGGCAAAGAAAAAGAGGAAAAATAAGCTCAAAAATGTGATCGCATCACTCAAAGAAATCATCTAAAACATTGGATGAGTTGATGATGATTCAAAAGGAGATTGGAGACAAAGCGGGCTTAGGATTTAATTCCTTTGTCAATGCACAAACTCCGAAAGTGGTATTGGAAAAAGGACCTCAAGCAATGGGGGAATCCAAAACCAAAAGCACCATATGTTTCACCCACACACAATCACAAGCACTCACATCTTTGGTCTTGGTTATAAAGGCGAGGGTAAGAAACCAACGAGTTTGTTGAGAGAGTCTATTGAAACAAAATTGAGAAAATCTCATCGAGACTCCAAACAGAAATATTCTCGAAATCCAAGCGAACTATCAAAGCCCCGAGGTTTCACCAAAAGAAACCATATGAAGGGAATGGTAGATCCAACACGGTATTGGAACCATCAAATGGAATATCGGCCAAGTCCTATGGGATACAAACCCAAATGGCGAGACCTCGGACTCACTATAGGTCATTCCCAAGGCAAAGAAATCAACACACATAAACACCCAAGCACAATACCTATAATGCACAAAAGTTTCCATATTATCCAAGAATGGCAAATGTAAAGCACACACACAGCATATAGACAAAAGAGACTACCACATGTTCCTAAAGCTCCAAAGCAATTTGCCAAAATTCACTATGATTATGGAACCGATAGTTGGCAATCTCTTAGAATCACATCATTTGGCTATAGGTTGGTTGGATCACCTTATAGTGCTAACCCCTCAAGACTCGAGACAAATTTGGGTACCTAAAACTTGATTTCCTTGATTGTAGGTTTGGAGAACAATAGAGTGCCAAGGAACCTGGTACATAGATAGTGGTTGTTCCTACACACATGACAAAGAGAATAAAAAGAATCTATCTAACTTCAAGGAGTCAAGAGGAGCCAAAGTCATATTTGGAGGAAATGAAGCTCCGGGGAGAAATCAAAGGCACTCGATCCATAGAAGAATTGACTAGAAATCACGGCGTAACTTATGTTGAAGGGCCGAATTCAATCTGCTAAGTATCGGCCAACTCGTGATAAAGACTACAATGTTGGATTCAACATGAGTGTTTGCCAAGTCAAAGATCTTTGAAACGAATGAAGTTGTGCTATCTAGAATGAGAAAGAAAAACATGTATGTAGTGGATTGGACCACCTGCTACACCAAGCACATGTTTGTTAGCAATGAGAAACAGCCGAGTCAAGTTTAGGTTGTGGCACAAGAAGCTGAATTACCTAAATTTTAAGACAATTAACAAGCTTGCAAGGAGTCATCTAGTTGAAGGATTGCCATACTGCGTGTAATAAGAAACAGAGCATCGTGATGCATGCGAAAGAAAAAGCAGGATCAAATCTTCATTTAAGGACAAGCGAGTCCCTCATTAACAAGGATATTGCATTTATTGCACATGGATTTATTTTTACCGTTTAACCGGAAAGCATAAGTGGAAAGAAATATACCTTAGTGGTGGTGGATGATTATTCAAGATACACATGGTGATGTGAACCGTAGCAATGAACGTGCATATGACCCGATAACAATATATTGTTAACCCAAGACCTTCACTAGTTCGGTTAAAGGTGGAATAACCTTGACCGTTGCTTAGCGAGCAAGAACCTCGGTATAATGAAGACGCCCACAAGCAATTATGGATTATTGCCTCGATAAGTCGATAATTGCAACAAAAACATAAATCTTGAAGCACTTGAAAAAACACTCAATTTGAGAGTAAAATATGAATTCAATTGATAATCGATAAAAAGAACAAGTGTTCACCCTTATATGAGATCTTAAATCCTAACCCTACTAGGAAATAACTTAGAAAATGAAAAAGGAAACAAAAAAAATTGAACAGGACTCAAAACGCGATCAAAGCACGATGTGTTGTTGAACACGACCAGGTCGTGTTCGTCACGCCTCTCGAACACGCCGTGTTCATCACGTCGTCTCCCGAACATAGCCGTGTCAATAAAAACAACTCATTCATGCTTCCTACGACATGGCCAAACACGGCCGTGTAATTAAACACGACCCACCCGTGTTTCTCACGATGCTCCCCACTTCGACTTTGTCTTGAATTTGTCCCTTCTTGTCCCAAACTCAAAATAACAACTCAAGACGCAGCCTTAATGGTTTATTTAGCCTCCAAAATATCAACATGACTCAAAACAAATCAAACTATGACTAACTACGATAAAGAATACAAGACTCTATTGACAACTTTGATTACAAGCCTCGTCACCGACCAAACCGGCATCATTTGCTTGCTCGAGCACAAATCACTTGGGACCAACCGCATCAATTCTCGGGTCTTTTGTCCATGAATTCTCATCATTTCCCTCCTCTTAAGAAGGATTTGTCCTCAAATCTGAGTTTGCATCAAATGGACTAAGATCGGAACATTAAAAGAAACACTAATCCCATACTGCCCGACAAGTCAATCTCGTAAGCATTATCATTGATTAAGCTCAAGCACTTGAATGGACCATCTCCACGAGGCTGCAATTTGGACTTTTTATTTGTCTTGGGATCATTCTCGGACACATATGAACCCAAACCCAATCCCCGCTCAAACACCATCTTCTTACGATGCTTGTTAGCTTTGTGTTGTGTACCACTCTATTAGCCATTCGATATTGAGCCTTGCTTTCTCATGTATTTTACAAAGTCACTTTCTTCTACCCATCTAAGTTAACATGCTCGAAAGCAGATAAAGGTGATAAATCCAATGGGGTTAGCGGATTAAAACCATAAACAAGTTCAAATGGTGAAAACTTCGATCTTGAGAATAAATAACACGATTATAAGCAAACTCAACATGCGATAAACACTCTTTCCACATTTTAATATTCTTTTTAATGATAGCCCTTAACAACGTGGGCAAAGTTCTATTTACTACTTGATCAAAACCGTCCGTTTGGGGATGATAAGTAGTAGAAAATAACAATTTAGTTCCCGTTTTCCCCACAAGGTCTTCCAAAAGTAACTTAAGAACTTAGCATCCCTATCCAAAACAATGGTCCTAGACATATCATGCAATCTCACAACTTCTCTAAAGAAATGCAGTTAGCAACCAAAGATGCATTATCGGTTAAGACAAGAATAAAATGTGCCATCGGTTTTCATATCATTGGAAGCAAGTGTTTTGTTCATAATAATGGCAAGGACAATTTGAAAGCTTTTGATGCTAAAGCTGATGAATGTATCTTCTTAGGATACTCAGCTAAGAGTAAAGCTTTCAGAGTGCTAAACAAAAGGACTATGGTCACAAAAGAGTCAATCATGTGGTTTTTGATGAACCTAATATGAATGGAGAATACATTGATGAGTTAGCTGAAAAGATGAATCAGCCAACTATCCAGAAGAGTCCCTGTGCTGAAGAAAATATCAGAAGACTCGAACCTGAAGAGGATGAGATAGTTGAATCTCAGAGACATCATGAGGGATTGCAACTGAATGATAAAGATCAAGAATTTGTTCAAGACAACTTAATTGCTACTAGAATAATCAACCCATCAGACTTACTCCAACCAGATGTGAGATGGATGAGACACCATCCACCTAAGCTAGTCATTAGACATGTAAGAAAAGGAGTAAGAACCAGATCCAGAACTCAACATGAAGCCATGTTCACTTGTTTCATTTCTCAAATTGAGCCAAACTATGTGTCACAAGCATTGGATGACACTCATTGTATTCTAGCTATGCGGAAGAAGTCGCATCGCTTTGAAATGAATAAAGTCTAGGAATTAGTTCAAAGGCCTACTCACCAAAATGCTATTGGTACAAAGTGGGTATTCAAAAACAAGATGAATGTGGAAGGATCATTTGTGAGAAACAAAGCAAGATTGGTAGCGAAGGGTATTGCGAAGAAGGAATAGATTTTGATGAAACTTTCGCACATGTTGCCGATTGGAAGATATAAGGATGTTTCTTTGTTATACCGCTCACAAGAACTTCAAAGTGTATCGAATGGATGTGAAAAGTGCATTTTATAATGTACTTTTGGAAGAATAAGTCTATGTGGAACAACCTCCAAGTTTTGAGCGAGAAAACTATTGGAGACAAGATCTACAAGCTCAAGAAAGCATTTTATGGTTTGAACCAAGCGCCAACAAAGATGGTATGATACATTGCCTCGGTTTCTTGTAGACAATGGATTCACCAAAGGAAAGTTAATGAGAACACTCTTCGTAATTCAAGATAGATAGAGTATCTTGATTGTTCAAATATATATGGATGACATCATCTTTGGATCCACAAACAAAGAGCTATATGACAAGTTCTCAAACCTTATGCGGGCAAGTTTGAGATGAGACGAGTCAAGAAAATGAAGGATGGAACCTTCATAAGTCAAACCAAATATACCGAGAGATTTAATGAAGAAATTTGGTATGGAAGAGAAGTCATCTGTGAAGATTCCCATGAATACTTCTATCAAGATGGATATGGATCTGCGAAGGAAAGCCCGATGATCGGACAAGATATAGAGCACTTGTTGGATCATTGCTTTACTTTGATCAGCCAGACACCGGTTATCACCTTTGGTAGGTGTATGTGCAGTTTGATCTGCTCTTAAAGAAAGTCATATGATTGTAGCTAAGAAGATTCTCGAGATATTTGAAGGGTAGCTAAGAAGTTGTCGTATGGTATCCAAAGAAAGGTGGATTCGAGGTGATTGGATACTTAGACTCGGACGATCTTGGATGTAGAGTTGACAAGAAGAGTACATCCGGTACTTGTCAAATGCTTGAAAATAGATTAGTTTCTTGGTTTAGCGAAACAAAATTCAATAGCTACATCCACAATCAAGGCAGAATATATTGCGGCGGAGTAAATCACAGTGCCCAAGTTCTATGGATGAGGCAACAAGCGAGAGATTATGACATTGAGGAGAAGAAATTCCAATTATGTGTGATAAAACAAGTGTTATTGCAATCACTCAAAATCCATTGTTGCACTCAAGAATAAAGCACGTTGATGTCGGTATTATTTTATAAGAGATCATGTTGAAAATAATGACATCACAATGGAATATGTATCAACTTAAAAGCGATTAGCTAATATATCCACAAAGCCCTTATGTGAATCGAGGTTTGAAGAACTTAAGAATGAGCTTGTACCATTAAATTCAACGTACAATCCACATCAAAGTTGCAACACAAGACAAGCCAACGACCTAAAAGTGGAGTTTGAAAATGCATATATCTCTTCAACGGGTACATTTTTGTACCACCACTATAAAAGGCCGAGGAATACATAGAGAGAAGGTTACGGATGCAAGCAAGCAAAATTATACACTAACCTCGCAACGCATAAAGCAATATCTCTCAAACATTCAAATATTATCTTTAAGCCCAAGACTGAAGGAAATCGATCCAACACACTCAGTGAAGGAAAGATAACTTCATTTGTTGAAGATGAAAAACTTGTTTTCAAAATAATGGGTCTTCTCTCCAAGGTTGAAGGAGGTGTAGTAAGGTTCCAGATCGAATCAGAAGGCTTTGAACTTGTTGGAGGGTTGTGTGAACAAATCCAAAAGTTTGAAGGAGTCAAGTAGCAAGGCAACCGTCTTGTGAAGAAAGGCCGAGTCCCGAGGAGAAGCTAGCTTTGTGTTATAAAAGTTGTCTCGGATTGTAATCATTTTGTAACAAAGTCAAAGTTACACCCCATCCTCAAACCACTATAAATTGCTTGTGTCTTTTACATTCAACATACTTACTTTCTTGCTTATTATATTTGTTGTTTATTAATTTTCTAAGTCAACTGATAATAACAAAGCTTAAACAAGTGTTGTAAAAGATATTCAAAACTAAGGGCGAAAGTCTTCCATTAAAAAAACAAGTGAACTGTGTTTTTAAAGAGTTAACAAGAATCACCGAGTTATACTATCAACAAACACGGTCGAGTCTATTGAATGGATAACTCTGCTTTGTGTAAGTAAACTTAGTTGTCCACCAAGGACTTAAGCTGACTTGAGTCTACTCCGAATTTATTAAAAGGACTAAAAACGAAAAGTTGGCAAAGTCTATTCAACATCCCCTTCTAGACTTTACTTATCACCCCTTAGGACCTACATCAATTATCCATCAACATGAAGTGCCCCAAAACGATTGCACACTTGTTGGATCTCAAGCGAAAGAAATGAGTACCTTTGTGCGACTACATGAGGTGGTTTGTAGAAACCATCAACGAAGTCACCAATGTCAAGCAAGAGACATTGGTGGAATTTTGCGGCAGCTGGAACCCTGCTAAGGGCGTGTAAAGGAGTCACCGGCGGGAAGTCCCAACCGACCTAGAGGAACTCTTGAGGCGGGATGAAAAGCACATACAGTGGAAGAGGCTACCAAGCCTGCACCTAATGTCAAGAGGAAAGTTAAAAAGATTAGAGACAACCCCGCACAACATGCTTGACTAGAAGAGACGACAAAAAAATGGTAGAAAGGAGTATGAGGCAAGCTTCACTCCATCAAACACGCCCGTAGCCAAAGTGTTAGTCGTTTGCTTTCGAAAAGGGAATCACATAATCTTCTAGGAAGATTAGAGACAACCCATACGACTTAATTTTGATCGATATTGTCATTTCCACCACAACAAAGACCATCTTGCTAAATGTTGTTTCCACCTAAAGAAGGAAATTGAAAGGTGATTCGGGAGGCTACTTGAATGATTATGTGGATCAACGCAAGTTGCACAAGGATCCTTAGCGGAGAAAGATGAACTTCGCCAAGCTCCACGCTGCCCCGCCATGCATAGAACAAATATTGAATACTCATGTAGCCGAGTCATTAATATGATTTCTAAGGACCACAAGAGAGGCGAGCTCTTTGGGAAGATGGTGATCAAATCCTGCAACCTTAGGAGTCGCGAACTCGCCATCTCCCCAGGCATTGGTTTTGGCCCCTTGCCTTTACATGTTTATTTACTTTTCATTACTAGATCTTTCTGCCACACTTCTTAAAATAATTTTATTTCAAGTATTTCCCCTGTCTCGAGCCAAGTTTTGTTATTGCATTCATTTTGAATGATTAATACAAGTTGCAATTATTTCTAACCATTTCTCTTCACTACAAAAAAATGCGCTTATTCACCAAAAGTACAAGATGCTCCCTTCCCCATACCCTTTGCAAAAAGTGGAGACCCTCATCCTGGCGATACCATAGAAACCTCCCTACCTACGACCCGGGGAGGTGGCTATGCAATAATATCCTCGGCACACCCGGGGGAAGCGACTATCCCTAGTGCTCTCGGGAAAATGGCACCCCTATATAAAAGCTTCGTGCTCCATGAGATGGACAAAGTCCTCGAGAGTAGCTTTGCACTTCGTGAGGTAACACGTCCGTCAAGAGAAGCTTCGCACTTCTTGAGGCAACACACCCCTCTAGAGAAGCTTCATGCTCCGTGAGGTGGACAAAAGTCCTTGAGAGCAAGCTTTGTGCTTCGTGAGGCTACACACCAGCAAGAGAAGTTTCGCGTTTCATGAGGCGGATAAAGTCCTCGAGAGTAGCTATGCGCTCCATCGACCAATACACCCTCCGGAGAAGCTTTGTGCTCCATTAGGCCGACAAAGTTCTCGAGATTAGTTTTAGTTCCGTAAGGCAACACCATTCTAGAGAAGTTTCGTGTTCCCATGGGAAGAGATGCCCCGCATGTGATCCTAGATGTGGCCACACAAGACTTTTCCACGGCGCTCTCGAAGGAACATACACTCCTCCAACACTTTTGTCTAGGAGGCGATCATAATTATCAAAATCAAACAGATATAATCAATGAAAGAAATAGTGAAGAAATTTATTTTTATTTCTCATGAGGCAAATCATGCCTTTTGAAAAAAATTGTAAGTCGACGGTTAAGTAGAATCACCACAGTCAAAAAAACCTCTTTGGGAAAGTTAATCTTACTCGAGACAAGTATGTACGAAGTAGAACTTAGAAAAGGCAAAAAGAGAATAAAATGGACCAGGGAACAAGCCTCGTCCGAGCATCGAGCACCCTCCAAGTGGGAAGAGCACCATTTCATGCCCTTTCTTGTCTTTGGGAGAGTAGGGGAGTGTCCACTACGGGAAGAAGCGGGGCACCTTTGCCTACTCTCCCGAGGGAAAAGGGGCGCCCTTGCCCACTCGGGAGGAGCAAGGGGCACCATTGCCTACTACGAGGGAGTAAGAGTAGCCCTTGCCCATTCTCCTAGGGAGAAGGGTGTCCTCATCTCTTCCATTTTCCCGACAATCCCATTTCACAATATTTCACTACTCTCAAACCAAGAACGAGTCAAGGCAACGCGATATCCTTTAGCTCTCGCACTACTCGTTCTATTTCCGCAACTCTAGTCTTTGGAGGGCTTAGGTTGGGGACAAATTCACCGCGACATCTTACGGTCCCTAACCAAGAACGAGGATAAAGTGAATATTATTCGAATCAATATATCCAGGACATGTCGATCCTATTTTGAAACAAAGAAACATATATAGACATGCTTCACAATGAACATTCTACAAGTGAATATAAAGAAATATGAAAAATACTAACACATAGAGAGAAAAGAAGAAAATACAATACTATTACATAAAAACATCATCACACCTCGGGAGGCGACAAATATCTCAAGTGCAACATACTTGAGTATCCAAGGACAATCCCTAAATATGTGGGCTAAAATAAATCTTATCTAGTGCTAATCAAAGCAAAAAATGCTCAAGTTTGGGGCCTCCATCATAATCTCCTCATCGCCATCTTCACCGGTGGCATCCTTCGAATGT
Source organism: Rehmannia glutinosa (assembly GCA_016081115.2). Classification (NCBI taxonomy): domain Eukaryota; kingdom Viridiplantae; phylum Streptophyta; class Magnoliopsida; order Lamiales; family Orobanchaceae; genus Rehmannia; species Rehmannia glutinosa. The sequence continues at coordinate 42,312,178 of CM071928.1, read as the reverse complement.
TGTGCGAGGAATGCATGTCATGCCCTCACCACCATCTAAGATTCTAGAGTCCGCAAACCCATCAACCCCTTGGATCCTTCTACTCTCCTTAAACGCATTTCGGCTAGCAAACAACCCTTCCCGAAAAACGCGTTGGAGAATTTCTCCACCAAACTCGATCTACATGACCAACATAAGCCTTATAAGCCCCTATCGTAGTGGATCCCTCTCTGTCAACCATTGAACCTCTCGAGAGGACTTGAGATATTCCTCTTCAATCTTAACATCATGGTCATACTCGCACCTTCGACCAACTACGCGTCTTCGCGATTTACTACCTCTTACTCTCATGATTACTCATTGAGTTCTTGATCCCTATGTCTCCTCTACTCTCGCTACTCAAGTCAAGATGGGTCTACTCCACCAAGCTAGTCCTCACCTTAAAAATGTTATCATATCTCGAGAGTGGTATTCTCTCAAATGGTCAAGCCATACACTGTATGAAAGATAAGTCCTATAAGATGTGACTACGCGCCATCGATGGCACTCTCCAAGACTAAGTCTCATAAGAAATAGAAACATGTTATCCGAGCACTCATCAAGCATAAAGTCCCACAAGAAGTGGTTTCACATCACCCCCGCTCCCTCTCAAGCGGGCACCCTTCCCCGCTCATGGGCAAGAGCGACTTTGCCACCGAGTAAGCTCATGAGAAGCCTTTCAAAGAACTAATTCCCTGGGGACTCTCATTTATCAAGTCTGTGAGGACTATTCGCTCACAAGAAATGTTACACCTCTCAAAAAGTTAAGTCACGTGAGGACTCACCCCAAAGAGAATCCACTTCAGCTCTAAACTTCATGCAAGAGACTTCGCTCATGTACGTATGCGCTTCTATCTTTGTGGAGACCTTTCATGTTCTAGGGGCCTCTCGGACTTTGCTCCTTCTTGATCTCTCCTGACATCCCGTCTTCCGGAGACTTTTAGGTCTCCGAGGGACATCTCGTTTTGCCCAAGACTTCTCGTTCTGCGGGGACTTCACCCCTTCTAGGGACCTCCCTCCTTCGAGAAAACCCCATCTCAAAGAGATATCCTCCTCCTCAAAAGGATCAAATTCTAGTAAATCACATATTTGTAAGGAACCTAAATCCCACACTACACCAATCTCCCTCGCGGCTCGGGAGTTGGGGGCTTATATTAAGGGTAAAATCGTAATTATATTTCTTTTTATTTAATTACGTCATTATGTAATTATTCACCCACGAATATTCATCATTGGGTTGGAATATCAAATTAGTCCATGAAGCCCAAACTATTATTGAGCGGCCCGTGAAGCTCGGTTCGCTATATCCGCCCACGTGGCTTACTTTATCCTACAAAGCCCATGCGGCTCATCAACACAGTATAAAAAGGTCTCTCCTTCCCATTTTTAAGTATTCTCAATTAATTGTTGTGTTTCTTTTGCTCTGGATTTTATCTCCAACTTGTCTTGGCTAGAGCATCGAAGGGCTTCCTAGGACAACCGCATGGCCCATGTAAGGTTTGTTGAATTGGTCGTAGGCAAGTTCCCATCTCAAGAACTACAAGCTCCTGGAGAAGAAATTGGACACTTAATCGAAACCTTAACTTGGATATTACGTGAATTTAAGCGAGATCGAGATAGAGATTGGGTATTTGAGCCACCACACCCGGTAGAAAGTATACGAGTTATGTTGATGATAGACAAGTATCAATTTTTTTTTATGAACGTGGCACTTCTTCAACATTCAAGCAACCATGGACAACACTATAATGTATTGTTTGCTTCAATTCATATAATTGTATATGAGAAATTATATTAGAATATGGCTAAAATATTAGCAATCAATCATGTTTAATAAATTGTTTGCTAATATGATAATTAAATTAGTTTGTCCAAAAAAGAAAGAAATTAACTCATCTTTCACTTTCAATAATAATAATGTTGAGGACAAATATGGTACTTCATTAATTAAATATATAATTCATTTTATATATGTTTATTTAATGTTAATTGCATAATGGGCTCTTACTAATTAAACCGGCCCCAAAGGATTCCGGGTTTGGCTCGATCGACCATTTTTTCCTACATGGACTCGCCCATAGGCCAAATTCTCCTACACTACTCACGGGGCCCATCTCACGATTATATAAAAGGTCCTTCCTATTATTTGTAAGTTAATTTAAATCATTATCCTCCTATATATCTATTATACAATATTTGTTTCTTTTATTATTTCTCTTGATCACCGTCTTGACTTGAGAGTCGGAGGGGCCTCCCGGAACAAACCTCCGGGGCCTCTAACGCTTTGCGCGTGTTTGCATGCAAGTTCCCACAAAGGATTTTCCGGCTCAAGGAGAAGAAGAAGGAAGACTTCCCCTCGGGAAGAGGACTAACGTGAAGGCTTCCCTCTCGGGAAGAGGATTTTGGTCAATCCGTTGACTTGAGTGATCTCCCTAAAAAAAGCGGATCATTTAGCACCGTCTGTGGGAAAAATCAAAGTATACAAAGATGCAAACTCGATCTCCAAAGCACGGAAAGTCGGACCTCGGGATCGTAGTCATGGTGCCGGAGACCAACATGAAGGAAGACCATCAAGACGACGAGAACGCCATGCGACCATTCCATAGAAATCGCTCATTGCTCCCGCAAGAAAGAAAGGCGCCACCACCTCCCCGCAGGTGCTCCGCGAAGAATTTCGTCTAACTAAGGAGACTCTCTCGAATCTGTTAGAAGAAGGCCGCGGGCGCGCCTTGAGGCATCAATGGCGAGAACCAGGGGAGCACTATCCGGACTCCGCCCGACCATTGAAGACCTTGACCTAGAAGGGCAAGGAAAAGGAGATGAAAGACGCGACAAAAACTAAGAAGGGCCGCCAACAACAAAAAGAGCTCAAGCAACACCGTCGGCCATACTCATTCACAAGCTACCACTTGAAGAAAGGGAGTCCATTGAGTCATAATATTCTCAGCGAACAAACTACCCCCTGGGAGTTAGGGCGTCTAATCTCCCGGAGTACGATGGAACTCGAGATCCTCGGGAGCATTTGAACAAGTTCTAGCGGCGGACCTCTATGAGATGACATATTTTGCCTACTACGGCCTTTCTAAGTACCACCAAGCAAGCCGAGGCTTAGTTCATCACTTGCTCTAGAGGACTCCATCACTATGATGCACAAGTTCACGCAGGCTTTCGTACAACAGTTTTCCATCAACATGGAGAACCACGAGACCATCGCAAACCTATTCCACCTAAGGTGGGGGAGCAATTACGCAATTTCATGGGACAACTCGTGGAGGCAGTAAATGAAGTAACCTATATCCAAAGAAGAAACCCCGACAAGGATTCAACAACGTACGCCCTCCAGAGCACGCTAAGGATGATATAAAGAAGGATCCATCCCTACTCCCGGTAAAACCGTCATGCAAAGAAGAGCACCCCACCAGGAGATGAAGCATTAAAGCCACCACGAAAGATAAGCGTAAGGCCAAGAGGATATCTGGAGCCGACTTCTAAACCGCGAGAAGAAATCGGGGCAAGTAACAATTCCATTGAAAGCACTACTATTGGAGATACTAGCCACCACTCAGAGACAGAAAATCATAGAACCCCTGCGGGAGATGAGAAAGAGTTTCAGACAACGTCGATCAGAATATTTTGGTTATTTCCATTATGACAAAGGACACACCACTGAGACTTGCATCCGATTGAGAGCTGCTATTGAAAATTTAAGTCAAAGAGGCCACCTACAAGAGTACATGGATTACCCAGGTGTGATCGGACTCGAAAGATAGCGGTAGGGAGGATAGTCGACTCGCCACTTTGAAAATACTTTGCCCCCGCAGCATGAACCTCGGACAGCACCTCCTAGGTTGGCTTGATCACCTCACCAACACTCCCCTTTAGTCGAAACTCGTCGAAGTAAGAGATCGGGACACTACCGGGGACATAAGGACTATCCAAAAACATGGTCCGATGACACTTTGAAGACGAAGTGAATTCTCTAGCCAACCTACAAAGACATCACGCCTCCATGAAAGTCACAGATCTCCTTTATTTTATTTTATCTTTAGCGATTTATCTCCTCCCAAGAGGTGTTAAAACATTTATTTATATTTCATCTTATTTCCGCCTTAGGGCGTAAAGCTTTCATTATAATGAATAAAAGTGTTTTCGCATTTCTACTTTGATGTTATGAATACGATTAATGGCCACATATGGCCAAGGTTAATGACCATTTGGCCCGTCCTCAAAGAAACCCATCTTTCCTAGCTAAGGCCCTGGATGGAAGAGGCCTCTTCTCGGGGTCCTTGTAATTATCCTCCTCCCGGCTAAGACCTCGAGTGGGATGACCCCTTCGGCTAAGATCCCGATGGAAGGGCCTCCTCATGGAGGTCCTAGTAATTCACCTCCTCCGACTAAGATCTGAGGGATAGCCTCAACCGGCTAAGACCCCGAGTAGAATGACCCTTCCTGGCTAAAACCCCAAATGGGAGAGGCCTCCTCATGTAGGCCCTAGTAATTAATCTACTTCGGCTAAGACCCCAAATGAGATGGGCTAATCGACTAAGACCCCCGTTGGGATGACCCCTTCTGGCTAAAACCCCGAATGGGAGGGGCCTCCTCACAAGGAGGTCCAAGTAAAAAAAAATTTCCTCCGACTAAGACCCCGAGGAAGGGCCTCCTCACAAGAAGTCACATGCGGATATCACAAATAAAGCATGATAAAGGGAAACTATTATGCATAAACAACATGGAAGAGGCCTCTTCTCGGGGGTCCTTGTAATTATCCTCCTCCTATTAAGACCTCGAGTGGGATGACCCCTTCCAGCTAAGATCCCGGATGGAAGGGGCCTCCTCATGGAGGTCCTAGTAATTCACCTCCTCCGACTAAGATCCTAGGGGGATAGCCTCAACCGGCTAAGACCCCGAGTAGAATGACCCCTTCGGCTAAAACCCCAAATGGGAGAGGCCTCCTCATGTAGGCCTAGTAATTAATCTACTTCGGCTAAGACCCCAAATGAGATGGGCTAATCACTAAGACCCCGTTGGGATGACCCTTCAAGCTAAAACCCCGAATGGGAGGGGCCTCCTCACAAGGAGGTCCAAGTAAAAAAAATTCCTCCGACTAAGACCCACGAGGAAGGGCCTCCTCACAAGAAGTCACATGCGGATATCGCAAATAAAGCATGATAAAGGGAAACTATTATGCATAAACAACATGGAAGACCATCCAAATATAGGACAAAATCAAACATCTCAAGACTAGAAGAGAGGGAGAAATAACCAAGTGCACGAGATGAAACATCCAAGTATGTAAAAAGGAATATCCAAATACATAAAGCAAGCCCTAAACGGTGGGCGGGAAACAAAGGCCATCAAGACAAGAAAAGACTATCAATGCTCAAGCGGGAGGCGCCTCATCTCCATCGCCAGATCTCCATCGCCACCAACATCATCGGGAAGATCCACCAAGGCCTTGACCTCTTCTTCCTCCTCATCGAAATGCCACAATCCAAATGATCAACTCACTAGAAGCCTTTCCACTCGCCATAGAAGTTTCGGAATGGCGAACCGCCTTATCATAGTAGGAGTAAGACTCTCTTAACATGTAAGAGTAATAGGACAAGGAACCTTTGTAGGCCCCAACGAACTAGACCTCTCCTTGGCTAACATCTTAACTCCGGTGAGACGGAAGAATAACTCACCCGTCTCGGCCTCGTGGGCAAGCGACTCTAAGCTGGGCGCGCCGCTTAGAAATCTAACATCTCACACTTATGATGGCTAAGCTAGTGCACCCTTAAGCGCTTTCACCTCACCTTGAAGCCAACAATTCTGCCCTCGGTCACCTCGCCTAGATGGTCCAAAGCGTGCGAGGTTCGAGAATCTACAAGGAAATTCGTGCGGTCTTAGCCAAGTAAAAAGACAAAGCATGAAGAATGGAAATGCATAGAAACCATGGAAGCTTACCCATGCAATGTCCCCGCAAAGGTGAGTCTCGATGTTCCTTGAAGGACAAAGACCCAAGCGTGGATCGGTCATCGATTGTAAAGCACCTCGGTTACTAGCATAGCCCAAGCTATAATCGTATAGTCCTAATGGGATGGATCCTCTTGTGACGATTCACTCCACCGAGAAGAGAGCTTGGGGACCAACACTCTAAGAAAGCGGCAACTCAAGCTCCATCCTCGGTCTCTTCCCTCCGAGAAAGGCACGTAGAAGGACGAAGAGCCGAACAACATTAGCACGATCATCGAAGCGCGATCCGGAGTGCCGATCACCCTCTTGGCGGGAAGGGTGCCTATCACTCTTATAAGGAGAAGGGCGCACTATCACTCCGAGACGGGACCTTCGAGCTCCGCCAAAGAACAGACTTTCCCTTAGCCTTCTCCCCCTTCTTCTTCTTAAAAGTCATCAACTCGCAATGTTGTAACTCTCCTTACCGAAAAGTAAGTAGAAGCAATATCCGAAAGGAAGCGTCAAAAAATGTACAAGTAAAGTGGTAAGCAATGTAAAGAAGTCAAGCAATATGGGATACCCAAGAACTCCTTAACATTAAGAAGATTTTTAAACAAGCCCGAGATCTACAAGCTTCCGCCATCTCCTTCCTAGGAAGTGGGAGTGCCTCGGGCAACATTAACCTCCGAAACCTACTTGTGAGGAAGCTCCCAACCATTATCTCTCACATAGAAGAAGTCCTCCTTATACAACCCAACGGAGAAAGGAAATCCATCAAGAAACTTACACCGAGAACGTGGAAGAAACGGAAGAAGGTGTCACCTGGAAACTTTCGAGCATAAAATAAGGAATAAAATCCATCCACAAATCAAGTCAAGCGCAATCACCGCATAGTGTTTTGCATGTTTTTGTGTGTGTTTTGTGTGATAATTTATACATATTTTTGGCGTGTTTTATTTGCATTTGCATGTTTTAGTGTTATGTTGTGTTATTTTATTGACTTTTTAGGTTTTGGTGGAAAAAACAAGTTTTGGAGCAAAAAACGTTAAAAAGTCATTTCGCCTATGATCGATCATCGTATTTTGGACGTAACGTTCACATTCGAAGTCCAATTGACGTTATTCATATACCATTGGAAAGCTAAGACAAAGTTCTACAATGTCTATGTACTTCTATAAAATGCAAATGAAGACGTTTGGATGGGTTAATATCATGTGCAAGTCGAAATAATATGTTGAAATTTTGGAAATGATACATCTTGGTATTTTGGTCATAACTCTCTCTATAAAATTGATATTGGGGTGATTCAAGTGGCTATGGAAAGCTAAGAGATAGTGCTACAATTCATAAGAAGACATCAAGACGAAAGTCCTACGTTTAAAAGCCGCGCGGGCGCACGCAAGTGGCGTGCGGTCGCATCGCAAGGCGCCAAAGAAATGCGACAAAGAGTGTGCGCGCCGTGACTTCTTTGTACACGAAATTTTCGATTTTTTCCGATTTCTGGCTCTTCCACCTTGTTTAGGACTCTAGGCTTATAAATAGTACTTGGGGAGCCCCTATTTTCAAAACACCATCATTCATAGCACTTTTAGACTTTAGTTTTGGTATTTTTCTCTTCCATTTAACATTGGGATTGCTTGGATTCTTCCCTTGAAGTTATTTTGCTTCTTAATCAAAGAGTAAGATTTCTTCATCTCTTTTGTCTTGTTAGGTAATTTATTGTTTAGATTTTGATGAATGCCATGTAAAACTTAGAATAGAAAGTTGGCACCCCAATTCTTGTTGTAAAATGCATTGTGATAAATAGAGTGCCAAGCCGAGTTAAGTCGGCCTACGCCCTAACATGCAAGAAGACAAATCAAGACTAGAAGGAAGACTCTGTGAGAGACACCGAGTATGGCAAAGAAGAGTAGACGGGAACTCTCTCAAGAAGCGGTGAGATGCAACTGAGTGGAGTATCGGTCAAGTCAACTCAAGAAAAGCCAAGTCTCAAGTTGAAGTGACAAGAGTTATCCATGATTGGAAGGCGACTCTAAGTCACCCGGGGAAAAGCAAGGAAATGCGGTCAAGTCGAGATAATCGAAAAGATCCATTGCACGAAATCAAGAGACTTACTTAAACAAGTAATATCTCCATAACACCTTTCTCGAGTCTTTGAGTCCCGAAGCGTGCAAAAGGAATGAACCAATGGGAAGCACTACACCGTGTCGAACTCCGAAAAGGTGAAAGAACAATTCATACGAGGAAATGGCAATTCCAAGGATCTGCAACAAGACAAGCCAACGACGCAAGTGACTTTCAAAAATAAGCCTATCTCTTCAACGGGCAAATTTTTGAAAGATCACTATAAAAGGCCGAGGAGTTTATTTGAGAAAATGACACACAAGTGACAAGCGACACAAGTCACAGACCAACTAAAAACATTCAAGCAATTATTAGAAAATCAAAAACATTCTCAATCCTCAAGCCTACACTACGAAGAACATCAATCCAACACTCACCGTGAAGGAAAGATAACTTCAATCGGTTGAAGAGGAAAAAAAAGCTGAAAAATCAAGGGGTCTACATTCCACGAAGGATTGTAGGAAGGTTCAAGGTCGAACCAAGTCTTAAGCTTTTGGAGGGCTTCGTGATCAAATCCAAAGAGCTTGAGCAAGTGAGTCAGTAGTGCAAAGCGGTACCTGTGAAGAAGCCGAGTCATACGAGAAGCCCGCCGAGTGATCAAGGCGTCTCAGGTCGAGTCCCAAAGGATCAAGTCACCGTGATCAAGACTTGTATCGGGACTTACCACTTTGTATATCGATCATTACCTAGTGGATTCCTCCAGAGTTGGAGAAGAGAGGAGTAGAAGAATTACCCCATCTTCAACCTCTATAAAAATTTCATTGTGTCATTTACATTTCAAAGACTTTAATTCCTGCATTTTTAATCGCTTATATCTGTGATAAATTTGCTATCCACTTGATAATTTATAAGTACTAAACCAAGCACTAAATTCTTGCTTAATCAAACTTAAGGGTGTTAAGTCTTCCAAAAAACAAAACCACAAATTGAGTTAATTTAGAGCCAACAATGAGTTATTCCATCAACGGCTCGGTTGAGTCTCGTTGAGAGACTAACTCTCTGATTGACTAAATTGACCGTCCATCAAGGACACACGGTAGTATCAACTCTGTATATTTAAAAGGACTAAATCGAAAATTTGGTAAGGTTTATTCAACCCCCTTCTAAACCCTTGGGACCTACATGTCCGATTTCTATTGTTGGGTGATTATTATTGTTGAAAGGAAGGACATCATCTTGGAATATATCTCAACCGATAAACAATTGGCCGACATCTTCACAAAACCATTATGTGAGTCAAGATTTGAAGAACTCAAACATGAGTTGGGGTTAATTGAACTGGAAATGACACTCGGAAGAATCAAAGAAAAGAAATGGAACAGAAAAAGGAGGTGAAAAAGAGTGAACACCGAAATCGACTCCGTAAATCACCAGACGGAAGACAAAAACCTTTACACCGAGTCACTGATAGCCGAGTCACCAAGAGAACTGTGAGAAGTAGAGTTAAATCGGCTAAGGGATAAGTTTGAGTCACTTATGAGCAAAGTGACAAAAACGCAATCGTTTTGACTAAGCGGGAATGTTTTAAGGTATACGTCGGATAATGATGATGTGTACGGACATAAAGCCGCACACCAAGCTTATGATTGGATATAAATGCTGCCGCATTAAATACGAGACATTAAATGCTAAATAGGCGTGCAAAATCTAAGCCGTTGATTTCGATCACATTTCAAAAACCACCCGCACGTCCTTTCATAAACCATACTTAAACCATTTCCGTCCGTTTCTCTCTCACACTACCAAAACTGTTCATTTCTTTCTCTCAAAAGCAAAGGCAAAAAATTCTCTCGAAACCCAATCTATCTTCAAATCAATCTCTAAGTTTTTCTTTGATAAAATCCTGAAAAATGGCACCAACCTACGACTTTGTCAAATTAGGGAAGCAAATCCACACCGGGTCTACTGTGGATTTCGACGAATGGTGAAACCCAGGGTCCGACGACACCCTAGTGAAGAAAATCGCTGAAAAAATTGGAAACGACCAGAAGTGAAACCGTTTACGACGTTAGAATATCCGATGACCTATGTGGAGGAGGTTGCATGATTCTCGTGAATGCCGAGATTCACGATGAAGGAATAAAGTCATCTGTTCACGGAAAAGCGGTGACTATCTCTGCTAAGGATTTGGTGACCACTTCTCACTACCAACTAACAAGGAGCCTCGAGAAATCAACGAAGTTGATGTAAACTTGGATGATGCTTGGAAAGAAATAGCCAAGCCCGACTATCTTGATAAAATAGTATACCACAAAGCAAACAAGAGATCTGGCAAGGAGGATTATCACAAGTCATTGGACATAGTTGCCAAATGTATTGACATCAAAATTGGCGACTTTGACCAATCACAAAAGCAAAGCCGATCGTAATGGTTGCAATCATCGCAGAAAAAGAAGATAAATCTGGCTGAGTTTGTCTCACAGCAGACTCTGCCCGAACGCGTGGGAACAAATCCTTCAAGGAAGATGGCACATTTGGAGGATCCAGGATATGGCCTAGTGATTGGCCGACCGATGGAGGTGAAAGTAGTCCCTCTTAGACATGGGAAGGCATTCCATGTTAACAAGAGGATGTTGAGCAAACCTCTCTGGCGCACGAAGAGAGAGCCTACGCCAAGAGAGCGACACAAGTGAGGGGGAATCGGCTAACCACTCAAGATACGATTGTTTCCTCTCCACCCAAGAAGAAAAGCTGCCCCTGCAGTGCTAAGAAGATCATTGCCCTGCAGAAAAGAAAGCCAAACATGCTCCCTTGTGGTCACTTGCCCTGCAGCCGTGTCTCCCGCCCGCAACAACAGGCGGTCGAGAAGGACTCACAAATACCTTCTCCGATCGTCAAAAGGAGGAGAACCGACAAGCCAAGACGGCCAGCTCCTCGAAAAAAGACACCAAAGCACGCCCCGCCGCCCAAGACTCGAGATGAAACCGTCTCTCGAACCGAGAAATCCCTCTCGGTACAAACTAGGAGACGAAGAAGAATCATCAAGCACTCCGAGCTTGAGAAACCCGGTGGTCGACCACTCACCGGAGCAGACACTGGATCTGGCTGGAGAAGTAGAGTCTCCGGATGTAATTGATGAAACAGCCAAGTCTGCTGAAGCGCGATCAGCAGAGGCAACTCGAAGACACACCGTAGTCCACACAAAAAACACACAAAAGAAGGCGATAAAGCGGATAGTGATGTGATGATCCTATCTCCCCTTACCCGGACATCCAAAATCGTCTGCGTGAGTGGAGAAATGGACGTTGAGTAAATCAAGAGAACAGTTCCAACGGCCCGAGTTTATAGAAGAAGAAGAGGAACTGTTAAACTTCCTTGGACTAACCACTGTGCTCCCAAAGATCGATGAAGACAATCGCACGACATCCTGCAGATCTTCAAGGACAAGGAGAAAGAAAAGCGGCAGAGGAAGCCGAGGCACGTGAGAAGGCAAGCATCCGTCCCATCTCCCGCACCACGAACACACACATCCTCTCCTTGATGTCTTCTCCGACGGCGGTGATGAGGATCCAGAGAATGTGCTGCCACGCGAAGAGTTGCAAATGCAAAGGCAAACATTGCACGAATCGAGAATCGTTCACGAGCAAAGATCGATGGAGGGACCAGGAGAGTCCTCCGAACACACCGAAATTGATCCAATGGGAGTGGTTCACAAATCGCCATCTTGTTGTTCTTTGCCACCACTTCCCCACTCACTCGGAAGAAGCAATAAGGGACATGGCGATGAAATCGGGATAGTGGGGACCCCATCGAGCCAACCCCTATTGAAGGTGTCTTACACACCGCCCCAACGGCTGAACATTCAATAGCAACAATGAGTCCGGAGACGAGTGACCCCATTTCAAGTCACTCACCGGTGCGCGCCCGAGGGGAAACTCCTCCCCACCGCAAAGCAAGGTCGGAGGATGCTTTGCAGATGACTCCACAACAAATCAAGGAGGCGAAGTGGAAAAAGAACAAACACTAAACGAACAACAAGTTGTCATCAACGGCTCGGGATGGTTCAGATCGTCTCACCGGTGAGGTGCCAACTCGCTGAAGGCTAATGACGCTGGCTGCGCGATGCGGTCGAGGCACGAGGAAGGAACAGATACTGAGGATTTAACACTGGCGATGAAAGTGCAATCCATGGGGTTGAGACTCAATGGATGCCACCACGAAAGACCCTAAGGCAGTGACATCGTCGAAAGGGAGGACCAAGGCCTCGCTGCGATTGAGATCGGGAGGTAATGAAGGCCCACGGGAGGTTGAGACTTCCTGGTAAAGAAGTCAAGTAGAGAACATCCCTCCTGCTATCATCGACCCATCGAAAGGGAGATAAGCGCGCTTCATGACTCCCGGATAATCCGGATGTAACCTTTGCCGGATCGGAAAGGCGAAGAAGAAGTGAGTCATCCCCGTGCATCCAAAAGACTCAATGGTGGATGTTCCAAGAACGAGCAAGTCGATCCCAAGACTACTCGTCAAACCTTTAATTTTGATGATGAGCCACCAATGGAAATCTCATCATCGTCCGATGACGCGATAAGGCCGAGGACCATCTACTCAATTGGAAAAATCACCGAGACCAACGGTTGAGAGACAAGAGGCTCGCAAAGTCGGGTCCACTTCACAACAAACCCCACCAACCGAGTCCACTGCGTAGGCTCCTCAAGCCTGCGCCAGGATCGATTCCTAAAAGAACTTCACGCGCACCGCTCATCATCGAACAAATCCCGGTTGGCGGTGATGAATCCTTTGTAGAATCTTTTCCTTTTTCCCCTGGAGTACCCGACCTCCATGAAGAGTCGAGAACGAATCGCGCATGCTACCACCGACCAACTCCCGTTTTTCCATTAGGCACCATTGTTCCGGTGATTATGATTTTGACGTTGCATGGCCATCACCGCAACGGAAGAATCAAGCGAAGTCCGCGAAGTGTTCAAGGCATTATTCGCTAAGATTGAACGGATGGAGAGGCATCGAGGCCTCTATGGACATGCGATCGGACAACAGAGATGCCAATCTCACTGGCGATTTAAGAGGCATAACGATCCGGATCGAGGAATGGTGGCAACAAAGAAGAAACAATGCGTGTGGAACAAGTTAGATACTTGAGGACATTGTTCAACAAGTCTGGTATGGAGAGGCCGAAAATGCTTGATGCAAAAACGAAGTGAGAGAACATATTGAGCACATGCATGAAGCTCACATTGCCGAGATAAAGGCTGCTGCGTGAGCAAAACAAGAGTGATCTCTGCGTTTGGAAGAAACCATGAATACAAAATTCACCTTCTCATGGGCCGAGATGAAGCGATTTCAAAGTGAGTCCGGCGCTACTCGATCCGAATTTCATCTTTGCATACTCTGCAGCGGACTCGAGACAAAACTCAACTATCGTGGCTCGACTTCCCGCTTGCAAGTCTGTTTTCGGCGTTCCTCTCTCCTTTGATGATGCCAAAAGGGGAAGAGGAATACCTAAAGCGCGAGAAAGGCGGAAGCATTGCGAAGGGAAAGTCACCGAGGAAGTGTTGAAACAAAAGAAAGGAAAGCTTGTTGAGGGGAAAGATCGGCGATGTGACCTTGATGATTGCACAAACCCCCAACAAGGTCACATCACACCGTGACATTATCAAAGAAACTCCTGTGACTCGCCACTCCAACACTCTGCTGTGTATCTATGGGTGAAAAGAGAAAAACAATTGAAGCGAGGGATGAAGGAAGTGGAAGGAAGAATGGATGCCCTAAGTTATGAACATCTTGAAAGAACATGGAGGCATTCCGATGAAGCGAGACACTTATGCCATTTCGGATGTCGGGACGAGCCCACGATCGATTGATGAATTTAAAACGCTCGCATCCGAAGGATACTTTGCAAAAATGTCTATGGCTCAAGCTTGGGACTTGTCTTTGGAAAAGGGTCTCACGTTATGTGAAGAAGGCGACGAGCGACCAGACTACCTGATCCTCTGCTGGTCACTCCGCCGGTCACTCACCGTTTGGAAAGAAGACCCCAAAGACAATACACGCCCGCAGGTAGAGGAAAAAGTAGTGGTGGAGGAAGAGGTTTGGACCTGGGCCTCGCCCAAAAATATTGAATCGTAGATCCGGGAAAGAAAGGAGGGATCTCTTGGGGGAAGGCTTGACCAAGTAGCAAATTTGCAAGTGGCTAAAAGCAACGTTGAGTATGCAAAAAGAATAGAAGAAGAAAACAAGAGACAAACTCAGCTATGGGAGGAAAGACAGAAAGAATAAGAAGAGATGAAGGCGCCGGGGAAGGCATATGAAAAGAAAAAGAAGCGGTGACGATGAGAAAAAGAGAAGAAAGAGAAAGAAGATCTTGAACAAGATGAAAGAAGGAGACAAGGAGATGAAGTGTTCTTTGTCCACCCCTTCGTGTATTTTATTATGTAAATACATACAATATAAGTCTTAAATAAAGTCAAATTCTTTATTTTCTCTGTAGACAAATATGTGCTCACGATACACCTTGTAAACGAGTGTGTAAAAGTACAAGAATGTTATGATCAATAAAAGGATTGATTCTGCGCATACATTCTATGTCAATACACTATCTGTATGTATCTTTGCTATTTGCATTTTTGAATGGTTTAAGTTTTGGCATCATCAAAAAGGGGGAAATTGTTAGGTAATTTATTGTTTATATTTTGATGAATGCCATGTAAAACTTAGAATAGAAAGTTGGCACCCCAATTCTTGTTGTAAAATGCATTGTGATAAATAGAGTGGCCAAGCCGAGTTAAGTCACCTACGCCCTAACATGCAAGAAGACAATCAAGACTAGAAGGAAGACTGGCTGCTGAGGCAGTTTGAGTATGGCAAAGAAGAGTAGACGGGAACTCTCTTCAAGAAGCGGTGAGATGCGGTGGTGGAGTATCGATCAAGTCAACTCAAGAAAAGCCAAGACTCAAGTTGAAGTGACGGAAGAGTCATCCAATGATTGGAAGCGACTCTAAGTCACCTGGGAAAGCAAGGAAATGCGATCAAGTCGAGATAATCGTAAAAGATCCGTTGCCGTAAATCAAGAGACTTACTTAAACAAGTAATATCTCCATAACACCTTTCTCGGTCTTTGAGTCCTGCGTGCAAAAGGAATGAACCAATGGGAAGCACTACACCGTGTCGAACTAAAAAGGTGAAAGAACAATTCATACGAGGAAATGGCAATTCCAAGGATCGCAACAAGACAAATAACGACGCAAGTGACTTTCAAAAATAAGCCTATCTCTTCAACGGGCAAATTTTTGAAAGATCACTATAAAAGGCTGAGGAGTTTATTTGAGAGAATGACACACAAGTGACAAGCGACACAAGTCACGGACTGAACTAAAAACATTCAAGCAATTATTAGAAAATCTGAAACATTCTCAATCCTCAAGCCTACACTACGAAGAACATCAATCCAACACTCACCGTGAAGGAAAGATAACTTCAATCGGTTGAAGAGGAAAAAAAAAGCTGAAAAATCAAGGGGTCTACATTCCACGAAGGATTGTAGGAAGGTTCAAGGTCGAACCAAGTCTTAAGCTTTTGGAGGGCTTCGTGATCAAATCCAAAGAGCTTGAGCAAGTGAGTTTGTGTAGCAAGCAAACGCCACATGAAGAAAGGTTTGAGTCATACGAGTAGCCACCGAGTGATCAAGGCGTCTCAGGCCGAGTCCCAAAGGATCAAGTCACCATGATCAAGACTTGTATCCGGGACTTACCACTTTGTATCGATCATTACCTAGTGGATTCCTCCAGGAGTTGGAGAAGAGAGGAGTAGAAGAATTACCCCATCTTGAACCTCTATAAAAATTTCATTGTGTCATTTACATTTCAAAGACTTTAATTCCCGCATTTTTAATCGCTTATATCTGGATAAATTTGCTATCCACTTGATAATTTATAAGTACTAAACCAAGCACTAAATTCTTGCTTAATCAAACTTAAGGGTGTTAAGTCTTCCGTGAAAACAAAACCACGTTTGAGTTAATTTAGAGCAACAGGTGAGTTATTCCATCAACGGCTCGATTGAGTCCGTTGAGAGACTAACTCTCTGATTGACTAAATTGACCGTCCATCAAGGACACAAATGTGTAGTATCAACTCTGTATATTTAAAAGGACTAAATCGAAAATTTGGTAAGGTTTATTCAACCCCCTTCTAAACCCTTGGGACCTACATGTCGATTTCTATTGTTGGGTGATTATTATTGTTGCATGATCATGTTTATGATTGTTTTCTTTCCTTCGATTGAGATTATGATACCATCCCCAAGCATGAACTAATTTCCTTATTCTAGGATTATGAAAATTTGATTCAAACAAACAAGCATGAGTATTGATTAATTTATCTGCTTTCCTGAATAAATTGTTTTACTTGTTGATTGATTGTTTGGCCAACTCTTGATTGTTTAAGAGGATAATTGAGATCGATCGAAGATATTATCCCTGGATTAAATTTATTCAGGGGTTAGGTATGAATCGAAATGTATTATCTAACTCCAGGCTTAATGAAAACAACAAGTTATGTTGGGATAGCCCTAATCTGTGAATACGAGAGTTATCGAGATCTAGACCTAGTCTTTATATGATTGTTATATTTGTTAATCGCATGATCAATTAATTGATATTCTGCTTGCAAGTTGGAAGAGATGAATCCATAATCCTAGACTTTCTTCCATATCCTTTTCTCCAAGTTTAATCTGCTTAGTTTTAATTTGTCATTTTTAATTGTTTTCTTTTAGTTTAAATAAATCCAACAAATCGGTTAGAGTGTTTAGGTTTTATTTACATCAATTGTGATACATAATAATTATTTGCGGCTAAGTCTTCCTTGAGAGACGACTTGTGGTTAACTTGCTACCCTACGATTGATCTCATTCTCTTGCGAGGATGGTTAGACTTTGATAGGTGTTTAGCGGTTGAACAAAATTTTGGCGCCGTTGCGGGGAAGGCTTTAGGCGTAATAATTATTGTGTCTATTTTCCGTGTTTCTAGATTAGGATTCTTTTTGTTTATTTTTAGTTTAGGATTCTTTTTGTTTCTTTTGGTTTTTACTTTATTCCACTGCGTTTGATCTATTTTTTTTTTTGGTGTTGTTTATGCAAGGACATAGAAATCTCAATCGGGACCTTGTGCCTTTCGTGGGCGATATCCATCGAGTTACGAGGCGAGCAAGGAAAGAAAGGGACGATTCTACGGATAGCGGCAAGGATTCTCGTGATCAAATCCCGAAAGAAGAACAAATAGACGAATCGAGAGATGGGTGATAATCAAAACGGAAACAACGTGGAGGCACGCTAGCTGCGATGCGTGAGTTTGCACGCCCTTTCATTGGGACTACGGCCTCTTGCATCACATTGGGACAAGCGGCCGACTTAACTACGAGCTCAAAACAATACATTTTAATCGATTTGCCGTCATTCTATGGGATGCCCAATGAAGATCCTCTTAACTTCATTCGGGAATTCTATTCGATCATTCAAACTTTTCCTCTACAAGGTTTGGATGAAGACCACTTAGGATCTTGCTGTTTTCCTTACACTCTGAAGGACCGGGCGAAAACTTGGCTTATGTCTCTACCTCCTAACTCTCTTACTGATTGGGAGGCGGTGTACAATAAGTTCATGGGCGGTACTACTCTCATCGAAAAACTTGGATCTGCGAGGTAAGATAGCTATTTTTAGTCAAATGGAAGGTGAGCCTTTTCATGAGGCATGGGATCGCTTTAAGGATTTACAGATTAAATGCCCACATCATCACTACCCACTGGAATTGTTAAACCAATTTTTCTATGATGGATTATCGCATAATTATCAATATATGGTTGACAATGCCACTTTGGGGTGACATGGGTGTGCATACGGCCCAGAAATCTGTGATATTTTAGAGATGATGAGCGATAACTCACAACAAAAAGAGTGCCGAGGCAAATGGGCTATCGTGAATGAAGTAGCCCCGAGCTACGATGTAACAAAATAATTGGGCCGAGTTGACTAGCAAGTACAATTGTTGGTCAGTAATGGGGCATCCACCGCGCCCCCTTCTGCCGAGTCTTGCGGGATCTGCGGCGAATTGGGTCATGGGGCCAACGTTTGTAATGCTATCTCTCAGACATATAATTCAGGTTGGCAGAACCATCCGAACTTTAGTTAGGGAAATTCACAAAATCCCTCTCATATATCCGAGGCCACCGCAACCCCAAGGCCCGACAAATCAACCAATCAAGGGCTCCATCTATTGAAGACAACTTGAACTCATTTATTCAAGTCGATCAAAGAAACACAAGAAGGTAATAATAGACGGTTTGAATCTATGGAAGCTTCTTTTAAGCGTCTTGAGACTCAAGTTGGTCAATTGACGACTCAAGTTGGTGAGATAGCTCGACATATATTCAAGCAGGACACACATCCTAGCCAACCAACACAAGCTCAATCCATCACCGTTCTTGAATTTGGTATCGCAAACATAGAAAAGGAAGTTGATGCAAGTGAAGAAGACATGAACATAGAGGCAAGCACGGGTTCGCCTTCCCATAAACTTTCTATTCTGCCCCTAAGTCCATGCCCAAAACAAGATCCAGGTAGTTTCACTATCAATATTTCTTCTGGGAATGGTAAGGAAGTCGCGGTATGCTTGATCTTGGAGCCAGAATTAACCTTATGCCTTACTCTACCTTTAAACAATTAGATTTAGGGAATTAAAGTTCACCGAATTACGTTTGCAACTTGCGATAGGTCCATTAGGTATCCTACGGGCATTGTTAAAAATACTTTAGTCCAAGTAGGTGGTCTTAAAATTCTCACTTGATTTTGTTGTTTTGGATATGAAAAAGGATAAAGGTAATCTTAAAGATCATACTTATCTTGTTGGGTAGACCATTCATGGCAACCACTAATACTTTGTCGATGTCAAAAATAGAAAACTTCGGTATGAATGTCTTGGGCGAATCAGAACGCGTTTTCAATTTTTGATATAGCTCGTAATCCCGCATGTGTTTTGAATGATTATCGATTGTTGACTTGACCGATTCTGCGTGAAAGATGTCCTATGGCGAAACGCACATATGCTTCAAGTGGAAAACAACCGATAAAAATTATAAGGTGGTAAATAGGGTTTTGCTCGATGATCCGCCTTGAATCTCTCCATTAACACCGTCAAGCTAATGACGTTAAAAGAGCTTCTTGGGAGGCAACCCAAATATTTTCACTTTTTTTATTAAAAAACAATTGTGTGTGTTTTCATATTTTCATGTATGTGGTGTTATTATTTTGTTCCCTTCACATGGCTTTTGCGATTTGTAGGCGGATATGACTATGGTGCCATTTATCGATCTTCGCATCTTTCGGGGGCGTATCTTTTTCCTTCTCTTTTACTTTTACGCATTGAGGTCATTGCGTGATTTAAGTGTGGGGGGGGGCGATTAGTCATTGATAAAATATGGTGATTTGCGCATGTGGCTATGCTTTTACTTTGCCTAATGATTATCCCAAGTTTAATAATAGTGTTGTTTAGTCAACTTGAAATAGATGTATTAATTTGAGTTTCAAATATGAAATGACTTTGTGAACTTGATACGTAGGATTTGACTAATTCGTGAATTAGCCTTTGTGGTGAAACGAATTAGGTGACGGTTAAATAATAGTCCGAGTTGTGGGGCTTGAATTACGAGATTTCGTTGATGTGAATTAAGTTAAAACCCTATTTTGATTTGTGTGTTACAAAATTGCTAGCCTTGCGAAAAAAAAAAAAGCATTATATAAATAAAAAAAAAAAGCATTATAGAGCTATATAAAAAAAAGAAAGAAAAGAAAAAAAATGGAACAATCGAGATTATACTCATTTGGTTGAGTCTTAGTAACTAGGAGCATTCATGAGCCCCATGTTTGACTTTTACGTAAAACGACGGCTCAAAACATGAGTATGGGAAACCACCCAGGAGCCCTTGGAAAATATACAAAGTTTACACCTAGTGGAATAATATCTCGGGAGTTCTAGCGCAAAAAAAAGAAGGGCTAATAATTGCGTGATTGGTTGTGTGAGTAAAAGGGTTGCAACTTTTGATACAAATTTGAAATTTAATAAGGAAGGTCAAACACTTTGGTTAATGTTTAATTTGAGTGAGTGAGTTTATTGTGAAGGTTGGGGATCGATGAGGAATCATCCGAGGTAGATAGAACATGGTGTTATGTATTAATTGATTTTCAAATTGGACATTATATTTCTTGTTGGGTTTGTTGGCATTATTATTTGCTTGAGGACAAGCAAAAGGCTAAGTGTGGGGAGTTGTTTTGCATGTTTTTGTGTGTGTTTTGTGTGATGATTTTATACATATTTTTGGCGTGTTTTATTTGAATTTGCATGTTTTAGTGTTATGTTGAGTTATTTTATTGATTTTTTAGGTTTTGGTGGAAAAAACAAGTTTTGGAGCAAAAAACGTTAAAAAGTCATTTCGCGCAACTGCGGCAGTCATCGTATTTTGAACGTAACGTTCACATACGAAGTCCACTTCACGTTATTCATATACCATTGGAAAGCTAAGACAAAGTTCTACAATGTCTATTTCTTCAATAAAATGCAAATGAAGACGTTTGGGTAGGTTAAAATCATGTGCAAGTCGAAATAATATGTTGAAATTTTGGAAATGACACGTCTTGGTATTGTGGCCATAACTCTCTCTAGAAAATTGATATTGAGGTGATTCAAGTGGCTCGGAAAGCTAAGAGATAGAGATATAGTTCATAAGAAGACATCAAGACGAAATTCCGACGTTTAAAAGCCGCGCGGGCGCACGCAAGTGGCGCGCGGTCGTCGCACAAGGGCTAACGACATTGCACAATGGCGAAGTGCGCGTGCGGTCGCGCACCGTGACTTCTTGAACACGAAATTTTCGATTTTTTTCCAATTTTTAGCTCTTCCACCTTGTTTAGGACTCTAGGCTTATAAATAGGACTTGGGAACCCCTATTTTCAAAACACCATCATTCATAGCACTTTTAGACTTTAGTTTTTGTATTTTTTCTTCCATTCAACATTGAGATTGCTTGAATTCTTCCCTTGTAGTTATTTTGCTTCTTAATCAAAGAGTAAGATTTCTTCATCTCTTTTATCGATTTCAATTGTTGGGTGATTATTATTGTTGCATGATCATGTTTATGATTGTTTTTCGTCATTCAATTGAGATTATGATCCCATCCCCAAGCATGAACTAATTTTTCTTGTTCTAGGATTATGATGATTTGATTCAAACAAACAAGCATGAGTATTGATTAATTGATCCGCTTTCTGAATAAATTGTTTTACTTGATTGTTTAAGGGGATAATTGAGATCGATCGAAGATATTATCCCTGGATTAAATTTATTCGGGGGTTAGATATGAATCGAAATGTATTATCTAACTCCAGGCTTAATGAAAATAGCAAATTATGTTGGGATAGCCCTAATCTGTGAATACGAGTTATCGAGATCTAGACCTGGTCTTTATATGATTGTTATATTTGTTAACCGCATGATCAATTAATTGATATTCTCGCTTGCAAGTTTGAAGCGATGAATCCATAATCCTGACTTTCTTCCATATCCTTTTCTCCAAGTTTAATCTTGCTTAGTTTTAATTTGTCCTTTTTAATTGTTTTCTTTTAGTTTAAATAAATCCAACAAATCAAGGTTAGAGTGTTTAGAATTTTATTTTTAACCGAATCGTGATACATAATAATTATTTTCCTGGCTAAGTCTTCCTTGAGAGACGACTTGTGGTTAACTTGCTACCCTACAATTGATCTCGTTCTCTTGCGAGGATTGTTAGACTTTGATAGGTGTTTAGCGATCGAACACATAGCATGCTAATATCCTCGTATACATGCATAGGTCTGGGGAATCAACAGACCAACACATGCTCCCACCAACCTAAGAATCAAGATGAGGAAGGCATCTGGAGGAAGCACAAAGCCAAATTTAGAAACTGTAAAGGGTATACTGTGATGAAGTCCTCAGGTGGATGAGTGAGCCAGTTGCCTGGAGCCAATATCACAAACATTGAAGGAAGCTCAAGCTGCTCACATAACTTACAAAGACAAACAGAAGTCACTCGACTGGCCAACTCTCCCTGGACAACTTCTCGACTCCCAGGAGGAGGCATATACTGAAACTTGGTGGGGCGGACCTCTTTGGGACTATCCCTTTCAGACTCTGCCTCAGAAGACACATCACATGAGCTCGAATCCGTCTACCTCCCCATCACCATCAAAACGCAAATCTGGAGCAAGAGGGGGGATATCAGACTCTGTGGAAAACATGGACATGGAATGATCGAACCAGAAACAAAGCATGGTAACACCTCGGCCTCCGAGTGGAATGGAAGAAATACCGAAATGCGGGATATGGCTCAAAACATCAAAAACTTCGGGGAAGACGGAGAAAAAGTAAGAAAAATAGACCGGGGCTCGGGACACCTCCTGAGGATACACCCTCCTCCGCCGGGGAGGAGCTCGGTGCGCCCTTGTGGCGGCCCGGGAGGGCACCAAGGGGACCCCGCCCGCTCCGGAGCGCCCAGGCGACCGCTATGGCTCTCACTTCTCCGCTCGATGCACTCCACCTCTCCATTAAGTCTCCTCAAATCTCACCTCACATCTCACTTGCAAAAATTTCAAAAGTTGAGAGGTAGGGAGAGAGAGTTTACTTTTGGAAGACATGGTCACAAGATTTCACTCTAAAGCGTCCTTGTGCAAAAAGTGGTCAAAGATTCTCCAAGGACAAGACAAGATATACTACAAGCCAAACTAGATATTTCTACACTTGTTTTAGCTCCCGCATCTTTCATCCCTCCCTCATAATCGGAGTTGGGGACTTATATTGGGGACAAAAATGGTATTTTATTAATTAAATATATAATTCATTTTATATATATTTTTTTAATGTTAATTGCCTAATGGACTCTTAATAATTAAACCGATCCAAAGAAGTCCGAGTTTGACCCAATCGGTCGCTTTCTCCTACGCGGAGTGGCCCATAGGCCAAAAAGGTCTCTCACATTATCGTAAGTTAATTTAATTCATTAGCCTCCTATGCATTTATTATACGATGATTCGTTTCTTGTTATTTCTCTCGTTCACCGTCTTGACTTGAGCGTCGGAGGGGCCTCCCAGGGACAACCCCGGTATTCGTGTGTATAGTCAAGTTCCCATCAAATGATTTTCCACTCAAGAAGAAGAAGAAGAGAATACTTCCCTCTCGAGAAAAGACTAGCGTGAAGACTTCCCTATTGGGAAGAGGATTTTGGCCAACCAAGTTGACTTGAGTGATCTGCGCCCTAAAAAAGCGAAGATCAAATAATAATAAAACTTCATCCATACAATTTTTTACAACAAAATATAGTTTAGTTTATAATTCATCCCCGTCGACATACTATTCTCCAAAAGTATATCCATATTGAGATATATATATTTTTTTTAAAAAATGACATAAAACATGTCTCTCATTTTTATTGGTTGCATGTACAAGTTTTCAAAAGGATAATTACGAAACTACCCTTAAAGTTTAGTTTACTTATACAAAATATAAATTATCTTTCAAAATTAAAACTACTCTATTAAAGTGATACAAATACATCCTTGAAGTGCATGTTAATCTAACAAATACCCACTTATGGAATGTGCAATTGTAAAATAGAACAAATGTCAAGGGGTGTGTAAGTTTGAAAGATAACTCATTTTTATAATTAAGTTGAACTTTAAGTGTAGTTTTGTAATTTCTTTTGTTGTTCTTATTTTCTCCTCCCCATTCTTGGTTTTTTCAATTTATTCTCTTGGTGGGAGGCTGGGAGTAGTTTTCTCCTCTATGGGAGTTGTTTTCTTTTCTTTTTCTTTTTTAGATTTAATTAGATATTAATAAATCTATTTTTTTGGATCTCATCCGGAGTTTTTCATCGATTTATGATAGATTTGCAAATAAGAAAGAAATTTGGTGCGGATCGTCCAAATTTTGTATGGAGATGCAAGCAAACATTCATCCAACCAACAATCACAACCTCTTGAGTTTGATCGATGCTTGTATCTATTTAGTTTTTATTTTGTTTGCTTTCTCCTCTTCCCTCGTTTGACAAGTGATAGTTTATTTGGATATTTCTCGTGATGCTTGGGATATTGTGGGTGTTTGCAAAAACTTCTACTTTTAGAAATGATTTATTGTAGTAGAAGTAAAAATAGTTGAGAATCGAGAAGTTGGTAGTGTTTGAAAATAAAATCAAAAGTAGGTAGTTAGAAGCCGAGAGTGTTTGGTGAAAAAGTTGAAAAAATTCTTATTTGTTTGTAAAAGTCAAACCAAAATCAGAAGCAAAAATTTAAAGCACTCATCTATCTACTTTTAAGTTATGACTAAATGAAGTAGAATCAGAAGAAGAAGTTGACATTTGAAAACACTACAAAGTAATTTCTTTCAGCCAAAAATTAAGACATATTTTTTAGTGATTGCAAATGCTCCACCACGAGTGGTATTGCTCACCCTTTCTAAGGGTGTTGACCGGGGTTCGAACCCGAGATCTTTCAGTTTCTTTGAAATTTGTCTCCTCCGCTCCGATCAGCACTCCCAACTTATTTAAAAAATAGAATTGCAAATGCTCCCATTCTATATTGGTTATTTCGTATTAATTAATAAAAATAGAATTCATTTGTTGTGAAAAAAAAACTATTTTTATCTCAATATCTTTTGACGTTGAAATAAATACCATGGCCTTCTTGTTTTTGTCATAACCTACGCATTTGCGGGTTTTTCCACACACAGTCACTCTCTCGCACTCACCCTCACACCGAGAAAAACAATGTCGACTCTCTGTGTCCCAGCACAGGTTCCCTCTGTGGCAGAAGACTGTGAACAGCTCCGCAGAGCTTTTGCAGGTTGGAATAAATCAAAATTTTCTCGAAAACTGATCCATTTGTTTTTGTTTTTCCAGATTTACTGATCCTGATATGGACTATTACGGTTTATGTAAAAATTCATTCTGTGTTGCTTTGATCTATGAAGAACATATGATGATCAGACTGAGTCAATCACAGAAGTTCATGGATGGTTATGTCTGTTTTATTTTTCTTGTATCAGTCTATTTGAAGATTTGTATGCTAAGGCGGAAGTAATTGATATAGGACTTGTTCGGAAGGTATGGTTTATGATTAAGTGTGAGGAAATGTACACTTGATCTGATGGATTTTGAAAAAAAAAAAAAAAAAACAAAAGATATTTGCATCTGATCTAACAACCTGTTACAGTTTCATATATCTTAAGAGTTATCTTAAGAATTAATGTGATCCTTAACCAATTTTATAGTGCTACTGAATTTGGTAAAACAAAGGATGTGAATATGTGATGGATTTAACAGGTTGTTATTATTTGTTTAATCATTGTTTAGTTGCTTTGTATCCATACCATCTGATCTTCGTTTCTCGTTCAAATTGAAATGTTGCTTGTCTAACCGTGTTGAATATCAATGCTTTTTTCTTTTCTTTTTTTTTTTTTTTTTTTTTTTTTTTGTTTTGTGGAATTTGTAGGATGGGGAACCAATGAGGACTTGATTATATCTATTTTGGGCCACAGAAATGCGAGCCAACGGAAGTTGATTAGACAAGTTTATGCAGAGACTTATGGAGAAGATCTACTCAAAGCATTGGACAAGGAACTATCAAGTGACTTTGAGGTTTGATTCGAGTCTTTCCTTTCCTTTATGTTGTACTAATTTCTGTTCGTTGAAATATTGGGTTGATCAATCGTAGAAACAGGAAAACATTGGCCATATGGTCATATTATCACCTTTTCTTGATTGAAATTACTATGAGCTGTTGCAAAGGTAAATCTAATGCATTGCCATTTATCGATGTCTAAGTCAGAGAGTTGTAATGCTCTGGACACTGGACCCTTCAGAGCGTGATGCGTATTTAGCTAATGAAGCTACGAAGAGGTGGACATCAAGTAATCAGGTTCTTATGGAGATAGCATGTACAAGGTCTCCGAAAGAACTGCTTCTAGCAAGGGATGCTTATCATGCTCGTTTTAAGAGATCTCTCGAAGAGGATGTTGCTTATCACACGTCTGGAGACTTCTGCAAGGTGAAGGCAGTTATATAATTTTTGCTTTATGTATCACTGCCTTTAACATGGTATATTTTGCTTCTTTGGTGGGACACTTATATTAG
This sequence comes from Rehmannia glutinosa, assembly GCA_016081115.2. Taxonomy (NCBI): domain Eukaryota; kingdom Viridiplantae; phylum Streptophyta; class Magnoliopsida; order Lamiales; family Orobanchaceae; genus Rehmannia; species Rehmannia glutinosa. The sequence continues at coordinate 42,285,941 of CM071928.1, read as the reverse complement.
TTCTACTGCTTTATCCTGGTATTCATGTACTCTCAATTAACCAAGTGCACAGATCAATTTAGAGAGATTTATTATCTGTTCAAACTTTAAAGTCTTGATGTTGCACTTTTAGATGAACCTGTATATGAATTCACTCTGCATTTGTTCCAGTCTGAGACATGACGACTGTCTTTTTGTCAGACTGGTCTTTATCAGTGCAAATACCCTAGAGCTATGTGCTACATATGGGATAATCTGATTTCTCAATTTAAGCTCCATTGTCTCATGATGAAAAATCCTTTAAACACTGGAAGTAAGAAAAATGTTCAACATATGTAATTTAAACATTGTTGTCCTCTATATTCCTCCGCATCAAATGCTTCAAACTTAGATTGGAAGAACTATGCTGCATGAGTGGGTTAAGAAGATTAAATTGTTTAGCATCATTACTCACTGGAAAAATAACAGCAGGTCACGCAGAGGCATCAGAGGTGTCCTTTGTAAAGTGGCGTTATTAGCGACTTAGCATTTATGAAAATGTAAACGTGCTTAAATAACTTGGAGGAACCAAAAGACAGCAATCTTTGTCATTTGGGTTATTTATTTTGTAGTACTTATGCAGGGGCTAATGTGTTTGTTGAATTTTTCAGCTTTTGGTCCCCTTAGTGAGTTCATATCGATATGGGGGCGATGACGTGAACTTGACTCTTGCAAAATCGGAAGCAAAACTTCTGCATAAGAAAATCTCGGAGAAGGCTTACGGTTGTGATGATGTCATTAGGATTTTGGCCACAAGAAGTAAAGCACAAATCATTGCAACACTGAACCAATACAAAAATGAATTTGGAAATGATATTAACAAGGTATGTAAGTTATGCAGTATCCAAGCTTAGCGTTTTCAGGGAAAAACTTGTTATATTGATTTGAGTGCTGCAAGTCCTTCCTATAAATACTTCCAAGTTATTTTGTTGGCAGGATTTGAATGCTGACCCTAAAGATGAATTCCTTGCTTTACTGAGAGCCACTGTGAAGTGTTTGATTTTCCCTGAGAAGTATTTCGAAAAGGTTATTCGTCTTGCAATTAACAAGCAAGGGACAGATGAAGGAGCCCTCACCAGAGTTGTCGCCACAAGGGCCGAGGTTGACACGAAGATTATTAAAGATTTGTATCACAAAAGGAACAGTGTGCCATTGGATCGCGCCATTGGCAAGGACACCAGTGGTGACTATGAGAAAATGCTCTTGACCCTGCTCGGACATGGGGAAGCTTGATGTGGAACGATAACTATTTGCTTTCCGTGCTTATGGTAATAAACCCTTGATATTTCCAGAGTTTTGAACCTTATTGAAGTTTGTCAACTTTACTGTGTGTGGCTTGGTTTTGAGCTAAATAAAAATGCCTCTGCTGGAGCAGTGTTTTGTCGTTGTAAACGTGTCATATAAATGAAACTTCCCTTTTTTGGTGATAGATTACATTCTAACTTTGGCTTTACGTAATTTAACAAGATATTGCGAGTGTTTGCAAACACTAATTCTCAGCTTTTAGCTAGAATAAATTTACTTTATAGTTTTTGCAAATGCCAACATTTGCTTCTGATTTTGCCTTCATTTAATCAAAATCTAAAAGGAGGGGCGGGGAACTTTATACTTTTAGATTTCTGATTCTGCTTTTGCTTCTGTCTCTGGTTTGACTTATACACATAAATAAAATACTTTTATAACTTATCCACCAAACAAACACCATCTCTTAACTTAATCAATTTTCAGTTTCTATTTGCAAAAAATACTAATTTCTGATTCTCAACTACTTATAACTTACAATAAATCTCTTCCTCCAAAAGCAAAAATGTTTGCAAACACTCCCTTTGGCTCCGGATGTTCATAAGTCCTGGACCTTACTGATTCTGCATGCATTAAATTTTACTGGCTTCAAATTTATTTTTGTCTATTCTACCATGAAGAAGCAGTTACATTCGAGTCCCTTAACTTGGGTCTTCAATAATCGTCATCACTTAGAACTTATAAAATCACTTATCTCCATTGTTTATTCAGTTTTCAGTATTTGATAATTATTTGCGAATGAATTCTCTTGCCTGAAAACAAATATATTTGCCAGTGTAGGGGGAAAAACAATAACTAGTTTATGAACTTCCAAAAACATAAATACCAAGGAGTCGAATTGAACTTCAACACTTCACTTTTTTTTGCAAATAAACATTAATTTAACTCAGTTTCTGAAAACACATTCTCCCATTCCCAAAACACTCGCCCGTCAGATGGGTTTCATGTAATAATACAGAAACGATAAAAAAAAAAAAAAACAACCCTGAGATTTGGGTTAATGACAAAAAAACCCGAATATCTTTCAAAATTACAAAAAAGGCCCCTCAAGTTTGCTTCTGCTTTAATTTAAGTGGGTAACTATAATATTTCTATAACTATGAAGGGGTTTTTTAAAAATGTTTTTTTGTTTATGAATGAGAAAATATAAGACGGAGTCAACCTCAATAGTTTTTGCAATTTTCAAAACCTTTGTTTTTTTTTATTTAGCCCGAACACAAGGTTTTTTTGTAATTATCCCTAATAATAATATGTAAGAAATACAAATTAAGTGAAATAATAGGACAAAAGCTCGTGGACTTCAAGTCTTCAACTCCCGTTAAAGCCATACACAACCGAAGTGTTTTAATTCTCGTCAAGGCAAAATGGTACCAGGATATAATTGAGCTATTTTAACTCAAAATTTATTAATTTAAGAAAATTATAAGACTATAAGTCTTAAAGTGTAGAAAGAATTATAGAAGCTTATAAGTTTCTATATCGAATTATTATCAGTATTATTATTATTTTTAAAATTTTATAATTTATAAGATATTTACACAATATAAAATTAAACACACAAATTATAAGAACAAACTTTTATTAAAACTTACATGTCTTAGGAATAGTAGATCTTGAACTATTACAAACTTCAAACTTCTAATTATTACAACGAGAATTTTTACAAGAGAGAGAGAGAGCTGAAAACTTCGATGATAAAAATGAAGAGGCTATGAGCCTTTTTATAACCATTCCGGATTTCAAATGCGGATTCCAAAATTTTTATAAAATATGACGTCATCATTTAAATCATCTTTGCTTGCGTCCTTTGCTTCGTCGATCTTGATGTCACGGTGATGTATTTGTCAATTTGGACAATTTTATCCTTCGTATTCTCTGTTCATCATTTCTAAGATGAGATCTTCATCTTCATAAGGATTCTCGAGCATCATTCATTTACTGTGTCTTCAATATTTTTATCTTTTGAAGATCACGAAGTATAATTTATCTGTTCCAAAGAATTCTGGTTCGAATACTTCTTTGAATAATTTTGCAACACTATCTTTATCCATATGTTGCAATAATTCTTTTAAAAGAAGCGGTGTGTTGGAACTTGATGATTCATATTCCTCATTGTTTCATGAGCGGGTTTGAGATCGATTCCTTTAAGACTATAAGCGATCCTTCTCCAAAGAAATCTTCTTTAGCCCACCATTTTATTAAAATATTTCGTCAAGAAACGTGACATGTAATTTAATGTCATTTTTGATCAAATCTCTCTTTTTAAGAGCATATTCCCATTTATTATCCACGGGAATTGATAATGTATTGCAAATTGCAATAATGAAGTAGAGGAATCAAACGATCATTAGTTTGTTGAAAAAGTAGTAAAATTTGTTTTACATTTAAGGCGAATGTCCGTACATACACCCCAAGAGAAGAAAAAGGTTTTAAACCAGTTGGAATATGTTGTGTTGGTTCAACAAGTGAAAATTTTATCCACCATGTATGTTTCCTTTGAGGATTATCATAAAGAAGAGTAAATTCCCAAGCACGAATATAATCGTCGTAATTATAGAGATTTGGCAATGATTTGAAAGTATTTAATTGCCTTGGTTGAAGTAATTGTAAACCCCAACTTGTAGGTGGAATTATATTTTTAATAATCATTTTCGAAAAATTGTACTCATGAGTACCTCTATTCATGTGGGCTATTTCCACAGAACCTGTTTCAGTAAGAATGGCCTCGAAGTATTCTCGAGTTTTCTTCCCGAATAATGGAGGAAGATCTTTTAGTAAATAAGATTGAGCAACATGACCTGGAGAAAGATTTTGTAAACTTTCTTCTACAGGACAATATTTTAAATAGCTTGAAATCACATAAGGATATTTTAATTCCTCTATAGTCTTTTTAGGACTGTTTGAAAAAACAGCATTTTGATATACATGAATATCATAAGCAGTTTCGTCGTTTTCAAATTCCTTTGTAGGATCAAAATTCTTCATTTGAGAAGATTCTTCTGTAGTCTTATTTTCTTTAGTGCTTTTAGCACCTGAAACTGAAGCTCCTGATGAATTTTTATTCATCTTGTTTTGCTGATTTTTTGAGGGCGATTCCTCCGATGGATGGTATTCCAAGGATTTTCCCTGCAAGAATTCTCGTGTTAGAAAATCTGGTAAAGAATTAGATTTTCCAGAAATATGTTCAATGTCAAAATCGAAACAAGACAGGATTGCCTGCCATCTAGCAAATATTTGTTTAGATGCCATATTTTTAACATCTTTAGTTAAAACATATTTTGCAGATTTGCAATCAATTCTTAATAAGAATTTTTTATTTAATAAATCACTTTCAAATTTAGTGATGCAAAGAACTATTGATAATATTTCTTTTTAATTGTAGAATAATTTTTCTGAGTCTGATTCCATAAACCAGATGTATATCTAACAAGAATCTCTTTAGAATCTTGTTCCTTTTGTTTTAATATTCCTCCGTAACCAATTTCAGAGGCATCTGTTTCAACTATTTTTAATAGTTGCGGATTAGCAAGAGAGAGACATGGAAGAGTTTTTACTCTTTCTTTAATGCGTTTTTACAAAGATCTCGTATGACTTATAGTCCATTTTGATGGATTGTTTTTAAGCCTTTGAAATAAAAGTTTACAATCAAAAGATAAATCTTTATAAAAATCTTTAACATAATTAAGACTTCCTAAAAATCTTTGTAACTGATTTTTATCAGTAATTTCATCAGAATTTTTTCGCAAATTTTATTGCTCTTTCTATAGGATGTATTAATCCATTTTCTATGTCATGTCCCAAAAATTTTATTTTCGTTTGACATAGTAATACTTTTCTAGCAATACTACAAGTCCTGCTTTTTAACAACATTTATAAATGTATTAATATGTTTAAAATCTTTGTTCTAAATTTTTTGAAAATAATAGAACATCATCAATATAAACAATTGTAAAATCCATATAAGGATTAAAAATATCATTCATAATATGTTGAAATTCGGATGGAGCATTTTTAAGTCCAAATGGCATAATATTCCATTCATAATGTCCAAATGGGATCAAAAAGCGATTTATACCTATCTTTTTCTTTTATCTGAATTTGCCAAAATTCGATTTCATATCAAATTTTGAAAAGATTTTTGCTTCACATAGCTTATTAAGCAAATCTCTTTTATTAGGTATCGGATATCTTATCCATCTTAACACTTTATTAAGTGGTTTATAATTAATAACTAGTCTCGAATTCCTCTTTCAATTTCAAATTATTTTCAACATAAAATCTTTGGACAACTCCAGAGACTAGAACTAGGTCTAATTAGACCTTTTTCAATTAATTCTTGAATTTCTTTTTACAAAGATCCATATATCTTTGATTCATTGCAATAGGTCTTGCTTTGGTAGGAATAGATTTTTCATTAAAATTTGGTTCATATGGTAAACTTACCATATGTTGTTTTCTATCCCAAAATGCATTGGGAGTATCAAAGACATATTTCTTTAAATATGGTATCTTTAAGTTTATTTATTTTTTTCTTGTACCTTTTTAGATTCAAGAGTTTGTTGTAAAGTTTTAAAAGAAATTTCGTCTTTGAGATGATGTAAAAACTTTTCTTTCTTTTTGAATAATATTCAAGAGTGTATTTATGAAATGAGTTTTTGGTGGCATTGAAAACGGAAAATGGAGGTCATATTCCCCACCCTGGTAAAAATGCCAATTATCATCAATTTTTGTATAGGAAATATGGTTTGGAAAAAGGAGTTCCTAACTTCGGAGAAGAAGCTAAAAGCATACATCCTCCCTTTACTACTTTAAAAGTAGAAAAAGGAAATACGACTACTCTAGCAACACCAATAAAATTGGAAACGGGACAAGCTAATTTTGATGTGCTAATACAAAGAAAATAATTTTACAAATTTAAATCTTCAATCAATTAGTAGTCAAACTACTAGAATTGAAGAATTATTAGAATCTCAAAGTAGTCAAACTACTAAGATAGAAAATCTATTAAATTCTCAAAAGAATATAAGTAAACAAAATGAAGCTTCGACTTCAAAATCAACTCTTATGTTGATACCTCCTCCTACTCTTAAAAAGGAAGAATACAATTTGATTCCTAAAAAGGATACAGATTTTATGAATGAATTGATAGATAGACTTCAGAAATTAAAAATTTCAGAAGATAAGTCTAAGAAGACTATTTCTATGGTGAATAAAGAAGAATCCTCTGAAGAAAATACAGAGAAAGATTCTGATTCATCAATACAGGTTAATAAAATTTATAAAACCACTAAGGTAAAACCTTACTATACGAGACCTACTCCTTTTGATCTTCAAATTGAAGAAAAACAAGATAATGCTCAATTTAATGGTGATACCATAATTGAGTGGAATATAGATGGTAAATCTGAATATCAGATTAAAACCACTATAAAACATATGCTAATATTTGCATCTGCCTCTAAGATGAAAGGCAATACTGACAAAACAATTGCCAAAGCCCTTGTTACTGGGTTTACTGGTCAATTACAAAGGTCAGTGGGATTTTTATCTCACCGATTTAGCCGGACAAAAAATATTAAATGCTACAATCCTTAAACTGGGAATCGATGCGGTAAATACATTAATATATACGGTGTTATCACACTTTATAGGAGCTAATGATTTACACTCGATCGGTTTACATGAACAATTAATGAATTTGAAGTGTCCAACTCTATCTCATTTTAGATGGTACAAAGATGTATTTTTATCTAAAATACTTACTCGTCTTGATTGTAAGGAAGATTTTTGGAAAGAAAATTTTTTTCTGGACTTCCCGGGACTCTTTGCGAAAGAGTTCGAAATAGGCTAAAAGTCAAAGGTATTAATGGTAATATACAATGGGATCAATTATCCTATGGCGATCTATCGTGAAATAATTCTTTGAAGGTATAAATTTATGTAATGACATAAAATTAAAACATCAATTAGATATTCAAAAATAGAAAATCGCCAAATGATTGGGGATTTTTGTGAACAAATTGGTTTTCAGCCAATACAATATCCTAAAAGGGATAAATCTAAAAAGAAAAATTCTATAAAAAGAAAATTATAAAAAGAAAAGAAAATCATTTTTAAACAAAATGATTCAAATAAAATGAAATAATTATTATTCTAAAAATAAACCTCAAAAGGGAAAAGGAAAAGGAAAATCCAATAATTCGACGAGAAAAGCACATCTGTTGGAAATGTGGTCGAATCGGCCATAAAGCTAATAAATGTTGTGTTAAAAAGAAAATTCAAACATTAAACATAGCAGATGATTTAAAGAAATCATTATTAGATATTCTTCTTAATACTGAGAAGAAGAGCAAAATTCTCAAAAGAATTTATATATTTCAAGAATTAATGAAAATGATTAAAAAAAAACAGAATCTAATGAATCGATGAATTTTCATCATCTTCACAAAATAATTGTGATAACAATTGTGAATGTGAAAAATGTTTTGCAAATTTCCTAGGATTACAAATCAATGTAATCTCTAAAGAAGAAAATTTGATTTTAAATCTAATAGATCAAATTACAAATCCTGCTAAAAAAACAGGAAGCTATTGAACATTATTTATCCGTTTTAGAATCAAATTCTAAACAACGAAATACTAGATCGATACTAATACTAGTAATACTAGATTAGTGCAAAAATTACAAGAAGAAGGAGAATTTTATTCCTACAATAAAATAATAGAAAAGGCTAAAGTAAAAATCGGAGAGCCTGATTCCCGAGCAACCTCACGATAGTTAATTATAAATTATCGATCGACAATCGCAATAATGGTATTTGTTTACCAACAACCTTTATTATGGTTAAAAATCTATCTACATCTGTAATATTAGGAACTCCTTTTTTCCAAACCATATTTCCTATACAAAAATTGATGAACTATTAATTATTATTATTGTTGTTAAACTTCAACTCATCCGTAAAGGGATTTCGGTTCCCAACCACCTTTTTAGCATCATACACAATATTAGATGGTTCATTAATAGAGCAAAGGATAAATGAATTTGATCCAAACGTTGCTTTTGGTAATCCGAAAGTTAAAGGGTAATATATATTTCCACACCATCTTCGTGGTTTTTCTTCCGTATCAAGGTCCCATTGATATTATCATTAATATAAATACCATATCTAAGAGTATCTCCGAGTTTGTACCACTTTAGTGTACATTCGACTATTTTTGTGCAGATTTTCACTCTATCTCCAAAGAATTTGCATCACTTTCTTCACTAAAGGAGTAATTCCAATATTCCTAATTTGCTCCACTTAATATTGATTTTTATTACTTTGTAATTAATAAACATATTATATAATGCTAATCGTCGCAACTTGAATTCGATGTCCAAACCTCTCTTCTAAGACTCTTTTGTTGCAATCGGAGTTTCTTAGAAATGAAAGCTCGCACATGTTGGCTTAAATATGGTGACCGTAATACCGCATTTTCATCGTCAATGTCAAATTAAGTCGCTCCGGGATTCATGGGTTGATGATTGATGGTACTTTTTTGGATGATCCGGGTGTTCTTGGTAGTCATATTATTTCTTTTTATAAGGAGTTGTTCTCGGATTCAGGGGTGCTCCTCCTGATTACTCCATGGTGGACCGAGTCATTGTTCCGAGGGTGGTGGTGGTGATAATCTTCTTTTAATGGCAATTCCCTTGAGTCGACATTCGGAGGCGATTTTTGACCGGGTTCTGATAGTTATTTGGGACCGGATGGTTTTAGTAGGAATTTCTATCAAGACTTTGTTGGGATATTATTTGTAAGATCCCACTTTCGAATCAAGCATAATATTGAAATAAAGAATATTTTAGTAAAAAGTTTTTATAATCTATCTTTATTATTATTATTCTTTTTGTAATAATTTAAGTTTGAGTTTAGTGTTGTAATTGTCGGGTGATAAAGTGGTCTTTTTATGCATGTTTTATGTGTGTATTTGAGTATAACTTGAGTTATTTTGTTGTTACTTTCGTTAGTTTTTGATTGTATATTGTTTATACTATCGTGAGGTGCTTTTATTGGTGTAGATTAACCATTTGGGGCTAATTTTGGTGAATTTCGGACCATGGATTCATGTCAAAACATACCGGCGAGTTTAAGGATGCAAAAACGCCGAAATCCCAAGCCAAACGCGTCATTTTGGGGCCTTTTGGTCCAACACGGCCAGGAGTGTCGGGCAACACGACCATGTTCAAACAGGCGAAAAATCACAATTTTTAGGCTTGGGACAGACTTCACGGCCTGGCGGTCGTGCGACATGGCCATGTCAAACCAATTTTCAAAAATTCAAGCGGACGGCCGGGCGTGTCGGGCGACATGGCCGTGTTCGGGGACTTTTTTGCAACTTTTCCATGCGAAATTATGGAAAACTCACCAACCAAGCTTTTTGACCACTTTTGTACACCTTTAACACCCTATTTTGCTACAACATGTCCCCATATTCCCTCAATTATCATTTGAATACAAGAATTCACCAACCCAACAATGAATTGGAGTATTTGTTTAACAAAGGATGACATTATTAATGTGTTCTTGCACAAAAATAATGCCTATAAAAGCCAAGAGTATGAGTTGGAGGAATCATTCATTAATTCAAGATACATTGAATTCATTAGATTCATAGATTCATTAAATTCATTAGACATTGGAGATCAAGAGGTCTTGGAGGAGTAAGCTTGTAGCAACATTGGAGAAGAAGACTTGGAGCAACATCATCAATCAAGAAAGAAGTCAATTGAGATTCGATAAAGATAAGTACACCATGTCTACAATACTTAAATCTTCTTGTGTAATTTATTCTTTGGTCAAAATCATGTGTAGCTAAACTCCTAGTGTTTGAATGTAATGAACTCTAGAATGGATTTGTGATTAAGGTGTGTATGTTTTTAATAAAATCTTCATATTTTGTGTGATTCACTTATATTATGCTTCGTTCATTCGAATTGATATATGCGCAATATTGATTTGAAGTTTATTTTTCATCCAGGAAATCGAGAGATTCATGGTGAAATAGAACATATATAAGTGAAAAGAGTTGCATGCAATCCTAGATATAGGGACGACATAAATCTTCCGGATTAGGGTCAAACCTAATATGGGAATTCACAAATCGTTATAATGTTTGTCTTGGGGTTTTAACTAGAAAGAGATTTCAGATTAATCAACTTGAGATTAGAAGTTTTTCGCCTTGAGAAAGGGTTTAACTTAAATTGGGAATTTCTACGGTCCACAAGACATGAGATTTTATTAAAAGAGGTTGGTTTTTGCTTAAGGGCTTACGGTTGTATTTTTAACTTGTCAAATCACAAAAACATTCTAGAGGATTTACATTCAAACACATTTCTATCTCTTGATTTCTTATTTTACAAATCTTCCTTCATTTTTACAATTTATAATTTGTTTTCCTTTTTCATCAAACAAAAACTCTAAAATTGTTAGATTAAATAACAAAAAGACGGTAATTATTAGTACTTACAATCCTCGTGGGAATACTCAATAATCTATACTATAAAACGCGATAGGTGCACTTGCCTACGGTTTTAAAGGTAGCTTTTGAGCCATCATCTGTAATTAATTTTCTTAGTAATTTAGTTAGTGATTCAAGTTTCATACTAGGATTAATTATTCGGGATTTTGATTTAGGGATCCTAGTATATTTGGATAATTTATGATTTTAAATTGATTAGTGTGATTTTTTGGAATAATCAAGATTTTTAGAAGTGTTTTCTTAAGAATTAATTGCAACATTATTGAATAGGCAAATTTTATTTAAGTTGGAGTAATTTAACTATTTTGGGGTTCATTTATGAATTAAGTAAAATCAAATAGGTTATTATAGAATTTATGAATTAAGGCTTTAAAATTTTTATTTCATGGTCAAATATATTTTAGTGAGTGTTGTAAATACACGATTAGAAGTCGATTAGAAGTTAACGAGAAGTCGATTACATCTATTGTTCATCATTCTTCCTTGTATAAATAAGCACATCACTCTTATCAATATTTAATGAAATCGATTACATCATTTACATTTTGGTTGCTCTCTGTTATGGTATCTAGAGTGGGTCACCCCCTAATTTCTCCTACGTCTTCTCCGACGGTATTTTTGAGAAATTTCTTTTTTACATCATGAGTTCTACTCCACTTTGTCCATTGTATCTACAATTCCACATTTTACACCTCTCAAAGATTCATCTCGAACGTCACGAATTACAATTTACGGAAGGTTCGTGTATTAACTACGGTGCGTCCACATGGTTCGAGGATTTCTTATTCGGTACCTCACCACCTCCTCGCAAAATATGTATGTTCTACTTCGTCCTCATCCTCTCGCATCCGAGATTAATCCGAGTTTCTTCCTTGGACTCGTCGTGATCAATTTCTTATGAGTTGGATGCTCTCCTCGATCGGTGAATCGATGCTTGGTCATGTTAGTCGTTGCACCACAACTCATGAAATGCAGTCGCTTTTTCGAGAAGTTGTTTGTCTCTCAATCGAAGGCTCGTGTTTTACAACTTCGATTTTTACTTCAAACCTTGAAGAAAGGTGATTTATCCGCATTGATGCTTATATCTTGAAGATGAAAATATAAAGGATGATTTAAATTCTTGGTCACATAATAACGGATGATGAATTAGTATTGTATGTGCTTGGTGGATTCCTGAGCTGAATATGAGTCCATTGTTGTAAATTTGACAAGTAGAGTTGATTCAATTTCTCTGCAAGAAGCTCAATTCGTGTTGCAAACTCATGAGATGCGTCTTCAAAATAGTTTGTCTACAAATATTATCTCTGCCAACACTAGCACTCTTGACCTTCTAGCTCTAGTGTTGGTCCAAACTCTTCCTCTGCATTGTTCATCCATCCACGACGATAGCTCGGTTTTTGGAGGTTTTCGAGGTGGTAGTAGGTTTTCTAGAGGAAGAGGTCGTGGCGAGGTTTGGCCGTGGTAATTTTTACGAGAATTGTGCAAACCGACTTGTCAATTGTGTGGCAAGCCAAATCATGTGGCCTTGAAGTGTTTCAAATGGTTTGACATGAGGTTAGGTCCTCACGAAGTCGCCAAGACACTTGATTCTCCTTATGCATTTGTAGCTGGTGTTGATAACTCTCCTATGCTAGATTCCACCGGTATTTTGATAGTGTAGTGCAAATCACATTACAACAAGTATGGACAACCTCATCCTAAATACCTCCCAATGATCGAGGCTCGGAAGAAGCTTACATGGTGGGTAATGGTTCTTCCCTAAACATCTCTCACACTGGTTCTTCTTTTATTCCATCATGTGATAAATCCAAATCATATTTACTCCATAATATCCTCTATGTTCCCCAAATCACTAAAAACCTTCTCAAAGATCTCTCAATTTACAAAAGACAATAATATTCTAATTGAGTTTCATTATCATTGTTGTTTTGTCAAGACAACATCACCAAGCGATCCTGTTTGGCCGCGTGCTTAGAGATGGTCTTTACCACATGGATCTCACTCCACTAAAATCTCTCAAGTCTTTGTTCGGTCTTGATTCCTCGGCAAGTCAAGCATCTTTCTTTTACTTTCTAGTAATTCACTTCAAATAGTCTTAATTCCCAGTCCCCATCCCCTTTGACATATGTTACTACTAAATGTAATAATGATGTCAATATTTGGCACAATAAATTTGGGCATCCTTGTAATGCTTTGCTTTCTCATGTTTTACATGCTATGAATATCAAACCTCAATTATCTCCTCTTAAATTCTGTGAAGCATGTCAACTTGTAAATTGCATAATATGCATTCCCCACCTCAACTACCAAAACTACTCAACCCTTTCAACTTGTTCATTCGATTTATGGGGCCCTCCCATGTTCCTTCCACATATGGTTACAAATACTATATTCATTTTGTGGATGACTACACTAGATACACTTGGCTCTTTCCTTTAAAAAAACGAAGTCTGAAGCTTATCGAGATGTTTCTTGATTCAACTCATTTGTTGAGAGACAATTTGATTCCAAAATCAAATGTCTCAAAACTGATTGGGGGGTGAGTATAGATCTTTGGTCCCTCTTAAGGCCTCAGTTGGTATACACTTTAGACATCCATGCCCACATATGCACCAAAGAACATGGAAAAGCCGAAAGAAAACACTTACATATAGTTGAAATGGGGCTCTCTTTTCTTGCCAGGCTCATATGCCACTAATGTTACGTGGGATGCTTTCCTATCTGTTGTTTTTGTCATAAATCAACTTCCTTTAGATGTCCTTCATCACACTTCTCCTCATTCTATGCTTTTTGGTATATCCGATGATTACACTTTCCTCAAAGTCTTTGGATGCGATTCTTTATCCATATCTTAGACCTTATCACTTTAACAAGTTTCGGTTTAGGTCCGAAAGGTGTGTTTTTTCTTGGATATAACTTAGCTCACAAAGGCTATAAAATGCTTAAGCCCTATAGGAGGAGTGTACATTGCTTGTACAGATTGAATTCAATGAACGAGAATTTCCATACACGATCTTTTTGCCTCCCAACACCGAGTCTAGTGCCCCTCTCCTTCAAGTTTTTCACCTCTCTTTTACCTATTCTCCCTCTTCCTATATCTCCACACTCTTCATTACAAATGATTCTAATTCCAACTCCTCGATTCTACACTTTATAGATTACCCTCTCCTGCTACACCTTCACCTCCTCCTTCACCTGTTCCTCCTTCTCCTCTTCCTATTTTACCTGCCCCTTCACCTCCTCCTCTAGCCTCTCATCCCATGATCACAAGATCCAAAAATGGTATACACAAACCAAAAGTCATTTCTGCTTCCACTTCTTGTTCTCTCAATTACGAACCTAACACATCACTGAGGCTTTAATCGATCCAAGATGGAAGGAAGCCATGCGAGCGAGTTTGATACCTTAATTGCTAAACAAACCTGGACCTTGGTGCCTTTCTCACCTCATATGAATGTGGTTAGCAATAAATGGGTGTTGAATTAAACATAAGGATGATGGCACTATAGACGAGGTTTAAAGCACGATTTGTTGCTAGGGGTTTGAACAAACTGTTGGAGTGGATTTTCTTGACACTTTTTACGCTGTTTGTTACAAAACAGTGGGACATACAACAAATAGATGTTAACAATGCGTTCTTGAATGATGACCTTAAAGAGACAGTTTATATGTCATACCTTTGTGGGATTTGTGGATAATTCTCATCCTACCCATGTGTGCAAGTTGAACAAGGCCTTATCGGCCTAAAATAGGCACCCCGGCCTGGTTTCTCAAACTTACGGATACTTATCAACTTTGGGTTCAAGCAATGCGTAATCGATACTTCTTTGTTTTACAAAAAAGAGTAGGGGTTCAATTGTTCATCCCGATTTATGTGGATGATATCCTAATTATCTTGAAGGCGACTCTCGGCAAGTTCTTTGAGGTTATCAAACTATTGAATGAGCAATTTGCACTTAAAACAACTGGTTCTATCAACTATTTTTTTTTTTGGGATTGGAGGCTCATCGTACTTCACATAGTTTGATTCTCACTCGGGCTAAGTATATTCATGATTTGTTAGCCAAAACCAACATGCTTCATCTGGCTAATTCTACTCCTATTAGTACCCGACCACAAACTTTCCCGTTGGATGGTCAATTATTCTCTTAGCCTTCTTCCTATAGGAGTGTCATTGGTACTCTTGAAGTTTTGACTATTACACTACCCGATATTGCCTTTCTTTGTTAACAAGCTTAGTCAATTTTCTCATCGCCCCATCGAACACCATTGGCACCGCCCGCAAACATCTTCGATATCTTAAAGTGCTTGTGAAAGTGGGTATTGTTTTTACTCCTGCCAAGAGGTTGCTTCTTGAGGCCTACTCGGATGTAGATTAGGATAGCAATATAGATGATAGGAGGTCCACCTGGGGTCATTGCATTTTGTTAGGAGAAAACTTGTTGATGTGGAGTGCAAAAAAACAGTGTGGTTTCAAGAAGTAGTGCGAGAAAGTGAATATCGATCATTGGCGGATGCTACAACAGATATAGTTTGGTTACTGATCCATGCTACATGAGATTGGTGTTAAAATTGAACAACCTTCCCTAATCCGGTGTGATAATATGAGTGTCGTTGCAATGGCATCTAATCCCATTTTCAATGCCCGAACCAAGCATATCGAAATAGATGTTCATTTTGTTCGAGAAAAAGTGCGAAATAAAGAAATTGATGTCGTTTATACCTCTCGAAGAACAACCTCGCAGACATGTTTACCAAGCCGTTGTCTTCTCCAAGATTTCATATGTTGTGCACAAAGCTACCACTCTATCCTTCCATTCCCACTTATAGTGCGGGCGTCTAGCTTAGATAAGGTGGGGGGAGTCTTGAATGTTGTAAATACACGTTAGAAGTCGGTTAGAAGTTAACGAGTCGGGTTAGAAGTTAGTTAGAAAATAACGAAGTTAGTTACATCTCTTGTTCATCATTCTTCCTTGTATAAATAAGCACAACACTCTCATCAATATTCAATGACATCGATTACATCATTTACATTTTGGTTGCTCTCTGTTATATTTGACGGGATATCTTTCGGAAAAAAAAAGGAAGATGAATTAATTAGAGTTAAAAATGATTAAACTAGCATTAGATACTTAAAGAGATAATGATGTTGGCCTAATCGTTAGACTTTAGCATTTAGTACTTTAGCCATTTGAAGGATATTTTTCAACACTTAATTTATTAACTAAGTCAAAGTCTCGAAAGACATTCATTTTTCGAGATAAGCTTAGCTTAACCCATGACTGTGCCCATATCCTGGCATGACCCGATTTGAACCAAACCCATATACTGAGTTTAAAAGCCACTTAAATCCAACCCAAATTGATTTTCAGCTTTTCTTTTACACTTCACACACAGTACTATGTGAAAAGCTCTATTTTACTCTCTTCTTTCTCTAACTCACAATCGTCTTTTTCCTTCTTTTTTTTTTTCCACCTACGACCACAACTCGTAGGAGGAAAACATTTATTTCTCCTTTCTCGGTAAGACCCATGGAGCTGTTTCTTTTTCTTTTCTGGTTAGATCACCTTTCTTGTTGAGTTTAATACAAATATCAAGAAATATATATTCATATATGTATAAATAAAGTAAATGTTTATAAATCTGGAAATATAAAAACTTTTAAGGAATTTAGGAAATCAATCGATATATTTTGCTCTTAATAATCTATAATTATTTTGCTTGATAAATAATTTGAAAATTTGCATAATAAGGATTTCATAATCCCTAATTACAAAATACGATAATTTACTTACTTAAGGACTAATTTTGAATAATGACAAACCTCCTTCATGAATGTATAACCTGTACAATTCACACAATGTTTTGAATACAATAAACATTAAGAAAAGAAACTAGATTAGAATATTAAATTATTTATGTATTAATTGCATCTAGAATCAATATAACATTTCTCAACTAGTTGTAAAGTCTCTATCAAAGGATAAAAGTGGATAAATGATTCAGAATATTAAAATGTCATCTTAACATTAAATAGATTGTTGTATTCAATTAAATATTTAATATCATAATATTGTTATTACAAAATATTGTTTTATTTTGTGTGGCAGAAATTCATTTGTTAATAATTAGCTGACAAATTTAAACTTTCTACATATAATCATGGGATAAACCAAATTAATTATATATATATAAGGAAATACATGTAATAAGTTAATAATGAAATAGTAGTAAAAAAATGGTAGTTCTAGAATAGTAATAATAATGTATAAAAATTGTTGTGTTTTATCGTAGGAAACCTTGGAAGCTTGGTTAAGGAATTTGTGGAAAAATGCCATGATCCAAGTAAAGGTGGGCAAAATGTTCTTTTCCTAAAGAAACTTAAGGTTTGCTTGAAATTTCATAAATTACACGACATTAACTATTTCATGATTTCACGGTACACGCCATTTTCTTTGATAATTTAGTTGTTAAAGAAAATATGAATTGTATCATTTATGTTTTGAATTTACATGTACATTTGCATTATAACTCTTGAAATTGCTTGACTTGATAGGATAGACAACGGGTCACAGGGCGGGGCGGGTCGACTCGTTCTGCCCCGTTTTAAATTAAATTAAATAAAAAAATAAGAAAAAATGAAAAAAATATATATTTATAAAATATTATTTACAAAATTTATTATTATTAATTTATAAATATTAGATATAATATAAGAATACATAAAAATTACATTATAATATATATTATATATACAAAACATATATTAAAAAATATATTAAAAATAAAAATATTAGGCGGGGCGGGTACCCAAGGGGCGGAAGTGATATTCGGAGCGGGGCGACCCAAACAGGGTGGGCCTTCAGGTGGGTACTGCATGCAGGGTCAAAATTGCCATCCCTAATTATGAATTGTCATAAGAAATCTTGAAGTTATGTATGGTTGAAGAATACAAGGTTTTGATGTGTTTTAGAATTCTTTTTTTTATTGTTATTGCTTGTGGATTTTAGATTTGAAATACCATATAGTCAAATTGGTATAGTTCGACGATCGACTATTCTTTGTTACCTTAAGACAAAAAGGAATATAAATCCTGGCTTTGATGGAGTCTTAATAAGACTAGGGCTAAGAAGAAGAAATAATTAAATGTTATCTAGAGTTATTTTAGATGGAATTTGGGGACCAATTTCTTTATGGGGGGGAATGTAAGATCCCCTGTTTTAAATGTTTTTGTGTGTGAATTTTGTGTGATTTCTATTTTTCGTATGAGTGATTGTGCGTATTTTTGTGTCTTTTAGCCCCATTTTATATTTTCATATGTTACGTATGGTATTTTTGTTTATTTCGTAGGTTTTCGTAAAAGAGAACTTAAAAACGGGCTACAAATGGTCAAAAACGGGCATTACGGGCGAAAGACGGTCGGGAAAACCGACGGTGTGCACGCACACGCAAGTGCGCAACGCGTCGTAAGTCATTAAAGGAACAAGTGCGCGCGACACTACGTAAAAGTGCATGCAGCGCCTGCAAAAAGCGGACGCGCACTACATCGCCAGCAACACAAGAAACGCCGCGCCCCGGCCGCCGGATGGAGACAAGTCACGCGCGTAAGACGCCCGCACAAGGGCGCGCGACACGGCGATCGCGGCGCATGGTTTGCGCGAGAGAAGGCTGCGCGACGCTAAGACCGGGCAATTTTTCTAGAATTTTAGTCCGATTTTCCTTCTCCTTTTTGGATTCTTCCACCTTGTATAGGGCTTAGGCTTATAAATAGCACTTGGGGGATCCATAATTTCGTACACTCTCATTCATAGCACTTCTATACTTTAGTTTTTTATTTTTCTCTTACATTCAACATTGGGATTGCTTGGATTCTTCCCCTTGAAGTTATTTTACTTCTTAATCAAAGAATAAGATTTCTTCATCTCTTTTGTCTGATTTCAATTATTGGGTGATTATTATTGTTGCATGATTATGTTTATGATTGTTTTCTTTCCTTCAATTGAAATTATGATCCCCTCCCCAAGCATGAACTAATTTCCTTGTTCTAAGATTATGATGATTTGATTCAAACAAACAAGCTTGAGTATTGATTAATTGATCTGCTTTCCTGAATAAATTATTTTACTTGTTGATTGATTGTTTGGCCAACTCTTGATTGTTTTAAGGGAATAATTGAGATTGATCAAGATATCAGGGGGTTCTATATGAATCAGAGATGTATTATCTAACCCTGGGCTTAATGAAAATAGCAAATTATGTTGGGATAACCCTAATCTGTGGATACGTGGGTTATCAGATCTTGGCCTAGTTTTTACATGTTTGTTATATTTGTTAACCGCATGACAATTAATTGATATTCTGCTTGCAAGTTTGATGAGATGATTCTGAAATCCTAGACTTTCATTCATATATTTTTTTTCTCCAAGTTTAATCGTGTTTAGTTTAATTTTGTCTTTTTAATTGTATTCCTTTAGTTTATTAAAATCATAAATTTGGTTATAGTGTTTAGGTTTTACTTTTTGTTTATTGTGAAACATAATAATAAATTGCCGGCTAATTCTTCCTTGAGAGATGACTTGTGGTCAACTTGCTACCCTACGATTAATCCCATTTTCTTGCGAGGATTGGTAGATTTATTTAAAGTGTTTAGCGGTTGAACAAAATTTTGGCGCCGTTGCTGGGGAAGGCTTTAGGCGTAATAATTATTGTGTCTATTTTTCCGTGTTTTTAGTTTAGGATTTCTTTTTGTTTGCTTTTTGATTTTTACCTTATTCCACAGGTACATTTGATTTGTTTTCCTAAGTGTGTTTATGCAAGGACGTAGGAATCTCAATCTGGAGCTTGCACCTTTCGTAGACGACATTCACCGTATTCCGAGGCGTATAAGGAACGATGGGGACGATTCTTCAGTTAGTAGGGAGGATTCTCAGGATCACGTTCCAAAGGAAGAACAAACAGAGGCGAGCCAAAGAATGGTGATAATCAAAACAGAAATAATGCGGAGGCACGCCCGTCTTCGATGTGTGAGTTCGCTCGCCCAGTCATTGGAACCGCAACCTCTTGCACCACTTTGGGACAAGCAACACGGAACTATGAGCTAAAAAATATAAACTTCAATCGATTCCGTCTTTTTTTATGGAATGCCCAATGATGATCCTCTCAACTTTATTCGGGAATTCTACTCATGTCATTCAAACTTTTCCTCTACAGGATTTGAATGAGGATCGGCTAGGATGCGTTGCTTTCCATATACTCAAGGATCGGGCAAAAACATGGCTTATGTCTCTACCTCCCAACTCTCTTACTACTTGGGAGGAGGTGTACAATAAGTTCATGGGCAGGTACTACTCTCACCAGAAAACTTTAGATCTGCGAGGTAAGATAGCTACCTTTAGTCAAATGAAAGGTGAGCCTTTTCATGAGGCCTGGGATCGCTTCAAGGATTTACAGACTAAATGCCCAAATCATCACTACCCACTGGAATTATTAAACCAATTCTTCTATGATGGATTATCACATAACTTTCAATATACGGTTGACAATCTTTCTTGAGGGTGACATGGGTGTGCATACAACCCATGAAATTTATGCTATTCTAGAGATGATGAGTGATAACTCTCAACAAAAGAGTGCCCAAGGCAAACAGGCTACCGTGAATGAAGTAGCTCCAAGTTACGATGTGACAAAACAATTGGCTGAGTTGACTAAACAAGTACAATTGTTGGCTACACGGGGGCATCCATCTACCGCCCCCCCTTCTGTCGAGTCATGCGGAATTTGAGGTGAATTTGGTCATGGGGATAATGTTTGTAATATGGTGATTGAACAACAGGTTGAGGACATTAACGCTATCCAGGGTTTTCATCAAAAAGGCCTCATAACGATCCTTACACTCAAACTAACAACCCAGGTTGGCGAAATCATCCGAACATTAGTTGGGTAAATTCGCAAAATCCATCTCAAATCCATCCGAGGCCACCTCCCCAAGGTTAGTCATCAAATCAACCTCGGCCTCCATCGATTGAGGAAAGTTTGAGTTCGTTCATTCAGGTTAGTAACGGCCAACATTCATCGATTTGAATCGTGGAAGCTTCATTCAAACGTCTTGAAACATAAGTTAGTCAATTAGCCACCCAAGTGGGTGAAATTGCTCAACATGTGGTAAATAAAGGAAAGCTACCTAGCCAACCGAACAAGCCCAAGCCACCGTGTTACGAAGTGGTAAGGTTATTGAAAACAAAGTTGAAATTCCATTTTCTACTACTTTGACTAACCCCGTAGGTGACAAGGAGATCGAAAATGCCTCGAATTCAAAAGACATGCAAAAGGAAGAAGAGGGGAGTAAAGGATCTGCTTTGCACAAAACCAACAATCCTTACAAACCTCCAATTTCTCTCCCAAGTCGTCTTGAACGAAAAATAGGATAAGCGATTCTTGGATTTCTATAACATGTTATCTAAGGTTAATGTTAATTTACCTCTGCTATATATTATTAGAAATGTGCCCGACTTATGTCAAATATTTCAAAGACCTCGCATCCAACAAGAGGAAGTTTGGCGACAATGAGAAGGTAATAGTTTACGAAGTGGCAAGTGCGATTCTTTAAAGACCAATTACCTACTAAACAACGAGATCCAGGTAGTTTTGTTATTAAAATTGCAATGGGAAACGGTAAGCAAACTACGGGGATGCTCAATTTGGGGCCGAGATCAATCGACACCTTACTCTATTTTTAAACAAGCTCGAATTTAGGGTAACTGAAGCGCACTAGAATGTGTCTTCAACTTGCTGATAGGTCCATTCGGTACCCTAAAGTTATTGTTGAAGATATTTTAGTAAAAGTGGGTGGTCTCATTGTCCATGTTGATTTTGTTGTATTAGAAGTAGGAAAGTGCAAAATCAAGGTAATTAGCACGCACTTTTTGTTAGGCCGCCCATTTATGGCCACCACGCACACACTTATTGATGTTAAAATGGGCGCATGACTATGACTGTGCTAGGTGAAACTATAACTTTCTCTATTTCTGACACCAACCCTATCCCCTCGCACGCGTCACTTGAAAATTGCTCTTTCACTGATTTAATTGATGGGGCAGTCGAAAATACTTTCTTGCATGATTATAGTCTTGACACTTTATTTCTTGAGCAGGATGATATTTTTGATGTCATGGAAGACGTATGGGCAAGCCTAAAATGAGGGGGTGATGGAAATATTCGCGTTAGAAGACGTGGATTGTAAACTCCAACAAAAACTTGAATTGAAAGAACTCCCTAAACATTTAAAATATGTGTTTTTAGAAGCAGGTGAGCAGAAGCCGGTGATTATTTCTGGTGTACTTTCGAAGAAGAAGAGGGAGAATTATTGGTGGTACTTAGAAAATTTATGCAATTAGATAGGGGATGAGTGATATCAAAAGGATTAACCCCGCTGCTACATGCATGCATAGAATTATTCTAGAAGAAGAAGGGCTAAGCTTTAGTAAAGCTCAAAGAAGATTGAACATTATGATGGAAGTAGTGAAAAAGAGGTATTAAAACTCCTAGTCAAGGAGTGATATGCCCGATTACACGGATAGTGAATGGGTGAGTCCTATGCATGTTGTACCAAAGAAGAGTGGGATAACAGATTGTAGAGAACGAAAAAGGTGAAATTATTCCCGCTAGGACCACAACTGGATGGAAGATGTGCGTAGATTATAGGAAGTTGAATGTCGCTACTAAAAAAATCACTTCCCCTTCCCTTTATTGATCAAATGTTGATAAACTTGCGGGACATAGTTTCTATTGTTTTTTGGATTGTTTTTCAGGTTATTATCAAGTGGCCATCGCACCGGAGGATCAAGCAAAAACTACTTTCACATGCCCGATTGAGACTTTTGCATTTCGACGAATGCCGTTTGGACTTTGCAATGCGCTAGCTACTTTCCAAAGGTGCATGTTTTCGATTTTCTATGACATGGTTGAGGACTTCATTCAGGTATTTATGGATGATTTTTCTGTATTTGGATCCTCTTATTCTGATTGTCTTAATAAATTGCAAAGATTCTTGAACGATGTATTGAATGCGGTTTAACTTTAAGTTGGGAAAAAAGTCATTTTATGGTGACAAGCGGAATTGTTTTAAGCCATGTGGTTTCAAAAAAAAGGGACCGAGGTTGATAAAGATAAAATTGATATTATTGAGAAACTACCTCCTCCCATTAATGTTAAGGGCATTAGGAGTTTTCTTGGGTATCTTTGGATTTTATAGAAGATTTATTAAGAATTTTTCAAAAATTAGCCAACCTCTTTGTAAATTGCTTGCTCAAGATGCCCCTTTTGATTTTGATGGAAAATGCTTAAATGCTTTTAATGCATTAAAAGAGAAATTGATAACTTCTCCTATTGTTGTTGCTCCCGATTGGTCATTGCCTTTTGAACTTATGTGTGATGCGTCTAATTATGATGTAGGGGCCGTCATAGGACAAAGAATTCATAAATTGCTCCATGTAATTTACTATGCTAGTTTGACTCTTAATGATGCGCAAGTAAATTACACCACCACTAAAAAGAAGCTGTTAGATGTTGTTTTCTCCTTGGATAAATTCGAGATCTTACATTGTTGGGTCTAAGGTAATTATTCATAGTGATCACGCATGACCTGCGATACTTGTTGAGTAAGCCACAAGCTAAACCTGGAGTTAATTCGATGGATTTCGATGTTACAAGAATTTAATGTTGAAATAAAAGATAGAAAGGGTGCGAGAATGTAGTGGCGGATCACTTGTCTCGTCTTACTCTTATTGATGACACTCTTGCTTCTCATAAACACGAGCATATAATTGACTCTTTCTTCCATGAGAAATTATTTGTTACTTCAATTCCTTGGTATGCCGATATTGTGAATATCTTGCATGTGGAATTGTGAGAACTAACCTTTCATTTCAGGAAAAAATTTTTTTATCTACTTGTAGGTTCTACTTTTGGGATGACCCATACCTGTTTTGGCTTTTTGTCATGAAATGCACTGTGGTGGGCACCCTGGAGGCCATAAAACAGCCTTTAAGGTTCTACAGTCAGGACTCTATTGGCCAACATTGTTCAAAGACGCACATAATTTTGGGCTGACATGCGATAGATGCCAAAGAGCCGGAAATATTAGTAGGAGAAAAGAAATGCCTCGAATATTAACTTGGTAGTTGAAATATTTGATGTGTGAGGTATTGATTTCATGGGCCCCTTCCATAAGTCTTTTGGTTATGAATATATTCTTGTTACTGTTGACTACGTGTCCCGGTGAGTTGAGGCAATCCCCACGAGGACTTGCGATGCTAACACTTTGTCATCAAGTTTGTGCGGGAAAATATTTTAAGCGAGGTTTGGAGTTCCGAGAGCTATCATTAACGACGGGGAAAATATTTTTGCAACAAATTGTTCGAAAAACTCGATGAAGAAAAATGGTATCACACATAAGGTAGCTACACCTTATCATCCTCAAACGTTCGGGCAAGTGGAAACCACCTACAAACAAATAAAGGAGATTCTCGAGAAGACAATAAACCCTACAAGGAAAGATTGGGCTACCAAGTTAAATGATGTGCTCGGGCATACGAACAACGTATAAACAAGTTTTGGGAATGAGCCCCTATAGACTAGTTTTTGGGAAAGCGTGTTATTTACCGGTTGAAGTGGAGCACAAGGCATATAAGGCTATCAAAGCAACAAATTTCGACTTGGACAAAGCATGACTCGAAAGGAGTTTAAATTGTCTCGAACTTGACGAGCTTTGTAATGACGCATATGAAAATACGCGAATATACAAAGATAAAATCAAGCGATTGCACGATAAAGGGATTATCCATAAAAATCTCGAACCAGGAATGAAGGTCCTTTTATTTAACTCACGATTTGCGCTTATTTCTAGGAAACAAAAATCAAGATGGAACGGGCCATTTGAGATCAAAGAGAGGTTACCCTTATGGAACGGTAAAACTACTCAATCCAAGGACGCATGAATCTTTCAAGGTGAATGGCCATCGGGTTAAGCCATATTTTGAAGGGGTATCTCGGTGAAGGAATTGAGAGCATAGGCCTCAAAGAAGTCACTTAAGAACCGTACTCATGTATCATCAAGCTAAGACGTTAAATAAGCGCTTATTGGGAGGCAACCCAAGTTTTTTTACTTTTTTATATTTTTTCTTATTTTCTCGACTAATCGTATCAATGGTTTGTTTGATTTTGTTTTTTTCTTTTTATAAGTATATATATAATAGTTATTAAATAATAATAAAAAAAAATAAAAATGTGGACATGCGCGAACGCCTTGTGTGAGAGGTCGAGGGCACTATGGGACGTGCGCGCGGGGGGTTACACGCGCGTGCATTCGACACACCAAAATACGCGACGCGGACGTGCGTGCGCGCATGAGCACACTGGCTAACACGGGGCTTTATGAGACGGGCGAGTCGAGTTTTGGCCCAAATTGTCAACTCCAAATCCTCTCCAAATCTACCCCATACCCAAAGTCGACCTCCACAACATCAAGGCACTCCGATTAAGTGCATATCTTCCACCAATGGCACCACCTCGAGGCAAAAGGGCACAAGAAAAGACTTCTAGGGCTCAAGAGGACACTCCAATGGTCCTGGTTGATTTACCCGAACAATTCAATGCCCCCTTCCCAATCTACTCCGAGGAGGAGGGGCAACGATATACATGGGTTAGTCAATGCGAGGTACCCGATTCTCACCTTCTTAATTTACAAATTTTAGATGATTTGGGGTTGACAGGTGAGTTCATGACTCTTGTTGAGGCTTTCGGGTGGACGAAGTTTATTAAATTGATCGGTGTTGCATACTCAGAGTTGGTTGTTGAATTTTACACTACACTTCGTTTTTCTGACACACACTTGACGGATTTCACTTGTCGCTTGCTTAGGGTTGAATATAAAGTGGATTATAGAGTCATGAAATTGATTTTGGGTTTTCTACTAGAGGATTGCGATCTATCCCGAACTCTTTTAATGCGAAGCAATTTTGGTTGGAATTGACTGATTTTGATAATTTTTCGAGTAAGGGGACGCCCAGTAGGTTCATTCAGGACCGGGCCACTTATCTGTTTCACAAATTTCTTGCACATCAGTTATTTGGAAAAGATGAAAGTAACAAAGTGACATGCCCAGAGTTATTTTTTATCTATTGCGCTAAGTCTCATACCCAAATATGCACTACTGCCTTTGTTTTTTATACATTCTAACCGGATTCAGAAGAAGAGTACATACAAGTTAGGGATGGGACATTTTGTGTCACTTATTGCCTTACATTTTGGAATTTTTGATGTGGCGGGCCTTAATTATCATGTGGCAGAAAGAATTTTCATTAATAAGGACAGTCTACTCGGTTCCAAATTTTTAACTAAGACAGGAGAGTTCCATAATCCTACTAGTCGAAAATATTTTAACAACCATAAATGGAACCCGGATGGTGCCTACCTACCCCAGCCTACTGCCTTGGGGGACGGCAGTCAAGGCACAAATGATATTGATACAGATGAACCACAGGCTGCACGTTCCGCGATCCCTTTGCCCCGGCTCATCTTGACCCGAGACAAGGCCACACCACGGTTTGGGCGCCGTCTATCACGCCTGGGATTCTATGCAAGGCAACTTCATCCATTTTCAACATCGATGACCGACATGCGGCATCGATCGATGATCGGCCTCCACACCCTCATAAGATACATGAGCGTCCAGATAAACTCACTTGACAGTCGGGTGCAGAATATCGAACATAACTCGACGCTATCTTTTTCGCCTCTCCACCCTCCACCACCGCTCGAGGATAATTAGTAATTCTCCCAAAAAATTTGTTTGTCTTGTCTCTTTTCTCTTTTCTTTCTTATTGTGTGTTTTTTCTACCTTTGCATGCAGATGTTTTCTATTTTTGCATTTTATGTTTCCCTACTCTAGTTTTTCTATTTTTATTTTTGTGTTTTCTTCTACATTTGACTTTTGCAGAATCATAGACGGATGTACTTATGATATTACTTATCAATCTCAGAAAATTTCAGGGACGTATTTTATCTTCTCCTTCATTTTTTAACGCGTTGAGGTCATTGCGTGTTTTAAGTGGGGGAGGGGGGATAATTAGTCATTGATAATATAAGTTGATTGCTTGTAATAAAATTTTTACTTTGCCTATTAATTATCCCTAATTTAATAATAATGCTATTTAGTTAACTCAAAATCGATGCATTAATTTGAGACTCAATTGGGAAATGACATTATTAACTTGATGCGTAGGATTTGACTAAGTCGTGAATTAACCCTTATGATAAACGAGTTAGGCGATGGTTACACAAAGATGCTCGAGGTTAAAATTATGAATTATGGGATTTCATTGATGTAAATTGAGTTAAAACCCTTATTTTTATTGCTTTGTGGGTTACAAAATTGCTAGCCTTGGCAAAAAAAAAAAAAATGTAGTATAAGCACAAAAAAATGTGCAATAAAGAGCGCTATATATAAAAAAATTGGAACAATCGAGATTATACTCTGTTAAGTCGCTTAGTAACTAGGAGCATTCATGTGCCCCATGTTTGACTTTTTACGTAAAACGGCTTAAACATGAGTATGAGAAATCACCCGAGGAGTCTTTGGAAAACATCCGAAGTTTACACCTAGTGGAATAATGTCTCGGGAAGTCCAAGCGAAAAAATGGCTTGTACTTGCATAATTTATGCATGAATATAAGGGTTGCAACTTTTGATACAAATTTGAAATTTTGCAAAGAAAGCCAAACACTTTGATTAATTGTTTAACATTAGCCAAGTGAGTTTATTGCGAAGGTTGGGGATCGATGAAGAATAATCCGAGGTGGATAGAACTTAATGTTATGGAAAAATCGATTTTCAAAATAAGCATTATATTTCTTGATTGAGTTTATGGGCATTATTATTTGCTTGAGGACAAGCAAAAGGCTAAGTGTGGGGGAGTTGTTTTAAATGTTTTTGTGTGTGAATTTTGTGTGATTTCTATTTTTCGTGTGAGGAATTGTGCGTATTTTTGTGTCTTTTTGCCCTATTTTATATTGTCATATGTTATGTATGGTATTTTCGTTTCTTTCGTAGGTTTTCCTAAAAGAGAACTTAAAAACGGGCTAAAAATGGTAAAAAAATGGGCATTATGGGCGAAAGAATGTCGGGAAACCGATGGTGTGCATGCGGTCAAGAAAGCGCATCGCGCACATAAGTCATCAAGGGAAGAAGTGCGTGCGCGCAACGTCAAGATTGATGTAAAAGTGCGCGTCCGTGCACCTGTAGGCAACACAAGACGCGGACGCATGGCCGCACGCGCCAGACGGAGACAAGCCACGCGCGCAAGACACCCCCACAAGGGTGCGCGGCACGACAATGCAATGCGTGCAGGGTTTGCGCGACGAGGAAGGCTGCGCGGACGGACGCGCACTAAAGCGAATTTTCTAGAGTTTTAGTCCGATTTTCCTTCTCCTTTTTGGATTCTTCGACCTTGTATAGGGCTTAGGCTTATAAATAGCACTTGGGGGATCCATAATTTCATACTCTCATTCATAGTACTTCTATACTTAAGTTTTTTGGTATTTTTCTCTTGCATTCAACATTGGGATTGCTTGGGTTCTTCCGCTTGTAGTTATTTTGCTTCTTAATCAAAGAGTAATCCCTTGAATAATATATATATATATATATATATATATATGCAAATGATCAAGTTTGGGGGTTTGAAAAAAAATGAAGAAAAATTTATAAAGCTCATGGAAATGGGGATGTCTAAAGCTTACATTGATGTTGATGGTTGGGTGTTCTTTGTTTGGATGATAATACTATATAAACGTGTGTTTTGTGTGACTTGAGCTACTTACATATTTTTCTACCTTACCCCGAGCCACATTACGAGCCTTGAAAGTCCTATTGATCCTTGTGTTATAATCACCTACATTAGTGGAGATTAGTCCGAAAGACACGCCTATGGAGTCCGAGAAGTATTTAAATTATATAAAAAAAGAGGATCATTGGAAAGTACCGATTGTGTGGACTTACCTCGGACAAAGTGAAAATACATTGAGAAATTGATTGTTCATGCACACACATAAGATCACATGATTGAGATGAAACTTACATGCTTGTTTGACAAAGTGAAATAACGTTGCATTTGTGTGAATTTACTAGGTTATGAATTTTTGCAATCTACCAAGAATTTGGTTGTTGGTGTTGTATGTAAACTCAAAGCGTGTCTTTCCTTTTGTTGAGTCAGTTGGTTTGCTTGAGGACAAGCAATATTCTAAGTTTGAGGTTATTTGTTCGATTGGTTTTATACCATTGATTTGGGCTTCCTAGTCCAGAGTTTTGTGTTGTTTTTGAGTTCTTTGAGTCGTTTTGCTATATCTCATCGGTTAGGTGTTAATTTCCGTTGATTCGAGTCATTTGAGTGGCCAAAGCCATGTTGAGGGCAAATTATATTGAGTCTAGAGTCATACTAATGAGTCGTGTGTAAGAAGAAGCATGTATGATCTAACAAGAATGGGATTGACCTCAAGAAACACCCAAACGCGTAAGGAATTTCCAGCACTGGCAGAATTTAGTATTTTGACCATAACTTTCTCTACAAACTTGATATTGAGATGATTCAAGTGGCTACAGAAAAGAGATAGGGCTACAACTCTTATGAAGACCCCATAAACACATTCAGAAGTTTGGGTGGAGCCGCAATTCCATAAAGGGCGTTGCGTGCTGTGCTACCCAAAAACCGGGCGTGGAATTTTTTAGGTTACGCCTGCACTTCCGTTTCTTTAGCTGCAGCGCCATGGGAGGATAAAACAAGAAAAATCATTTTCGATCTAAAAACCATGGGGTACTATAAATAGACACCTTGGGGCGTGAAATTAGGGTTTGAGAACATCTAGGAAGACAACAAACACCAAGAGACACAAGAGAAGAGTTTGGGAAGAAGATGGAAGATATCTATCATCCAGAAATATATAAGACTCTTCTTTAATCTCTTGGATTCCTTCTTTATTGCTTCTTTTATATCATTTGAGATGAATTATCATTTTGTTATGGATCTTTGTATTTTCATCATGAGCTAAACTCTATAATTCTAGAGGGTAACCTATGTTTTGAGATTGTGGTTTATCAATCTAGATTCCTCAATTTATTTGTGCTATTTGGATTTATTGCTTCTATATTACTTGATCAATAATTTAGATGATTGGGTGTATTTGACTTGACTCTTGAGAAAGGTGATTGAATAAATGACCTTGAAATAGCATAACCTAGATTTCATAGAATTGAGAAATTTATGAAACCTTTGAAGTCATTTATTGAGATTCATAGTTTTTATTTAGATTTTAATTAGTGATTTTTATAGAGATATTGATATCCCTAATTGAAATCTATAATCATTTGACACTTTAGAGAGGAAATGATTATTGTAGGAATCTTGGCTTATAAATTGGTAATTTATGAATGATAAACTAGATTGATAACATAGGTGAAAACTAGGTCAATCAAACCTCTAGAATTTAATCTCCCATAGATTTATATGTTTATATTTTAATTAGTTGCATCTAGTTGTTTTTATTTATAAATTGAGAAATCCACCTATTATTGATCAGTTAAATATAGCATAGGTAATTTATACTTGGTACTTATACATGCATTCCCTATGGATACGACAATCCTACTCATTACACTATATTAAAACTTGACAACCGTACACTTGCGGTAGATTAGGTGAGTGTTTTCACGCCTAACAAGTTTTTGGCGCTGTTGTCGGGAATGTGTTTTGTGTGATATCAAGATTGATTGCCTAGTTGTAATTTGACAATTTTTTTGTTTCTTTCTTTTATTGTCTTAATTTTGTGTATTTTTTTTGGAGGCACATCGTTGGATGGAATTATAATGTATGCATATACGTGGCCAACCGATGATGCTACGGAATTTTTGGAAGTCAAAGAGTGAATACCTTTGTTCCTTATTATCCACCTCAACAAAATGTATGGGCCCATAATATTGCAAAACAGAAATCCTCAAGCCACAATAACAATTGTCTAGCTTGGAATTAACATTTTGTCAATTTCTAGCGATCGTGAGGCAAGAAGACAACAAGTTGAGATAAAACGCCAGTTCAAGTTGGAAGAAATTCTTGCTCGGTTTATCGTAGAGACAACGATAAGACATCGAGAAATTGAGGATAGAATACTACGAACCGAGACAAGATTTCAACAAATGGAGATTAAATGTCAACATATATCAACGCTACTTCAACAAATGATTGATCATATTAATGATGAAGTGTTGGAATCTTTCTTAGGACCTAATGAAGTGGAAAATCATGAACATGAATTGCCCATTATGAAAAAGGTGGACATCCTTAAAAATTTGGAGGAGACTTTTGAAGAGTGCAATCCGGTCTTACAAGAGGAGCCATATCAAATTAACTCAGGAGTATTTCTATCTCTCACTCAATTGAGAATCCTCTTGTTGGCAAGAATGTGTGCACTCGAGATGTAAGCTTCAATACACATTTATCAAATTTTAAGAAGCATACACTTGATGGAACAATGTTTGAAAATGGTGACCAATTCACATGTTCTACAGATTTCTTGATATTTAATGTGAGTAAAGATAGAAATATCTTTACTATGATTGATAAACCAATTTTCATCATTAGGAACACATTTTTGATTTCCAAAAGACCCTCAACATCGTGATCCTTAATCATCCACGTCTTACATATACTCAAGGATCACCTATACTATTGGAAAATACAAAGGTGTGGCATGATCGACACTTGTTTTTAGATCCAGTTGAGTAAAACAAAAGTCCTGGCTAAAGACTTTAAATTTAGCGCTTCTTGGGAGGCAACCCAAGCCCATTTTACTTGCTTTCATAGTTTGATTAAGTTTGCATGTTAGTATTTTATTAGGAGTATTTATGTTGCATCTCACCCCAACCCCCGTTTGCATGCTCATTACCCGATCCCGATAAAATTTCGTGCATAAGTTGCTTAATGTGATAGTATTTGGATGTATTAAAATTTTGGCATAATTTGATATATAATTGCATATACATCATTTACCTCGATTTATGCCCACCATATGTTTGATAAAATGCCTCAATGAGAAATTTAACACTTTTGCAGGCCCTTCTTGATTTATTGCTTGGAGGAGTTGACATGTTGATCACAATTATATAACATTGATGTCTCTCCCATGGTCTTCACATGATATTGTTAGATAAATGTTTTTTATCATGATTTTGATGATTTTGTTTTTACACCAAAACAATGTTTTTAAAAGTTGTCCAAATACTCCTAAATGATTTAAATTGTTTCTACTAATTTTCCGGAGTATTTCTTCAAGTTTATTTTCGACAAAAATTGGACAACACTTTTGATGATTTTATTTTAATGTGTTTCCACATCAAAACAATATTTCTAATGTTGTCCAAATACTCCCGATCGCTTCAAAATATTTTTACTAATTTTTCGGAGTATTTCTTGATGTTTCTATTCGATAAAAATTGGACAACACTTCTATCTCGTGTGCAACCGATCGCCTATAGGGCAACCCGTACACTGAGTTGAGTTTTGAAACAGAAAAAGGGACGGAGGATTTTTTGAGGAGGTCGACCGGTCAACCTTGACGTCGACCGGTACACTGAAAAGAGAGAAATCGAACCAATCTCTCTAGACAGCATATTTGAGGTTGGGCCGGTCCACATGGGGGCCGACCGGTCGCACCCGACCGGTCACCCTATGTGTTTTTGTTGTTTTATTTTCTTTTTCAGTATTTGCGCGCGACCATCGTCGCCCTATCATTTGACAAAAAAATTCTAACCGTTGTGCGTGAGACAAAAATTCCTTAAATTGTCGAATTGATTTCTAACAGCTATATTCTTCAATTGTCTTGCAATTTTTTACAGATTTCAATCTCCTAGAAGGAGCCTATCAAG
Source organism: Rehmannia glutinosa (assembly GCA_016081115.2). Classification (NCBI taxonomy): domain Eukaryota; kingdom Viridiplantae; phylum Streptophyta; class Magnoliopsida; order Lamiales; family Orobanchaceae; genus Rehmannia; species Rehmannia glutinosa. The sequence continues at coordinate 42,253,130 of CM071928.1, read as the reverse complement.
TTCAAGACATTTCCTATAAATAGATGAAGAATTGAAGCAAAACAATAAGAGAGTATACAACACAACACAACAAGAAATCTGCAAATTTGTCTAAGTTCTCATTGTCATCATTCTCGTTTAATAATAGCCAAAGTATTTCACTTTCACATCTTGAGGTCTAGCTTATTTCTTGATTACACATGCACTCAATATTGTATTATTCATTATCGAGTTGTAATCTTGAAATATTTGTGGTCATCATTCAACACAAGATATCCTTGTAAGTGTTCTTGTGGTAAGAACACACTTGGGTGATCTAGGTGTTAGGTGCAAGAAGATTGTGGTAATCTTCTTATTGAAGAGTGTGGTGCTCTTTGAGGTGTTGAAGAATTTGGTGTTCTTCAAGGTTGAAGATTGTGGTGATCTTCACAAGGTGGCGTTGAAGGAAGATTGTGGTAATCTTCTAGGAGATTGTGGGTAATCTCCAAGGTGGTGTTGAAGAAGAGTGTGGTGCTCTTCAAGGTGTTGTTCTATTAATTGTGGTAATTAATAAAATCTTTTTTTCTTTTTGAAATCCATCCCGAGATACTTTGGGGTGGTAGAGGATTAGGCCCTAGGTGGGTTGAACCTCTATAAATTGACGCGTGTTATTTACATCCCGCACCTTCATACTTGTCTTGCTTGTTTAATTCGAAAAGAGGGCATAATCGAAAAAATGGAGATAATCTATTCACCCCCTCTAGATTATCGTAGCCGCTGGACTTTCAAGTGGTATCAAAGCCAAACTCTTTGGCAAACTCGTTCCATATCGCGCGTAAAGAGGAACAATCATCGATTCACGAATGAAGTCTACCTTACCAAAGACTCCACCAACAAGCTACCACTATTTGATTCCAAAAATTATGCATTTTGGAAAGAAAGAATGCAATGCTATTTACAAAGTTGCGGGTTCAATATTTGGAACACGGTAATAAATGGAGAATCCATCCCGATGAAAGACGGACTACTCACCTCCAAAGTCCTCAAGGAGCCTTATGATGAAGAAAAGGAAATTATCTCCTTAAATGGTAAAGCTCTAAATATTCTTCATTGTTCACTTACATTTTCGAATACGGTCATATTCGAGGGATACAATCGGCACATGAAGCATTGGAAAAATTAGAAGCTATCTATGAAGTATATGCAAATGAAAGGAGCAACTCAAGAGCATCTACCTCTCAAATGGATACAACATCAAATCCAACAACATGGGATGAGGTTCTTACAACTTCCGATAATGAAGAAGTCGAACAATGTTTTATGGGCATCGAAGAAGAAAAACGAGGCACGCTTTAAACCTTCTACTTCTTATGATAATGAATTACAAAATGATTATAGTGATTTGCAAAATGATTTTGATGAGCTTCAAAATGAATTCCAAAGCTTACTTGTTAAATACAAAAATTTGAAAAAGGAATTCAATATTTTGAAAAATGATAAGGATAGGTTATTTACCTCCTATGAATCACTATCATGTGCTCACACCACCACACTTGATAAGGTTAAAATCCTTGAAAAGGAAAATAGTACTCTTGTTGAGGATATTAAGTGCATGAAAAATGAATTATTAAAATTCAACTTGAGTACCGATAAAATGACCAAAATTATTGATGTTCATAGTTGTGATAAATTGAAACAAGGACTTGTTCATAAGCCTAATGTTGTAAACCATATGAAAAAGAGTCAAGTCTCTAATCATGTTGGTCATTATACTTCTAGAATTGTTACTTGCTTTTATTGCGATAAAAAGGGTCACACGACTAATTCTTGTCGGGCTAGAAATAGCTCTAATTATTATTGGAGACTTAAAAGTCTCAAAGCTAATCCCAAAGGACCCAAACACTTTAGGGTACCACAAAATAATGTCATATTAGGTACCCAGCGGAATAATAATAATCAAGGAAAATTCATACCGCCAAGAAGACATCAAATGACCGTCTCATTTGATCAAAGGAGAAGACAACATCACAATGAATTTCCAAGAGAAAGACACTGTCAACAATGGGAAGGACACAATTCTTGGAAATGGAGCAATTGGAGAAGCTATCATCAACAAGATGATTTTCAAAGAGGAAGATACCATCAACAATGGGAAAGACACAACCCATGGAAATGGCATAATTGGTAAATCGTATCTTCCTATTTAAATATGCATTTTATTTTGTTATTATGCATGTTTTTATTTGTGTCTTAATTTTCAAAATTAGTTTTCAAATATTTATTTTCAAGGTCTTCAATAAATATTTGCGTTTTTAAAATCATTTGAAAAGGAGACCTTGAATGATGTTTGTAAAAAAATCTCGTGCATTTACTAAGACTAAATGTTTTATTATCTCTTGAGGTTTATATAGCATAAGCATACTTGTGACATCTATTATTGCTTTAGCCTACACTTTTACCATTATATCTTGTGCAAGAATTATTTAAGAATTGTGTAGGATATATACCTTCATAAATGACCATCTACGCATAATATGTCAAGAGTGACATAAACTATCGAGGTACGCTCACCATTGTTATTCATCTCATAAGACTCGATATATTTTTTCCATATGCCTATGTGCTTGCTTTCAAAATATTTTAAATATCTCATACAAGTGTCATTAAGAGGATTTTTCGATTTTTGAAATGCACCATTTGATAAAGCTTGTTTTATCCGAGGCTTGTAAAGGATTATATTTGTTTTGATAAAACATTTGATTTCTATTCTCCTCTTAAATTATGCATTTGATTGCACATATTCATGTCTTCATTCTTGGTTGCTTTGTCAAAGCTCTTTTTCAAATACTTTGTTTAAATGAGGTCTCAACTATATGCTCTCGATTTTTAAATTTCAAAAGAGACCTTATATGGCGTCCTATAAGCATATTTGAACTTACATGTTGTATTAAACTCTTGATGATTTTCTTTAAGCATAGTATGTGTTACTTGCTATAGTGTCTCTATTATTCGATATTACTATGCTCTTGTGCAAGATATCTTGTTAAGATTTTGCGAATGTTTTTTTGGTATTTGAAACAAGGCAAGGTTAGCAAAATAAGCAAGGTTATTGTCAAGAAGAAGGTGAATTTGAGATGAGCATGACGGGGAGCAAAATTTATTCCTTGGACTTCAAATTAAGCAATGCCAAGAAGGTACTTATATTTCACAATCAAAGTATACAAACGAACTTTTGAAGAAGTTCGGCATTGAAGATGGAATGACCATCACTACTCCTATGACAACCAACATCAAGTTAGATAAAGATGCTAAAAGCATATTGATTGACAAACAAATTCGAGGTATGTTCATCTACGTTTATTACTTCTTTAGACTCGACATTTTTTATGCCTTATGTCTATATGCTCGATTTCAAAACTATCCCAACGAATCTCATTAAAGTCTTTGTTAAAAGAAATTTTCAAATATTTGAAAGGCACTTCTTCTTATGACTTTATTTTATCCAAAGTTTTAAAATGTTCATACTTTTCGGGATAACAAGTCCTGATAATAATTTCTTAAAATATGGTTCGTTATAATCGAACTAAACATATTGAGATTCGATATCTTTTCTAAGGGATTGTGTTTCTAAAAACAAAAAATTGAGATGTGTTTAATTTCGTCTCAATGATAACTCGCGGATATTTGTTTTTAATCGTCAACCGCCGAGTCTTTTACCTCATTTTGAGCTTGTTTAGACATAATATATATTGAATGAGGTCTATATTTGCATTTCGTGCGGTTTTAAAACTTAGGGGTGAAAAATCGGATTTTTGGATCAAATTTCAAAAAATGGCGTAATGACAAACTCCGGTGACCAAATGACTAAATGAAGTGAGGCCGACCGGTCGACCTCGACTTGGACCGGTCGACCTCACCTCCGACCGGTCGAACAGTGTTAAATGTTGATAAAATCGATTTTGTTCCCGCCTTAGCATATTTCTTGTGGTTTTCACTATTTTCGCACCCCTTTGCAAATTTCACACACAATTCACTCAAAATGATTTCTTTCTTTTAAATTATATATTTTTGAGTTTATACTATTGTTATATCATCCATGATACCCGACCTCTCCGATTAATTGGTAAGAATTTTTCTTCTTTATCTCAATTAGGTTGAATCCTTGAGAATGTGTTTCATCTTTGATATATTGTTGGAATCCTTATATTCTTATGTTGGGTATGATGATTGTTGTTGGATGATATTTGTAAATTGCATTTGGTGATGAAAAATTTGGCTTGGTTATTTTTACAAGGGCTATATACATCTTCTTTATTATTTGACGCCCGCCAAGTGTTCGATAAAATGTTTCTATGAAAAATTCATCACCTACATGATTCTCTCGATTTCAAAAGTCTTATATATTTATAGAGATCATGTTTTGTCAATCAAATGAGCTTTTGCAAATCAAATGATCAATTTTTCCTCTTATTTGGATTATAAGCTTCAATGTTCAAATAGCTCGATAAATCGGTTAAATTGCGCACTTTGATATGGATATATGATGTTTTTATCGTGCTAACATTCTTTTTTATGATTCCGAAGGGGAGAAACAGTTATAAGCTCATTGGCTCAAAGAAGCTAAAATAAGCTCACGAAAAGAAGTTGTAAGCTATGGCTCTTTATAGCCATAAGTTATGGATCATACTTAGTCCATTTGTTGTATTATGAACTTATTTACATGACTAATGATGCTTTGTTGATGAGGGGAGCCTATAAGCTATTGATACTTAAGCTCAATATATAAAAGCCGAGCTTTTAGATTTTGTTGATTGCTTCTATATTATTCTTGTTGTGCATATTGATAAGGGGAGCTTGTGCAAAGTGTTTTTGAAAATCTCTACTCCCATCCTTGTGATTATTATGAGTGGAATGTTGTCGCTCTCAACGGATAGTTTATTTTTAACCGCTAAAATTATTTTGTTTTCAAAATCAACCTCTTTAAATTATTTTGGTTTGTAATCATCAAAAATGGGGAGTTTGTTAGATAAATATTTTTATCATGATTACGATGATATTGTTTTTACACCAAAACAATGTTTTTAAATGTTGTCCAAATACTCCTAAATGATTTAGATTGTTTCTACTAATTTTCTGGAGTATTTCTTCAAGTTTATTTTTGACAAAAATTGGACAACACTTTTGATGATTTTGTGTTAATGTGTTTTTACATCAAAACAATATTTCTAATATTGTCCAAATACTCCCGATCGGTTTAAAATATTTTTACTAATTTTTCGAGTAGTTTTCTTGAAGTTTATTTTCAACAAAAATTGGACAACACTTCGTCTCGTGTGCAACCGATCTCCTATAGGGCAACCCGTGCACTGGTTGAGTTTTGAAATAGAAAAAGGGACGGAGGATTTTTGAGGAGGTCGACCGGTCGACCTTGACGTCGATCGGTACTTGAAAGAGAGAAATCGAACCAATCTCTCTCAGATTGCATATTTGAGGTTGGACCGGTCTACAAGGGGGCCGACCGGTCGCACCCTTGGTCGACCGGTCAAGCACCCGACCGCTCACCCTATGTGTTTTTTTTGTTTCATTTTCTTTTTTGTATTTGTGCGCGACCGGTCTCCCTATCGTTTGACATCGAAATTCTAACCGTTGTGCGTGACATGAAATTCCTTAAATTGTGGAATTCATTTCTAAATATTCTTCAATTGTCTTGCAATTTTTTACAGATTTCAATCTCCTAGGAGGAGCCTATCAAGTTCAAGACATCTCCTATAAATAGATGAAGAATTGAAGCAACACAATAAGAGAGTATACAACCCAACACAACAAGAAATCTGCAAATTTGTCTAAGTTCTCATTGTCATCATTCTTGTTGTAATAGCCAAAGTATTTCACTTTCACATCTTGAGGTCTAGGCTTATTTCTTGATTACACTTGCACTCAATATTGTATTATTCATTATCGAGTTGTAATCTTGAATATTTGTGGTCATCATTCAACACAAGATATCCTTGTGAGTGTTCTTGTGGTAAGAACACACTTGGGTGATCTAGGTGTTAGGTGCAAGAAGATTGTGGTAATCTTCTTATTGAAGAGTGTGGTGCTCTTTGAGGTGTTGAAGAATTTGGTGTTCTTCAAGGTTGAAGATTGTGGTGATCTTCACAAGGTGGCGTTGAAGGAAGATTGTGGTAATCTTCTAGGGAGATTGTGGTAATCTCCAAGGTGGTGTTGAAGAAGAGTGTGGTGCTCTTCAAGGTGATGTTGCAAGGTGTTGTTCTATTAATTGTGGTAATTAATAAAATCTTTTTCTTTTTGAAATCCATCCCGAGATAATCTTTGGGGTGGTATAGGATTAGGCCCTAGGTGGGTTGAACCTCTATAAATCGACGTGTGTTATTTACATCCCGCACCTTCATACTTATCTTGGCTTGTTTAATTCGAAAAAGAGGGCATAATTGAGAAAATGGATATAATCTATTCACCCCCTCTAGATTATCGTAGCGCTTGGACTTTCGGATATTGTGGTACTTTACCCCATTGCTCGTTTCCGCGTGTTTGGTTTTATTTTGACAGGTTGGTATCATGCCTCCTAAATCATGGAAAGGCAAGGAAAAGGCCATCGACCCTATGGAGTGCTACCAATTGGCCCTGGTACTTCTCTTTCACCCCACTATTCGACGAGGAGTTGCACCTCTTCCATTGAGGACAATGGTCATATTAAGTTTGGGGAGTGGTAATACCCTTTTTCGTTTGTGATACTACTTCCTTCGTGGTTTTTTTTTTTTTTTTTAGTTGTTAAAAAACATTAATCTTTGAGTCTCTATATCTTTGCTTGGAGTTGAGTCGAGTCGTCTGGATAATTGTGAAACTCCATAACTATTTGAATTTGCTAAATTTGACGTGTTGATTTGTCGAAAGAATATGTTGTTGAGCATTAATCTGTGACTATTTTATTTGCACACCGTCTTTTGATTGACTCTTTTCCGACTAGAGACAGTTTGTGTAATTAATTGCTAATCGAATGATCCCACTGGATTCTAGAACTTGTCCGAACACTAGTCAAGGCGAAATCTGGGTGATGTGGCATTGGAGAAATAATTTAGGCCATCTTTGAGCAAACTAGAGCCTTTATTGCCTATCTATACATTTATATTATCCCAAGTGTCCCCTTTTGAGCCTATTGAAATCCTTTTCTTTGACACTAATACAATACCCGAGCCTTACATGAATAATATCCGAAAAATGGCCCTCACTCATACACACAATTTTCTAGGATGATATCTTGGGTGTTGGAAATTATAAAGCTATGAATGGGTGAATGTTGAATAAGAAATAAATTTGTCTAAGAGGATGTGAATACCCCATATATATATATATATATATATATATATATATATATATATGTGTGTGGAAATGATCAAGTTTGGGGTTTGAAAAAAATGAAGAAAAATTTATAAAGCTCATGGAAAGGGGGATGTCTAAAGCTTACATTGACGTTGATGGTTGGGTGTTCTTTGTTTGGATGATAATACTATATAAACGTGTGTTTTGGGTGACTTATACTTAATTCCATATTTTTCCACCTTACCCAAAGCCACATTACAAGCCTTGAAAGTCCTATTGATCGTTGTGTTATAATCACTTACATTAGTGGAGATTAGTGTGAAAGACATGCATATGGAGTCCGGGAAGTATTTAAATTATGTAAAAAAAAGAGGATCATTCGAAAAGTACTTGATTGTGTGGACTTATCCGGGACAAAGGTGAAAATAGAGTTGAAAAATTGATTGTTCATGCACACACATACGATCACATGATTGAGATAAAACTTACATGCTTGATTGACAAAGAAATAACATTGCATTTGTGTGATTTACTAGGTTATGAATTTTTGCAATCTACCCGAGGAATTTGGTTGTTGGTGTTGTATGTAAACTCAAAGCGATGTCTTCTCTTTTGTTGGAGTCGAGTTGGTTTGCTTGAGGACAAGCAATATTCAAGTTTGAGGGTATTTGTTCAGTTGGTTTTATACCATTGATTTGGGCTTCCTAGACTAGAGTTTTGAGTTCTTTTTGAGTTCTTTGAGTCGTTTTTGCTATATCTCATAGGTTAGGTGTTATTTTCCGTTGATTCGAGTCATTTGAGTGGCCAAATCCATATTGAGGGAAAATTATATTGAGTCTAGAGTCATAGTAATGAGTCGTGTGTAAGAAGAAGCATGGATGATCTAACAATAAGGGGATTGACCTCAAGAAACATCCAAACGCGTTAGGAATTTCCAAAGACTGGTAGAGTTTAGTATTTTGATCATAACTTTCACTACAGAATTGATATTGAGATGATTCAAGTGGCTACGAAAGTTAAGAGATAGGGCTACAACTCTTATGAGGACCCCATAAGCACCGTCGGAAGTTTGTGTGGAGCCGCGGTCGATAAAGAAGCGTGCAGCACGCTACCCAAAAACTCGGGCAATGGAATTTTTAGGTTGTTACGCTGCAGACTTTCCGTTTCTTAAGCGACTGCAGCGCCATGTGAGGATAAAAAAAAAAATTATTTTCAGATCTAAAAACATGGGGTACTATAAATAGACACCTTGGCGCGTGAAATTAGGGTTGGAGAACATCTAGAAGACAACAAACACCAAGAGACACAAGAAAAGAGTTGGGGAAGAAGATGGAATATATCTATTATCTAGAAATATATAAGATTCTTTTTTAATCTCTTGAATTCCTTCTTTGTTGCTTCTTGTATATCATTTGAGATGTATTATAATTTTGTTATGGATCTTTGTATTTTCATCACGAGCTAAATTCTATAATTCTAGAGAGTTGATGTAACCAAAGTTTGAACCTATGTTTTGAGATTGTGGTTTATCAATCTAGATTCCTCAATTTATTTGTGCTATTTGGATTTATTGCTTCTAAATTACTTCATCAATAATTTAGATGATTGGGTGTATTTAATTTGACTCTTGAGAAAGGTGATTGAATAAATGACCTTGAAACCTAGGATCATAGAATTGAGAAATTTATGAAACCTTTGAAGTCATTTATTGAGATTCATGGTTTTTATTGAGATTTTAATTAGTGCTTTTTATAGAGATATTAATATCCCTAATTGAAATCTATAATCATTTGACACTTGAGAGTGAAAATGATTATTGTAGGAATCTTGGCTTATACATTGGTAATTTATGAATGATTGTTAGATTGATAACATAGGTGAAAACTAGGTCAATCAAACCTCTAGAATTTATTCTCCCATAGATTTATATGTTTATATTTTAATTAGTTACATCTAGTTGTTTTTATTTATAAATTAAAAAATCCACCTATTATTGATCGATTAAATATAGCATAGGTAATTTATACTTGGTACTTATACATGCATTCCCCGTGGATACGACAACCCTACTCATTACATTATATTAAACTTGACAACCATACACTTGCGGTAGATTAGGTGAGTGTTTTCACGCCTAACAATAATAGAGATTTTTAGAAGTGTTTTCTTAAGAATTAATTCTAACGTTATTGAATAGGCAAATTTTATTTAAGTTGGAGTAATTTAACTATTTTGGGGTTCATTTATGAATTAAGTAAAATCAAATAGGTTATTATAGTATTTATGAAGAATTTTGTTTCATGGTCAAATATATTTGATGGGATATCTTTGGAAAAAAAAGGGAAGATGAATTAATTAGAGTTAAAAATGATTAAACTAACATTAGATACTTTAGAGAGATATTTATGTTGTCCCAATTGTTAGACTTTCATATTTAGCATTTAGTACCTTAGCCATTTGAAGGAAATTATACTAGCACTTAATTTATTAACGGAAGTCAAAGACTCCAACACATTCATTTTTCAGATAAACTTAACTTAACCCATGACATGTGCCCATATCCCAAGCCTGATCCGGTTCGAACCAAACCCATATAATGAGTTTATAACCCACTCAAATCCAACCCAAATTGATTTTGAGCTTTTCTTTTCACTTCACACATAGTACTATGTGAAAAGCTCTATTTTACTCTCTTCTTCTCTAACTCACAACCGCCTCATTTTCCTTCTTTTTTTTTCACCGCCGACCACCACTATAGGAGGAAAACATCTATTTCTCCTTTTCTTATGGAGCAAAACGCACACTTCTCTATTTCTTTTAATTTTCCTTGTTTTGTTTTATTATTATCACACCACCACCCTACGCAGTGAGTCGTCGCCAAAATCTAAACATAGCAAAGGATTCTTTGGGTGCCTTGTGAACTCCCTCGCAAGAGGATCCGCCTAAAAGTGGGTAATAGAAATAGTTTTTGTTTTTATTTTAAAGAAATAAATACGTAAATTGGGTTTGGAAGATTCGAGCCCTGTTTGTTAGATGGAACCGACTTGGTTATTCTTCCGATTAGACCCCGCTAACTCCCGCCTGTGTTCCGCCTAACCCGCCTGTGCTCCGCCAGCGCTAGGCCCTAATCTACCGCCCAACTAGCGCCTAGCGCTTTTTAGAACACTTGATGGAACTATTTCTTTTTTTTTTTCTGGTTAGATCTCCTTTCTTGTTGAGTTTAATACACATATCAAGAAATATATATATATATATATATATATATATATATATATTCATATATGTATAAATAAAATAAATGTTTATAAATTTGGAGATATAAAAACTTTTAAGGGTGAAAAGGTATTGTAATGTCAATCTCTGAATTTCAGAAATCAATCTGATATATTTTGCTCTTAATAATCTGTAATTATTTTGCTTAACAAATAATTTGAAAATTTGCATAATAAGGATTTTATAATCCCAAATTACAAAATACCATAATTTACCTACTTAAGGACTAAGTTTGAATAAGGACAAACCTCCTTCATGAAATGTATAACACGTACAATTCACACAATGTTTTGAATACAATAAACATGAGAAAAGAAACTAGATTAGAATATTAAATTATTTATGTATTAATTGCATCTAGAATCAATATAACATTTCTCAACTAGTTGTAAAGTCTTTATCAAAGGAAAAAAGTGGATTAATGATTCAGAATATTAAAATGTCATCTTAATATTAAATAGATTGTTGTATTCGATTAAATATTTCAAATCATAATTTTGTTATTATAAAATATTATTTTATTATGTGTAGAAGAAATTCGTTTGTTAATAATTAGCTGACAAATTTAAAATTTCTACATATAATCATGGATAAACCAAATTAATTATATATATATATATAAAAGAAAATACATGAAATAAGATAATAATAAAATAGTAATACAAAAATGGTAGTTCTAGAATAGTAATAATAATGTATAAACATTGTTGTGTTTTATCGTAGGAAACCTTGGAAGCTTGGTTAAGGAATTTGTGGAAAAATGTCATGATCCAAGTAAAGGTGGGCAAAATGTTATTTTCCTAAAGAAACTTAAGGTTTGCTTGAAATTTCATAATTTCACGACATTAACTATTTAATGAACTTCACGCCATTAAACTATTTCATGATTTCACGGTACACGCCATTTTCTTTGATAATTTAGTTGTTAAAGAAAACATGAATTGTATCATTTATGTTTTGTGTTTACATGTAAATTTGCATTATAACTCTTGAAACTGTTTGACTTAATATTTGGGCAAATAAATATCATCCTGACAAAAATATTGATTGTTTGAATCTATTGCATGTCCGGATATAGTAGACAATGGATCGAACAGGTTGCTGTGGTTCTTTTTGATTTGTCCATGTGCCTATTCCCATTATCCGGTCGGGCCGAGATGACAAATGAACTTGGGTCGTAGAATGGTAGATTCATGAATATGACGATCTCTGGGTAAAAAAGCCCATAGCTAAAGAGACGTCGAGCTACGAGGGAGGGATAAGGTAATCGGGCTTCGGCCAAATATTATTGGGTGTCATAAGGAGAACGGACGGGTCGTGTCCGATCAACACGAACCTACGTTTCTTATTTCTGTGAAAATGATTGATATTGTTTTAATCAAATGACTTTATTTAAAAACGAGATATCTACTATTGGTTTTAAAAATTGAGATATCTATAGTCCATCCTAAAAAGAAAAACACTTGTTATACTTAATTAACTATTGCATAATGTGCTTAGCATCATTACTCGCATTAAAAATTGATTGATCATTACTTGAATTGCAAAAAGTTCTTTGTTATCGCATAAATGAATCTTTTGTACAACATTATCATGCATACCTGAATATCTTTTGGCACACTAAGTATTTTGCTCACGCAAAAGGAAATATTTTAGTATTCAAATATTGCATTCCCTACCCCAATTCATCGAGCTCGTTTACCTTACCCCACAATTTTATAAAACTTTTCGAGACAGAAAACTTTGAGATCGATGAGACTGAAACGAGACTTCTAGCTCAAAGTTGAGTCTACATAGCAAATTCTATCTCAAGGGCTTGTTCGTTAGAGCTTGAATAATATAACTATTTATCTTGTATAGTTAGGTGAGTTGCGCTCTATTATAATTGTATGTTATGATTTATAGACTTTCGCTATATTTATATTTATATTTTATGGTGTTTAGTTGTTTATACTTAGTTAATAGCTCTTATCGAGCCCGAGTTAATGAAGTTGTAGAGTTGTAATTGAGTATTATTGTGATTATGAAATTGGGCGTGACATTATTGCTTTTCGATGTGATTAAGGTTGTCCATTATTTCTTCACGAGTTCGACCTTGCCTTACGGCTTGAATGCCGCTTTATGACTCTAATTCGAGCAAAGATGCGAACATGGTGGACAATTTTCGGTCGATTGTCATGAGTGATTTCCTTTTTAAGATTATTACTAAGATATTGGCTACTAGGTTGGGGTCGATCATTTGATCTTATATGTCTCCCCACGCAGTTTGGTTTTATTCTCGGGCCTAGCAGATTCACGATTCATTGCCTTGGTCTCTGAGAGTTTCAATATTGTCCAAAGTCATCTTGACAATAATATGATATGAAAATAGATATTCGTAAGGATTTTGATACGTCGAATTGGGGTTTCTTGATACATGTTCTTCATCGGTTTGTCTTTTTGGATATTTTCATTCATTGGATATATGTTATTTTGTAGTCCGCTCGGATCTCTATCTTAATGAATGGTTTGCCGGTGGGTTACTTTCCTTGCTCTAGGGGTGTAAGACAGGGTGACCCCTTGTCCCCTTTGCTATTTTGCATTGCGAGAGGAAGTTTTGGGTAGATTTATAGAGCGGTAGTTTCAATAACCAAATTATGTCTTTTATTGCTCATGACGGATTGTTTTCCTTCTTTGGTTCTTTATGCGGATGACATTGTTATCATGTGCGAAGCCTCTTCTTCTAATGTGCATCATCTTTTTCGAGATACTTACGGATTATGTGGAGTACGTATTTGGACGTCTTCAATCCTAGCAAATCGAAGGTTTTCTTTGGCGGCTACGTCTCTAATCATGTTGGTCGCATTGAACATCATGAGTATTCACCCAGGGGGCCTTTTCTACGGTTTATTTTGGCATCCCTATATTTAAAGGTGCTCCTAAGCCTGTAGTTTTGCGGCTTCTTTTAAACAAAATCATTTTGAAGTTTTGAAGATGGAAGGGGACGTCCCTATACATTCTTTGGGAGAGTTTGCTTAGTTAACTCGTGTTATTACTAGTTCTTTTGTCCATTCTATGATGATTTACAAGTGGTCTATTTCGATGCTTAAGCAAGTGGAGAAAGCCATGTTTGACCGGTGATGTGAACTCTAAAGGCTCTGTGGTGGTCAATCGCTCGTTGTTGTACACCTAGGTAAGAAAGCGGCCTTGGTGTTCGGTCTATCGTCGTTGCCAATAGTAGCTTTTCCGACAAACCTGGGATGGAAAGTTATGGCGTCGATTGATGATTTTCCGATTCTTTGCAAATGCTATTACGTTTTTGCCATCTTCTATTTGGGCTGGGCTTAGACCCGTATTGAAGACACTCTCGCGAGTCCCGGGATTCCCCGGGGTTAATTCGGAGGTTTTATTTTGGATTGATAATCGATTGGGATACTCCATTGCGGATAGAATTGGTATACCTCGGGAGTATAGATGTCTCTTGAGTCGTAACGTATTTCTTACTACTTTTATGATGACTCCTGGCATTTCACGTTTTCTTTTGATGAGGCTTACTTAGATTTAGTCCGGTTATTGTCCGTTTTTATTGCTCCGTCTTTTATGGATAAACAGGTTTGGATTCATTCTCGCCTGGGGAGATTTCTTTGAAAGATGCTTACTCCTACATTCGGCTATCTATCCAATGGTCAAATGGGGTTCATGGATTTGGTCCCATTACATACCGAAAAGGCGTTCTATTATGGTTTGGTGTGCTATTCACAATCGGCTTGCGTTCTAAATTCTTTGTGGATTCGGGATTCATCGGCCCCTCTGTCTGTGGCCTTTGTTATGCTCATACTGAATCAACTGATCATTTATTTGTCTCTTGTGTCTTTGCGGGGATCTTTGGTGATGGATTTTTAGTACCTTTGATGTGCAATTTCATTATGCTCATAGTTTCAATGAATTTTTAGTGCACCGATGTCCTTTCGCTTTAGTGAGCGGTCTCTTTTGTATGACGAGCAAATACAATATCTTGCATTTGGCTTATTTGGCATATCCGGAATGATCTTGCTTTCAACGATAAAACCTGGACGGTGGACGCCGCTATCCTCCAGACTTTGGGTTCTCATTGTTGAATCTTCATCTTTAGATTTGGGTTGCATGGATCTTGCTCAATATGATCTGTTCTTCTTCGGCGTCTTCATTTCTTGGATGGCCAAGGAAGGCTCGAACAATGTGCGGTGAATTGGCGAAAAAACCCTCCCCCAGGATGCATAAAGGTAAATAAAGATGGCGATCTTGGTGCAAGGACATCTTACGATGTATGAGGTTTTTCGAATTGCGGAGGCTTCTTTCGTGGTTGTTTTGTGGATCGTTGCGGTCTTTGGTTATGCGTTTGAGGCAAAGTTGATGGCGGCTATGTTGTTCGTTCACTATGCGTTTATTAGAGGATGGAGGCAACTTTGGCTTGAGTCGGATTCTACTTATGTGGTGGACCTTCTTCGAAACGATCTTCTTTTGTACCTTGGCGACACTTGAGTAAATGGCCGTACACTCTTCGTTTGATCTTTCAAATGGATTTTTGGTTTCTCATTTTTACTATGAAGACAATCGAGTGATTGATTTTCCGAGTAAGAAGCCGCATCTCGAGAGACATGGTGGGGCGCCCTCTAACGATATTTTGTCCCTTCCGACAGAGGATTATGTTGAACAATCGACTTATCTTTTTGTTAGATAATACGCCCATGTGTTTTCTTGTTTTATCTTCCTGGACTTTTCTTTATAAATTATGGGGGTACTCTTTGCCTTTCATTCGACCGCTAAACACCTATAAAAGTCTAACAATCCTCGCAAGAAAACGAGATCAATTGTAGGGTAGCAAGTTAACCACAAGTCGTCTCTCAAGGAAGACTTAGCCGGCAAATAATTATTATGTATCACAATAAATGAAAATAAATCCTAAACACTCTAACAAGATTTGTTGAATTTAAATAAACTAAAAGAAAACAATTAAAAAAACGAATTAAAGTTAAGCACGAATAAACTTGGGAAAAAAATGGAAGAAAGTCTAGGATTATGGATTCATCTCATCAAACGTCCAAGCAGAATATCAATTAATTGATCATGCGGTTAACAAATATAACAAATATGTAAAGACTAGGTCTAGATCCGATAACATTCGTATTCACGATTATTAGGGCTATCCCAATAATTTGCTATTTTCATTAAACCTGGGGTTAGATAATACATCTCTCGATTCATATCTAACCCCCTCGAATAAATTTAGTCCGGAATAATATCTTCTATCGATCTCAATTATTCCCCCAAACAATCAAAAGTTGATCGGACAATTAATTATCGATAAAGCAATTTATTCGGAAAGTAGATCAATTAATCAATACTCATGCTTGTTTGTTTGAATCAAATCATCATAATCCTTGAACAAGGAAATTAGTTCATGCTTGGGGATGGGATCATAATCTCAATTGAAAGAAAGAAAACAATCATAAACATAACCATGCAAGAATAATAATCACCCAACAATTGAAATCGGACAAAAGAGATGAAGAAATCTTACTCTTTGATTAAAAAGCAAAATAACTTCAAGGGGAAGAGCCCAAGCAATCCCAATGTTGAAAGTAAGAGAAAAATACCAAAAAACTAAAGTATTGAAGTGCTATGAATGAGAGTGTACGAAATTATGGATCCCCAAGTGCTATTTATAAGCTTAAGCCTATACAAGGTGGAAGATTCCAAAAAGGAAAGCAAAAATCGGAATAAAAGTTCTAGAAAAATCTCGCGGTGCGCGTCCATGCAGCCTCTCTGACGCACATGGTTGCGCTTGCGCTGGCTTGCCCGCCCGAATGCCTTGCGCGGGCGCCTTGTGCGGGTGCCTGGCGCGCGCGGGTGCTTGCCTTGCCTGCCGACGGAGTGCGCGCACATTCACGTCAATTTTGACGTTGCGCGTCGCGCGCAGGTGCGTGGGCACGCACAACTTTGGCTTCCCCAACCTTCATTCGCCCATAATGTCCGTTTCGACCGTTTTAGTCCGTTTTTAAGTTCTCTTTTTATAAAAACCTACCAAACAACCAAAAATACCATACGTAACATATGACAATATAAAATAGGGCGAAAAGACACAAAAACACGCACAATCACTCATACGAAAAATAGAAATCACACAAAATTCACACACAAAAACATTCAAAACAACTCCCCCACACTTAGCCTTTTGCTTGTCCTCAAACAAATAATAATGTCCATAAATTTAATCAAGAAATATAGTGCTTATTTTGACAATCGATTTTTCCATGACATCAAGTTCCATCCACCTCGGATTATTCCTCATCGATCCTCAACCTTCGCAATAAATTGACTTAGCTAAAGTTAAACAATTACTTAAAGTGTTTGGCTTTTTTTTACAAAATTTCAAATTTGTATCAAAAGTCGCAACCCTTATATTGATGTCTAAATTACGTAAGTACTAGCCTTTTTTTTTTTGCTTGACTTCCCGAGATATTATTCCACTAGGTGTAAACTTCGGATGTTTTCCAAAGACTCCTAGGGTGGTTTCCCATACTCATGTTTAAATTGCCGTTGTACGTAAAAATCAAACATGGGGCACATGAATGCTCCTAGTTACTAGCGGAGTATATTCTCGATTGTTTCATTTTTTTTAGCGCTCTTTATTGCACATTTTTTCGGGCGCTTATACTGCATTTTTTTCGCAAGGCTAGCAATTTTGTGATCCGTAAAATAAAAATAAGAGTTTTAACTTAATTTACATCAATAAAATCTCATAATTCATACCCCACAACCTCGAGTATTGTTTAACCATCGCCTAACTCGTTTATCATAAGGGTTAATTCACAACTTAGTCAAATCCTATGCATCAAGTTTGTAATGTCACTTCCTAATTGAGTCTCAAAGTAATGCATCAATTTCGAGTTAACTAAATAGCATTATTATTAAACTATGGATAATTAATAGGCAAAGTAAAAATTTTATTACGAGCAATCAACTTATATTATCAATGACGAATTGGCCCCCCACCACTTAAAATACGCAATGACCTCAATGCGTAAAAAAAAATGAAGGAGAGATGAAATACGTCCCTGAAAATTTCGGAGATTGTTAAGTAATGTCAAAAGTACACCCGCCTATGATTCTATAAATGCCAAATGTAGAAGAAAACACAAAAACAAAAATAGAAAAACTAGAGTAGTGAAAAATAACATGCAAAAATAGAAAACATCCGCATGGAAAGGAGAAAAACACACAAGAAGAAAGAAAAAAGGAACATCACGATCATCCTCGGGAGGTGGTGGGGGGTGGAGAGGCAAAAACGATAAGCGTCAAGTTCTGCTTCTATATTCTCGCACCCGACTATCAAGTGAGTTTATCCGGGCGCTCATATCTCTCATGAGGGTGTGGAGGCCGGTCATCCGCTTCGCATGTCGGCCATCCGATCTTTGAAAATGGATGAAGTTGCCTTGCATAGAATCAAGGCGTGATAGGGACGGCATCCAAAACCATGGTGTGGCCCTGGCTCGGGTGAAGATGGGCCGGGGCGAAGGGGCCGCAGAACGTGTATCCTGGGTTCATCTCAGTATCGATATCATCCGCGCCGACTATCGTCCCCCAAAGGTTGTAGGTTGAGGTCGGTGGCGCCATCCGGGTTCCATTTATGGTTGTTAAAACATTTGCGAGTAGTAGGATCCCTAATTCTCCTACCTTAGTTAAAAATTCTAAACCGAAATGCGACTTTCCTTAGTAATGAAAGTTCTTTCTACCTCATGATAATTAAGGCTAGTGACATCGAAAATCCCAAAATGTAGGGCAATAAGTGACACAAAATGGCCCATTCCCAACTTGTATGTATTCTTCTTCAATCCGATAAAATGTATCAAACACAAAAGTTGTAGTGCATATTTGGGTACGGGACTTAGCGCAATACATAAAAAATAAATTCGGGCATGTCACTTTGTTATTTTTATCTTTCCCAAATAACTCGATGTGCGAGAAATTTATGGAACAAATAAGTAGCCCGGTCTTGAATGAACCCGGCGTCCCTTTACTCGAAAAATTATCGAAATCGATCAATTGCAACCAAAATTGTTTTGCATTAAACGAGTTCGGGACAGATTACACCCCTCTAGTAGAAAATCCAAAATCGATTTCATGACTCTATAATCCACTTTATATTCAACCCCAAGCAAACGACCGGTGAAGTCCGTTAAGTGTGTGTCGGAAAAAAGCGAGTGTAGAATAAAATTCAACAACCAATTAAAGTATGCAACACCCATCAATTTAATAAATTTCTTCCAACCCAAAGCCTCAACAAGAATCATGAAGTCACCTTTCAACCCCAAATCATCCAAAATTTGTAAATTTAGAAGGTGAGAAGCGGGTACCTCGCATTGACTAACCCGTGTATACCGTTGCACCTCCTCCTCGGAGTAGATTGGGAAGGGAGCGTCGAATTGTTCGGCCAAATCAACCGGGACCATTGGCGTGTCCTCTTTAGCCCTAGAAGTTCCCTCTTGTGCCTTTTTGCCTCGATGTGATGCCATTGATGGGAGATACACGCTTAATCGGAGTGTCTTGATGTTATGGAGGTCGAATTTGTGTATAGGATGGATTTAGAGAGGGTTTGGAGAGGATTTGCAATTGAAATTTTGGGGAAAAACTCGCTCCAGCCATCTGTTATTGCCTCTGTCTGTCCCAGGTGCACATGCGCGCACCAGTGCGCGTCCGCGCAGTCATGCGTGGCTTGGTGCGCGTCGCGCACCTGTGCGCGCGTCCTGTCGCGTCTGCACGCCGTCTCACTGCGTGTTTGCGCAAATGTGTGCGTCTGCGCACGTCCTGTTTTACTTATTTATTTATTATTTAATAACACTATTATACTTATAAGAAGAGAAAAAAAAACTCAAACAAACCATTAGATACGGTTAGTCGAGAAAATAAGAAAAATAAAAAACAAAAAAAATGGGAAACATTTGGGTTGCCTCCCAATAAGCGCTTATTTAACGTCTTTAGCTTGACGATACCTGAGTACGGTTCTTAAGTGACGTCTTCGAGGCCTATGCTCTCAATTCGTTCAGCCCGAGATACCCTTCAAAATATGGCTTAACCCGATGACCATTTAACTTGAAAGATTCATGCGTTCTTGGATTAAGTAGTTTTATCGCTCCATAGGGTATACCTCTTTGATCTCAAATGGCCCGCTCCATCTCGATTTTAATTTACCTGGGAATAAACGCAATCGTGAATTGAATAAAAGAACTTTCATACCTGGTTCGAGATTTTTATGAATAATTTTCTTGTCGTGCAGCTGTTTCACTTTGTCTTTATATATCCGCGCATTTTCATACGCGTCATTGCGAAGTTCGTCTAGTTCGGAAAGTTTCAACTTCCTTTCGGCTCCTGCTTTATACAAATCAAAATTTGTCTCTTTGATGGCCCAATATGCCTTGTGCTCTACTTCAACTGGTAAATGACACGCTTTCCCGAAAACTAGTCTATAGGGGCTCATTCCTAAAACCGTTTTATAAGTTGTTCTATATACCCAGAGCGCATCATTTAACTTGGTCGCCCAGTCTTTCCTTGTAGGATTCACTGTCTTCTCTAAAATTCCTTTTATTTGCTTGTTGGTAGTCTCCACTTGTCCGGAAGTTTGAGGATGATAAGGTGTGGCTACCTTATGTGTGATGCCATTTTTCTTCATCAGTTTTTCGAATAACTTGTTGCAAAAATATTTTCCCCCATCGCTAATGATAGCTCTCAGGAATCCAAACCTACTTAAGATATTTTCCTTCACAAACTTGATGACAGTGTTAGCATCACAAGTCCTTGTGGGTATTGCCTCAACCCACCGGGACACGTAATCGACAGCAACAAGTACATATTCATAACCAAAAGACTTAGGAACAGGGCCCATATAATCAATACCCCATACATCAAATATTTCAACAACCAAGGTACTATTCAGAGGCATCTCATTCCTCCTACTAATATTTCCAGTCCTTTGGCATCTATCGCATGTCAGCCCAAAATTATGCGCGTCTTTGAACAATGATGGCCAATAGAATCCAGATTGGAGAACCTTAAAGGCTGTTTTACGGCCTCCAAAGTGCCCATCACAATGCATTTCATGACAAAAGGCCAAAACATCATTCTCCTTCGTTTTTCGGGAATACATCTTCGGATAATTTCATCATTGCGGGTTTTAAACAAGTATGGGTCATCCCAATAGTAGAACCTACAAGTAGACAAATATCTTTTCTTCTCCTGAAACGAAAGGTTAGTTCTTATAATTCCACATGCAAGATAATTAACAATGTCGGCATGCCAAGGAATTGGAGTAACCTTAAATAACTCGCTCATGGGCGAAAGAATCAATTATATGCTCGTGTTTATGAGAAGCAAGAGTATCGTCGATTAGGGTAAGACGAGACAAGTGATCTGCCACTACATTCTCGCACCCTTTTCTATCTTTTATTTCAACATTAAATTCTTGCAACATCAAAATCCACCGAATTAACCTAGGTTTAGCTTGTGGCTTACTCAACAAGTATCGCAGGTCACGTGATCACTATGAATAATTACCTTAGACCCAACAATGTAAGATCTGAATTTATCCAAGTAAAAAACAACAACTAACGATTCTTTTTCGGTGGCGGTGTAATTTACTTGTGCATCATTAAGAGTCAAACTAGCATAGTAAATCACATGGAGCATTTATCAATTCTCTGTCCTAAGACCGCCCCCACAACATGATTAGACACATCACACATAATTTCAAAAGGCAATGACCAATCGGGAGCAACAACAACATGAGCGATTATCAATTTCTCTTTTAATGTGTTAAAAGCATTCAAACATTTTTCATCAAAATCAAAAGGGCATCTTGACAAGCAATTTACAAAAAGGTTGGCTAATTTTTGAAAACTCCTTAATAAACCTTCTATAGAATCCAACATGCCCAAGAAAACTCCTAATGCCCTTAACATTAATAGAGGGAGGTAGTTTTTCAATAACATCAATTTTAGCTTTATCAACCTCGATCCCTCTTTTTGAAACCACATGGCCTAAAACAATTCCGTTTGTCACCATAAAATGCTTTTTTTCTCAACTTAAAGTTAAATTGCATTCAATATATTGTTTAAGAACCTTAGCAATTTATTAAGACAATCGGAATAAGAGGATCCAAATACGGAAAAATCATCCATAAATACCTCAATGAAGTCCTCAACCATGTCGAGAAAAATTGAAAACATACACCATTGGAAAGTTGTTGGCACATTGCAAAGTCCAAATGGCATTCGTCGAAATGCCAAAGTCCCAATCGGGCATGTGAAAGTAGTTTTTGCTTGATCCTCCGGTGCGATGGCCACTTGATAATAACTTGACAAACCATCCAAAAAACAATAGAAACTATGTCCTACAATTTTGTCGAGCATTTGATCAATAAAGGGGAGAGGAAGTGATCTTTATTAGTAGCGACATTCAACTTCCTATAATCTATGCACATCCTCCATCCGATTGTGGTCCTAGTGGGAATAATTTCACCTTTTTCGTTCTCTACACTATTATCCCACTCTTCTTTGGTACAACATGCACCGGATTCACCCATTCACTATCCGTAATCGGGTATATCACTCCTTCAGCTAGGAGTTTTAAAACCTCTTTTTTCACTACTTCCATCATAACGGGGTTCAATCTTCTTTGAGCTTCTCTACTAGGCTTAGCCCATTCTTCTAGAATAATTCTATGCATGCATGTTGCAGGGCTAATCGCTTTGATATCACTCAACCTCCATCCAATTGCATTTTTAAATTTTCTAAGCACCGCCAACAATTCTCCCTCTTCTTCTTTAGAAAGTACAGCAGAAATAATCACCGGCTTCTGCTCACCTGCTTCTAAAAACACATATTTTAAATGCTTAGGGAGTTTTTTCAATTCAAGTTTTTGTTGGGGTTTACTATCCACGTCTTCTAACGCGAATATTTCCATCACCCCCCCTCATTTTAGGCTTTCCCATACTTTTTCCATGACGTCAAAAATATCATCCTGCTCAAGAAATAAAGTGTCAAGACTATAATCATGCAAGAATGTATTTTCGACTGCCCCATCAATCAAATCAACGAAGAGCAATTTTCAAGTGACGCATGCGAGGGGATAAGGTTAGTGTCGAAATAGAGAAAGTGACAGGTTTCACCGAGTCATAGTCATGCGCCCATTTTTAACATCAATAAGTGTGTGTGTGGTGGCCATAAATGGGCGGCCTAACAAAAGTGTGTGCTCATTACCTTGATTTTGCACTTCCCCTACTTCTAATACAATAAAATCAACAGGGGATAATGAGATCACCCACTTTTACCAAGATATCTTCAACAATACCATTAAGATACCGAATGGACCTATCGGCAAGTTGAAGACACATTCTAGTGGGCTTCAGTTCCCCTAAGTCAAGTTGTTTAAAAATAGAATAAGGCATCCGATTGATCCTGGCCCCCAAATCGAGCATCCCAGAAGTTTTCTTACCGTTTTCCATTGCAATTTTAATAATAAAACTACATGGATCTAGTTATTTAGGAGGCAATTGGTCTTTGAAGAATCGCACTTGCCACTTTTGAAACTATTACCTTCTCCTTGTCGCCGAACTTCCTCTTGTTGGATGCGAGGTCTTTGAAGAATTGGACATAAGTTCGGCACATTTCTAATAATATATAAGCGAGGTAAATTAACATTAACCTTAGATAACATGTTATAGAAATCCAAGAACTCGCTTATCCTATTTTTCGTTCAAGACGACTTGAGAAAGAAATTGGAGGTTTGTAAGGATTGTTGGTTTTGTGCAAAGCGATCCTTTACTCCCTTCTTCTTCCTTTTGCATGTCTTTTGAATTCGAGGCATTTTCGATCTCCTTGTCACCTACAGGGTTAGTCAAAGTAGTAGAAAATGGAATTTCAACTTTGTTATCAATAACCTTACCACTTCGTAACACGGTGACGGCTTGGGCTTGTTCTGGTTGGCTAGGTAGCTTTCCTTTATTTACCACATGTTGAGCAATTTCACCCACTTGGGTGGCTAATTGACTAACTTGGGTTTCAAGACGTTTGAATGAAGCTTCCACAGATTCAAATCGATGAATGTTGGCCTCTTGAGTTTTCTTACTAACGAATGAACGAACTCAAACTTTCCTCAATCGATGGAGGCCGAGGTTGATTTGATGACTAACCTTGGGGAGGTGGCCTCGGATGGATTTGAGATGGATTTTGCAAATTTCCCCAACCAAGTTTTGGATGATTCCGCCAACCTGGATTGTAAGTCTGAGCGTAGGGATCATTACGAGGCCTTTGCTGAAAACCCTGGATAGCGTTAATGTCCTCAACCTGTTGATCAACCACTGTATTACAAACATTAGCCCCATGACCAAATTCACCACGAATTCCGCATGACTCGGCAGAGGGAGGGGCATTAGATGGATGTCCCCATGTAGCCAACAATTGGACTTGTTTAGTCAACTCGGCAATTGTTTTGTCACATCGTAACTTGGTGCTACTTCATTCACGGTAGCTCGTTTCCCTCGGGCACCTTTTTGTTGGGAGTTATCACTCATCATCTCTAGAATATCATAAATTTTCTGGGCTGTGTGCACACCCATATCACCCCCAGCAGCATTGTCAACCATATATTGAAAGTTATGTGATAATCCATCATAGAAAAATTGGTTTAACAATTTTAATGGGTAGTGATGATGTGGGAATTTAGTCGTAAATCTTTGAAGCGATCCAGGCCTCATGGAAAGGTTCACCTTCCATTTGACAAAAAGTAGATCCGAAGTTTTACGATGAGAGTAGTACTGCACATGAACTTATTGTACACCGCCTCCCAAGTAGTAAGAGAATTGGGAGGTAGAGACATAAGCCATGTTTTTGCCCGATCCTTCGAGTATATGGAAAGCGGCGCATTGTTAGGCGATCCTCGTTCAAATCTGCAGAAAAGTTTGAATGACAGAATAGAATTCCCAAATGAAGTTGAGAGGATCTTCATTGGGCATTCCATAAAAAGACGGTAACTGATTGAAGTGTATATTTTTTAGCTCATAGTTCTGTGTTGCTTGTCCCAGAGTGATGCAAGAGGTCGCGGTTCCGATGACTGGGTGTGCGAACTCACACATCGAAGGCTAGCGTGCCTCTGCGTTGTTTCCATTTTGATTATCACCCATTGCTGGCTCGTCTGTCTGTTCTTCCTTTGGAACGTGGTCCTGAGAATCCTTGCTATTAATCGAAGAATCATCCCCCTCATTCCTTATACGTCTCGGAATGCAGTGAATGTCGTCTACGAAAGGTGCAAGTTCCAGATTAAGATTCCTACGACCTTGCATAAACAAACTAAGGAAAACAAATCAAACGTACCGGTGGAATCAGGTAAAACTCAAAAAGCAAAAAAAAAGAAGTCCTAAACTAAAAACATGGAAAAAATAGACACAATAATTATTACGCCTAAAGCCTTCAAACAAGAACGCGCCAAAATTTTGTTCGACGGCTAAACACCTATAAAAAGTCTAACAATCCTCGCAATCAATTGTAGGGTAGCAAGTTAACGACAAGTAGTCTCTCAAGGAAGACTTAACCGACAAATAATTATTATGTATTACAATAAACAGAAAAAAAATCCTAAACACTCTAACCAGATTTGTTGGATTTAAATAAACTAAAAGAAAATAATTAAAAAGACGAATTAAAGTTAAGCACGAATAAACTTGGAGAAAAAGATACGGAAGAAAGTCTAGGATTATGGATTCATCTCATCAAACTTGCAAGCGATATCAATTAATTGATCATGCGGTTAACAAATATAACAAACATGTAAAGACTAGGTCTAGATATGATAACTTTCGTATTCACAGTTAGGGTTATCCCAATAATTTGGTATTTTCATTAAACCTAAGTTTAGATAATACATCTCGATTCATTTCTAACCCCGAATAAATTTAGTCCAAGAATAATATTCTCTCGATCTCAATTATTCCCCCAAAATAATCAAAAGTTGATCGGATAATCAATTATCGATAAAGTAATTTATTCAGAAAGCGAGATCAATTAATCAATACTCATGCTTGTTTGTTTGAATCAAATCATCATAATCCTAGAACAAGGAAATTAGTTCATGCTTGGGGATGGGATCATAATCTCGATTGAAGGAAAGAAAACAATCATAAACATAATCATGCAACAATAATAATCACCCAACAATTGAAATCGAGACAAAAGAGATGAAGAAATCTTACTCTTTGATTAAGAAGCAAAATAACTTCAAGGGGAAGAACCCAAGCAATTCTAATGTTGAAATCAAGTGAAAAATACCAAAAACTAAAGTATAGGAGTGCTATGAATGAGAGTGTATACGAAATTATGGATCCCCCAATTTCTATTTATAAGCTAAGCTTTACAAGGTGGAAGAATCCAAAAAGGAAAGGGAAAATCGGAATAAAAATTCTAGAAAAATCTCGCGGTGCACGTCGGCGTAGTGGTGCGCGCGCCCTTCCTCCTCGCGTGCATGGTTGCGCGCCGTCTTTGCTTGACCGCCCACATGCCTTTGCGCGCGCGCGCAGCGGGTGCCTGGCGTCGCGGTGTGCTTGCCTTGCTGCGACGAGTGCGCATCTCGCACTGCCGTTCGCGGCACGCACATCTTATTGTGTCTGTGTAGCGCACAACTTTGGCTTCCCAAACCGCCATTCGCCCATAATGTCCATTTCGACCATTTTAGTCCGTTTTTAAGTTCTCTTTTTATGAAAACCTGCCAAACAACCAAAAATACCATACGTAACATATGACAATATAAAATGGGGCGAAAAGACACAAAACACGCACAATCACTCGTCACGAAAAATAGAAATCACACAAAGTTCACACACAAAAACATGCAAAACATCTTCCAAGGTTTTCATACAAGGGTGGGTTTTACCTTGGAAGGTTTTAACGAGACCCCAAAAATTTAGCTACAGTCGGCTTGTGATCACAAAGCTTTTCTTTTTTGGTTTTCTTTTCGACTTTTTCCCCTATGCTACATAGTCGGCTTGTGATCGGGATAACTTTTTTATTTTTAATGTATTTTCGATTTATTCAAAAAAATTAAACATATTATATAATTGAATATAATATTTAATAAATTTTATATTTTCAAAATTAATGAAATTCAAAAAAAAATATGCAAACTTTAATCAAATTAATGCAAAAATTAAAATGACTATTCATAATAATAATACAAAAACATAATTACAATAGAATAGTTACTTAGTCACTAAATTAGAATATTCTTCACACAAATGAACAATTAATATAATTTTGTGTGTAGTATTTTAAATCTCATAGTACTTTTAGATTTATATATGACTATTCAATTTCACATAATATTATTCGATAAAGTTTATAATTATAATATTCAAAATTAATAAAACATATTTAACAAAAGGCACAATCTTTGGAGGAGACATTATAGCGTAAAGTCGTAATTTGTGCTAAGCTAGAAGAAAACCTTGATTTTGTTGTTATCATAGTTCTCGTCCCTTATCCAGTTTATCGCTAATATATATTAGATATTGTATCCATATCTTTTATATGTTAGGAGAGTTATTGTTGATCCTAATTGATTAATATACATCTTGGGGTTGCATCTAATATGGAAATATCCAATTATAATAGGGATTGAGATATATCGTTTTATATTCTCTCACTATATTATAAGTAGTAAAGATCCTATAATTTCTCTCTCGTTCTTTCTTGGAGCATCACCAAAGGTCTACAAGGGTTTAAGGTGTGTACATCAAAATAATTGTGTACATCAAAGTAAATAACTATAGTAGTTATTTACACCAAGGAGAAAGACGGTTCGTGATCTTATTCGTGATTTGCTCGTGGTTCAACCAATCTACAAGTTCGTTCATTTTTCGCGGTTCAATCACGAGAAAACTTGTAGATGGCTTAATCATTGATCAAAAGAAGGCTTTTAGACGGGCTTAATCTGGGCTATATGGATCGGCGATTCATTTGCAAATAGATATACTCATTCCACCTTACATGTGCAAATATTTGATTTATGTTTTGGTCCATTTTTACTAACAGTGGTATAAGAGTCATTAGGACTCGTTCTCGCTTATTTGATGTGCTTGAGTTTGATGATACACGTGTGGGATTTGATTTTTTTGAAAATTCGAATGTTTTTATATATATGCAATATTGGTGTCAAATTGTAGATCTTGGAAATATTAATTTGATATATTTTATTTGAAAAAGGGATTTGAAACAGGATAAGTTATGGCGATTCAAAGTTATTGGAGGAAAAACAAAAATCGCCTAGAAATACGGGTCAAGAGTTTTAGTTAATTCAAGCAATTGCGTGAATTGTTTTTCGTGTAATAGCGTAGGGCATCAATTTAAGGTGTTGCGAGTAAAGAGGAGATTCATGGCTACGAACAAAAGCTAACTCACAACCGACGCCTCCACCAACAAGCCACCACTCTTTCATGCCAACAACTATTTTTTTTGGAAAGACAAAGTATGGAAAGTTTTATTCAAGGTTGTGGCTTCGACATCCGGAATGCGGTTATTGAAGAAATAGCACAACCAACAAAGAAATTAGAAGATGGAACTCTAGCTCAAAAAAGTTTCAAAGAATTCGACGATAATGACAAGAATGCCTTCTGTCTAAATGGTAAGACTTTGAATATATTGCATTGCTCACTCACTGCCGTCGAGTATAATCGAATTCGAGGAATAAGGCCGGCACATAAAGTGTGGAAAAAATTAGAAACCATTTATGAAGGTACTAAGAAAGTTAAACAAGCTAGAAAAACAATGCTTGTTAAAGATTTCAAGACTTCATAATGATCGAGGGTAAAGGGATTTCGAAAATAGTGGAAAGGCTCGACAACATCGTTAATCCCCTTTTGGTGCTCGGTAAGGTCATCTCGGAGGAAGATAAGGTAATTAAAGTCTTGAATGCTCTTCCCGCCTTATGGTCTAAAAAAGTGACGGCTATATCGTAAGCTCAAAACCTTGAGACTCTCAAATTCGACGAGCTTATTGGGAATCTTCTTATCTCTGAAGTTTATCTCAAGGAAAGAAAGAACTCAAAACCATCCACCTCACAATCGGGTATGCAATCTACTCCTAAGGGTCTTGC
The DNA here is from genome assembly GCA_016081115.2 of Rehmannia glutinosa. Lineage (NCBI taxonomy): Eukaryota > Viridiplantae > Streptophyta > Magnoliopsida > Lamiales > Orobanchaceae > Rehmannia > Rehmannia glutinosa. The sequence continues at coordinate 42,224,405 of CM071928.1, read as the reverse complement.
TTCAAATTCAAATAATTCATATTTGCTAGTGAGGATGAGAATGAGGAAACGGCCCCCTTTTTGAAAATTTGCAAAATTTGTCAACAAAAATAAGGCAAGGAAGGATAGAGACATTTCATGCTTCAAGTGTGGAAAACTCGGACACTTTATAGTCGATGTCCCAAGATGATAGAAGAGGAACAAAATAAGAAAAACCTTTTTCCGAAAAAGAAGGTTTTAAATGTGGATGTCAAAACATGGGATGAACTTCTTGCAACATCCGAAGCGATGAAGAGAAAACCGAACATGGTCTCATGGTTATAGATGATGAAAATAATGAGATACGCTCTAACTCTTATCTTCCTCTTTAGTTGATGAACTTCAATGTGATTATGATGATGAAAATAATGAGATACGCTCTAACTCCTATCTTCCTTTTAGTTGATGAACTTCAATGTGATTATGATGATTTACAAAATGAGTTTAAAGACGTGATTTGCAAATACAAGACATTGAAAAAGGAGTATAAAGAGTTAAAATTAGAAAAATACAAGTTATTTACTTCTTATGAATCTATTGATCGTGCTCATTCTATAACTCTTGCTAAAGTTGAAAGTCTCGATTACTCAAAAATAATTGCTCACTAAAGAGATTGAAATTTTGAAAAAGGATGTGCAACATTTTAATTTAAGTACCGATAACGTCACAAAAGCTTTGGTGCACAAAGAAATTAGCAATCTAAACTAAGACTTGTTACAAACCTTTTCAAGAAAATTTCAAGAAAAATAACCAAGCTCCAACTTTTGTTCGTGCTAGTTCTCCTAGAATAATTACTTGTTACTATTGTGGTAAAAATGGACATTTTGCTAGCACATGTAGACTTAGAAATAGTAATAGTCATTTCTGGAGACTTAAAGGTCTCAATGCTAACCCCATGGACCTCAAAACTCTAGGGTACCTAAAAACAATTTACTTGTAGGTATTAGGGGCAATAACAATCACGAAGATTTCAAATGGCTCGTGGACAGCGATGTTCACGCCATATGACCAGAAAAGAAGAATTTTTTAACAACAACAAGCTCCAAGAAGATGGTATGGTCATGTTCGGGGAATGACAAAGGCAAAATTCTTGCCAATGGAGACATTGGTAATTCTTATTTCTCTCTTCGTGACGTTTTACTAGTAGATGGGCTAAAGTTCAATTTGATAAGTGTAAGCCAACTTTGGGATTTAAATTATGATGTTCTTTTTAATAAAGAAAAATGTCTTGTTCTCGAAAATGGTCAAATTATTTGTGGAGCTAGTAGAAGAGGCAATCTTTATAAAATTTTTACAAGTGATTTGATGAGTCAAAATGTTTCTTGTCTTATCGCCAATAATAATTTAACTAGTTTATGGCATAGACGACTTGGACATGTTGGATACAAAATTTGCAAAATATTTACAAAAACCAACATGTCAAAGGACTACCCAAATTGAATTTGAAAATCTTGGCGTATGTGACACTTGTCAAAAGTACAAATTAGTTAAAAGTAGTTTTAAGCTCAAAAATGAAATTTTCACAACCAAGCCTTTACAACTTCTTCATTTATATTTGTATGGGGATATTGGTACGGCTAGTCTAAGTAGAAAATATTACACTTTTGTTATAGTCGATGATTTTTCTAGATATACTTGGGCTATTCTACTTGCTAATAAAAGTGATACCGCTAATGAGTTTGCTAAGTCATGTAGGCTTATAGATAATGAAAAACAAGATACGATTAAATCTATAAGGAGTGACCGAGGTGGTGAATTTGATGGTGATTTTAGAGTCTTGTGTGAAACCAAAGGATATGCTCATAATTGTTTGGCTCCAAGAACACCACAACAAAATGGTGTAGCCGAAAGGAAAAATTGGACTCTTCAAGAAATGTGTTGGTCTATGCTCAACGAATTTTCACTTCCAAGATATTTTTGGGTCGAAGCCGTAAGTACCACATGTTATGTTATAAATCGAGTATAACCTTCGTCCTAAGTTGAATAGAACACCATATGAGCTTTGGAAAAAGGAAGAACTCCAATATTAGTTATTTCAAAATATTTGGTTGTAAGTATTTTATTTTGAATACCAATGATCAATTGGACAAACTTGATCCTAAAGCCGATGAAGGGATATTTATGGGGTACTCGACTAAAAGCAAGGCATATCGTGTTTATAATAAGGCTAGCAGGTGGTTAAAGAATCTATTCACGTCAAATCTAATGAAGCTTCTAGAGTTGAAAGTATTCCAAATGATGAAAGTGATGAAGGAGATCGGGTTGGACCAAGTGTTCCTATTGATATTCAAAATGATCAACCCTCTACCTCAAATGATCAACCTTCTACTTCTAATGTTCAACAAGAGGATAAGGGTGATACTTCGGATCTTCCCGTGGCACTTAAATTTAAAGGAGATCATCAAAAGATCTCATAATTGGTGATCCTCTTGACAAAGTGATGGCTAGAAGAAAATTTGCCGAAAAAGCTCTTATATCTCAAAAAGAGCCTAAAAATACTAAGGAAGCTATTGAAGATGAAGATTGGTTTCTTAAGATGCAAGAAGAGTTAAATCAATTTGAGAGGAATGATGTTTGGGAACTTGTGCCTTGTCCTCCTTCACAAACTATCAATGGCACAAAATGGGTATTTCGAAACAAACTCGATGATCAAGGCAACATTGTTCGAAATAAAGCAAGGTTAGTAGCTCAAGGGTATTGTCCAGAAAAAAATATTGATTATGATGAAACATTTGCACCCGTAGCACGTTTAGAAGCTATTCGTAATTTACTTGCCTACTCTTGCTTTAAAATTTTCAAACTTTACCACAAGGATGTTAAATCCGCTTTTCTAAATGGTTTTATTCAAGAAGAAGTCTATGTCAAACAACCTCCGGGGTTTGAAAATTTTTCTAGGCCAAATGATGTTTATAAACTTAAAAAGGCCTTATATGGTTTAAAACAAGCACCCCGAGCTTGGTATGATTGACTTAGTTCTTCTTTTTTTTTTGCAAAATAGTTTTACAAGAGGTAAAGTTGATACTACTATATTTGTTTTTGAAAAGGGGCAAGATTGTTTATTAGTTCAAATTTATATAGATGATATTGTTTTTGGTGTTACTAATGAATCTCTTTGTAAGAAATTTTCTAAGTTTATGCGAGGTGAATTCCAAAGAAGTATGATGGGAGAACTCAATTTCTTCCTTGGACTGCAAATAAAATAATGCCAACAAGGTATTTATATATCTCAATCGAAATACACCAAAGAGCTTCTAAAGAAGTTCGGAATTGAAGAAGGAAGAATCAAGTGCTACTCATATGGCAACAAATATCAAGCTTGACAAGGATGAGAAAGGCAAGTCGGTTGATGGATCAAAATATCGAGGTATAATTGGTAGTTTACTTTATGTAACCGAAAGTAGATCCGATATTCTTCATGTCGTACGCCTATGTGCTCGATTTCAAAGCAATCTCAAATAATCTCATTTAAGTGCCGTTAAAAGAATTTTTCGATATTTGAAAGGCACTATTTCTCATGGTTTGTTTTATCCAAAGAATGAAAATTTCTCTTTAAAAGGATATAGTGATTCGGATTATGCGGGTAACATTGATAATCGTAAAAGTACATCCGGATCATGTCAATTTTTAGGCAATTGCGTAGTATCTTGGTTTTCAAAGAAACAAAATTGTATATCTTTATCAACGGCCGAAGCCGAATATATTTCTGCAATCATTTGTTGTACTCAACTTCTTTGGATGAAACAAACTCTAGCAGATTATAAATGTTCTTTTGAAAATATTTCCATTTTTTGTGACAATACTTCCGCTATAAATATTGCTCAAAATTTGGTTCACCACAACCGAGCCAAACATATTGAGGTTCGACACCATTTTCTAAGGAATTGTGTTGCGAAACGAAAAATTGAGATGTGCTTTGTTCTATCTCAAGATCAACTCGCGGATATTTTTACAAAACCGTTAACCGCCGAGTCTTTTACTTCAATTCGAGTTCGTTTAGGCATAATGCATATCGAATAAGATCTATATTTGCATTTTATGCATTTTTAAAACTTAGGGGTGAAAAACTGATTTTTTTGCAACTCTTGAAAAACTGAAACAAGAGTTTGAAGAAGCAGTACCCGATCCAACATACGGGGTCGACCGGCCGACTGCTCAGTTCGAACAGTGGCACCCCATCGACCGGTCGCCCTGCTCTATCAACAATCTTAAATTGCTTCTGTCCTCATTTCCGTCTTATTTTCAAAACTTAAGACCCCTTCACCCGATTCATACACATATCACTCAAAATAATTTTCTCTTACAAATTGTACTATATTGGGCTTCTAAAATGTATATCTCTTCCATATTATTCATCTTTCACAATCATTGGTAAGTTTAATTTCCTCTTTAATCTCAATTGGGTTGAACATGTGAGTACCTTGTTGGAACTTGATGAATTGCTATAATCTTGTATTTGTGTGATGGGGATTATGCATAATGATGATATATGATTGTGGAATTAGGATTAGTGTTGAGTTTTTTGGGCATGATTCAATATACCAACGTCATATACAACTTTGATTTTATCTTATGCATGTCAAGTGTTTGATAAAATGTCTAAATGAAAATTCCATCTTTTGTATGGCTCTCTTGCTTATCATTGATTTATATCTTCATGGTGATCATTTCTTGTACACCCAATGAGCTTCTAAATAATTTCTCCTATTGATTGCCCTTACATTTTGGAATTAAGACCCTCAATTTCATAACATGATATTGATATGGTTTAATGTCCATTTTGATGTCTATGTATGGTGTTTTTATCATGCTAATAGTCTTTTTGATGATTCCAAAGGGGAGAAAAATGGAATGAGCTCATACGCTTATGGTAAGATCAAATGAGCTAGAAAAAGCTCGCAGAAAAATCTATAAGCTCTCACGAGAAGAAGCTATAAGTTTTGGTTGGATTATGGATTGTTGCTCGTCTAATGGACTCTTGCTTATGACTAATCACTTATTTTTGACAGGGGGAGTTTTTGTGATTTTGAGCTATAAGTCTTATTTGCAAAAGCTAAACTTTTATCTTTTAAGTTATTGTTTCTATGCTTGATTATTAGTTAGCATGTTGATAGGGGAGCTTATAAATATGTTTTGAAAAACCATTGCTCCTATTCTTATGATTCTTATTTTGAAAAGTGTTGCTTACAATGGACAATTGTTTTTTACCGGAAAAATATATTTCGTTTTTAAAATTCGCTCTCTAAATTTTTTTGGTTTGTAATCATAAAAAATGGGGAGTTTGTTAGATAAATATTTTTATCATAATTTTGATTATTTCATATAAATGAATTTTATAACAATGTCCCCAAATGTTGTCCAAATACTTCAAAATATTTTCAATGATTTTTACTAAAATTTTGAAGTACTTCTTGAACTTTATTTTTGACAAAATTCGGACAACTTCTCTGTCCTGAAAGTTGCACAAAACAGAGAACAGACAGTGGGACTACGCAGGGTAGGGTCGACCGGTACACAGGAACCATTTTTTATTATGTTCTTCTCGGAATCCGGGGGACCTGGTCGCACCCCTAGGCGACGATCACCCTATGTAAGATCAACTGTCTCCCCCGAAGGGCATCCCCTATTAATATATTTTCAACGTTTTTCTCTCATTCGAATTTGTTAGAGCGACCACCGATCCCTAGTGTTTTATCGCCAGAAACTATCCGTTGCAACATACAACTTTCATGAAATTGTGGCTTTGCTTCTAATGACTATTCTTGGATTGTTTGGCTTTTCTTTTGCGTAAATCACTCATCTAGGAGGAGCCTATGTTGGTGATTAGACCTAGGAGCTCTCTTATAAATATATGAAGGCTTGAATGAGCAAAATACAACAACACAACACAAGCAACAAGCAAAAATCAGCAAACTTTTTTTTCTTCACTTTCAACATACTTGTTGTATTTAGGTTGAGCTCTACACTTGCACATCTTGATTATTAGGCTTCCTTCTTGATTACACTTGCACTTAAAAGTTGTATACTTCATTTGAGTTGTAATCTTGATTAGTTTAAATCATCCAAAACAAGACATACTTGTTAAGTGTTCTTGTGGTAAGAACACACTTGGTTGATTCTAGGTGTTGAAGAGTTTGGTGTTCTTCATTATTGTAAGAAGATTGTGGTGATCTTCATAGGTGGTGTTGTAAGAAGAGTGTGGTACTCTTCAAGGTCAAATTTGTAATAGTTTGGTATCTATTAATAAACTTTTTTCTTTTCGAAATCCATTCGGACATACCGGTGGTAGAGCACGTAGGCCCTAGGTGGGTTGAAACTTCATAAATCTTCGGTGTTGGTTTATTTTACGCACTTCTACTTCTTCACAATCTTCTTATATTAAAAAAGGGCGTAAATCGGAAAATCGAAAAAATATATTCACCCCTGCTAGATTTTTATTGCCACTTGGACTAACACAACCAAATGACGGAACCGGTGGTTAGACCGTTCGATTAGGCCTCAAAATCATTATCACGGTTAAAAGGTTAAAATCGTTCAAAATCGGTCAAAACCTTTTCTAATTTTTTTTTTTTTTTTTTTTTAAGTCAATTTAGAGTTTTAAATTTTGTGTTTTGAACTTTTGCTACATTTATATGATTATTTGAATTTTAAGCTATATAAGATATTGTTTTAGTTATTTGTTTATAAATTTTATAATAATTGACATATTAATATATTATTATATACGATATAATAATAAATTTTATTCTTTTTTATTAAACCAGTTGGACCGCATATTGAATCGGTCCGACCGGTTGAACCGTGAACCAGTAGCACGACCGGTTTGCTCACCGATCCAATTTTTAAAACACTGCTTAAAAGATTGTGTCGCGTAAGTAGATTTGTGAATGATTGCCTTTTGTGCTAGAACAGTGAGAAAGGTTAATAAGTATAATTAACAGTGGGCATTAGGTAGAGGCTAAGATGAGATCTGAGTTGATCGATTATGAAGTATGTTCAAACTTCATAAAAGGTTGTTTGTAGCTGAATGTGCGAACTATCATATGACACTTTAGGAGTGACTATAATAGTACGCAGATCAAGTGCTTGAATAGCAGCTAGACTAAGATTTGTATGATGTCTGAGCATGACATGCCTAAATTGAGTGGGAGCTCTATCATAGCATGTATTCATCTACATGTTCTTTGAGGCAACCGCCTTATGGTAAAGTGATTGAATGGGTTCATGCTTCGTCGATGTGTGAGCCCATAGTATTTTCTTGTACCCTTTGAAACTTTGGACCATGTCATGAGGTGTAAACTTGATGACACTACTTTATCATGCTTCGAATGGCCATGTGTGATTAGGTGCAGCCGAGCATGTCTAGGAAACCGCCAAGACCAAGCTAATTGGTATGTGGGACCGAGGAAGAATTGAGTTGGTAACGCACTTATGTTCTATGATTTATAGCCCGAGCGATATGTCGAAATGTGTTTGACTAGTCATAAACATAGAAATATATTGAGTTGAAGGGTTATGTTAGTTTGGTGATGACTTAATATAACTCTCTTTGCTCCCTATTCTCGTGGCTTGGTCGCACGCCTTATTCCCCTGTATGAAAGATGGGACATGAGATGAGAATACTAGAATGTGATTCGAATGAGTCGGATCAAATATGTATGAGTGGGAGATATTAGATATTTTATCCATATCTTTTATATGTTAGGAAAGATATTGGGGATCCTAATTGTTTAGCATGCATCTTGCAATTGCATTTAATATGGAAAGATCCATTATAATAGAGATTAATATATATCGTTCATATTCTCTCCTATATTATAAGTAGTAGAGATTATTATATCTCTCTTACAGAATATCGAAATTTCTCTCCTACAATTTCTCTCTACTTTCTTTCTTGGAGCATCACCAAATATCTCCAGGGTTTAAGGTGTGCACATCACAAGTTATTTACACCAACGAAAAGGCGGTTCGTGATCTTGTTCATGGTTTGCTCGTGGTTCAACCAATCTACGACATTTGTTGTTCGCGATTCAATCAAGAAAATACTTGTAGATGGCTTAATCATGAATCAATTGACGCTTATAGACGGGTTTAATCCTGACTATGTGGATCGATATTTCCGCTGCAAATAGATATACTCGGTCCACCTTAGATGTGCAAATATTTAATTTATGTTTTGGTCCATTTTTGCTAACAATGTGTTCAAAAACTTTAAACTTGTAATCCAAGTGTTTGTTCAAAAATACTATTGTATACAGAATATAGTATTTTCAAATTGCATATTTGACAACCATAAAGAAAATAGAAGTTTACAAGATATTTAATAAAATACTCTTACAAGAAGCAAGGCAAATCACATGGGATATGAGACTGATACATATAGACCCCACACAAATGATGCCCCAAATAGGATTGAAAAACATACCAACCTACTTGATCTAGACTCGAAATTGATCGCTAAAAGCTTGTTTAAACACAATTCATTAACATATTAAATCTTGAAAATATTTTTTCGTATCAACTAGGCTCGAGCCCGATTAGTAGATAAATAATAAACTGTGTATAAATATCAAGCTACTCGAGCTCGATTCGTGTTTGACTCGATAAAAGCTCATTCAAACTCGATTCGATGATAACCAAAGAAACTCAATCATAATTTTGAAGCTCCATAAAAATCCAAACAAACTTGGACGATTCATTCACATCCCTAGCCCCAACCCATCAAAAATTTGCCTGAAGCAATAGTAACATAGAAAAAGAACACACATATCTCAAGACATCTTAACCTCTAATAAACTTGGCTACTTGCAGGTGGTTAATTAGCAAATGAACTGAAATTATCAAGATCAATTATTAGAGTTTTTCTCTCTTTGAGCTTTACTGAATCAACTTTTAACAAAGTAAAGAAGCCACAAAAAATCATGATAAACTAGGACGCACTTAACAAGCTTTAACTCAGAAATTTCTTCAAACAGATACCATTTTACTACTCCATATGTTCCCCAAACAAAAGGACTTCTCTTCCGTGCCAACAGCTAAAACAAAGTTCCTACCCCTAAATCAGAAAATGAAGTAGTAACACAATAGAAAGGGCTAATTATGATAAAACCATAATAGTCAAGCACTTCATAAAAAAAAAACTACGGCACAAATAATATGGACATGCCACTCAATTAGCCAATTGTTTTTAACTTTTAGAACATGTTAATCAAACCTAAGACATACCAAAACCCACACAAACACAGGTCAAATCATACGAGCAACAAATCCCCGCTAAATAAGATAATGACAATTCAATTAACAAGTAAAACAATTGAGTTAGACCTAACGAGTTACACGAGGGCAATGCTGCTTTCCCCACCAGGAGGCTTGCGTGCCCCTCCTAAGTAGTCACGAGATTCAACTTTCCCATCAGCAAAAATGTTACTGCCGCTCATCTCCCGTAACTTTGCTGAACTCAGCGGCTTCTCAGCTGATGAAGGAGGTGCATCTCCCTTAAAAATGTCATTCCCTGAAAGCTCCGAGAATTTCTGGTTAGGAATCTTCTTTGCTGTCTTAATGATAGGTTCTTCACTCGAAACACCATTGCTCTGGCCTCCAGCAACCTTTTAAATCAGAGAAAAAGATCATACACATATTGAAGAATTTTAGATTTCACCAAAGGAAAATTACAAAAACTACCCCTAATGTTTAGCCTAATTACAAAAAAATAATTTATATTCAAAACTACAAATACTCCCTCGACATTTGTCTTCATTTTACATATTGCACCCTCAGTAGGGGGTATTTGTTTTCGTAAATATAAACCTCACAATGGGGTGTTTGTATCACCTTAATCAGATTTGACCAGACGTATCTTTTATAACTACAAATTTAACTCGTGTGTTTTAACATTTAGAATACTCTAAATTCCACTCGAGTGTTTTAACTTTTAGAATACTGTAATTTATCTAATCCAACTCATAGCAAGATTTGCATACGCACATTGTGTGATGTGGGTTCTCCAATGGTTATGCTTTCTCTTAATGCCAAAGCTCGAGCAGACAAGGGGCGTGGTTGGATTTCAGGTGGTGGAGCAAAGATATCATGCCCACTGAGCTCCTTATTTTTGGCATCAGAAATTTGTTTCTTCAACTTTGCCTCAGACTCACTTTCAAGATTTCCGCTCAACTCCCGCTGCTTAGCAACTTCAGGCAGACTAATTGGCTTCTTAGGAGAAACTGTTTCTTCCTCACCAAAAGAAATGTGACTGATTCCCACCAATGTTTGCTAGTAATAAAATTTTAACACTCAAATGTGTCAAGAGATAGTCATTGAAATTCTATACAGATCTCAAATAGAAAGATAAAACCGCAATGGTGAAACAAATACCTGGTACATGCGCAATCCAGTTTTGTTGCATGGGGTCTGGTCGGCATCCTCAGTTTCTGATGTTCCATTTTCTCCTTTGGCTTTAAAAATGCCACTCCCAGTCATTTCCTTCATTTTGTAGCCAGAACATGGCTTCCTGGAATATCATAAATGTAGAAAGTGAAGAGTTTCCTACCAAAAAGTACCGATTCAACACCCCCCCAGGTTTGATTATGTCTTAACTTTGAAGGGGTAAATGTAATATTTTTATAACTATCATGAGAGTTTTTGAAATGTTTTTTTTGCATATGAAAGGGCACCAATGTAAGACGAAATCAAACCTCAAAGGGGTTTTTTGAAATTTTCAAAACCTTTGGGATTTTTTTGTAATTAGCCCGAACATCAGGGTTTTTCTTTTTTTTTTGGGTAATTATCCCTAACAATAATGCTAAAATTCTGTGAATGGGTGTTAGGGTTGGGATTAAGGTTTTTGTTATTATAATTTAAGGTTGAGTCGAAGAACAATTTATCATGACACCAGACTACCAATCATTGATACCGCATCAAAATTGTAAGCAATAATAAGTGACAGTTTTGATGCACATATGAGTTTCAATATTTGCACAATTAAAAATATATATATACATATATATTTCCGGATGTTACATAAATTCTTTACTGTTAAACAATAATATAATTGGTATCCTGTTTACAATAATTTGGCAGCCGAGGAATGATAGAATGTCTAGAAACTCATGTAAATATGCAAGATCATTCTATATAAATTATGCAAAAGATCTAAAAAGGGACAATCGAATTTATCCGAAATCTCAGTTTAAAGTCATCCGATCTCGTGATCACAAATTTAAAAGGGAAGAGAGAGATAAGAGCAGCTGAACATAGTTGAAATTAAGATTGACTTCAAGATTTCATAGTATGAATGATACGAAAATGTTCAAAATTCAAATGCAGCCAAGATTTTTACGCCAACAAAAAACACACCATTTCTAGCTCAACTCAGAAATAAAAGTAAAAAAAAAAAAGACAAGCCAGATCTCTCACCTTTTATTCAAGCTCTCAACCTCTTCATCTGTAACCTGCCCTCCAAACACCACCTTGCTGATCCCATCCGACGGCTGTCATATCATTCCATCTTTTCAATTTGAACAAAAAGAAAAAGGAAAAGCAGAAACAGAAAAAGGGATGGAGGTTATATTATAATACCTGGTGAGAGCGTGCAGATGAGGCAGGTGCAGGGGAATATTCCGGCGGAATCTCCGACCACGTCAGCAGATCTGCCGTCGAAGTGTGAGGCTTCCTCACCGGAGTGCTTTTCTCCATTTTTTTTTTTAAATTCTTCTTTCTTGTTGTTTTCTCCTCGATTAACGGAAGTGAAAGATAAGATCTGAAACTGAAATGGGACGATGTTGTTCCTGTCTATAAATTTCACTGTTTTTCTGTTTGTTGGGAGCTGCACCAGAGAAAGTGGCTCTACTGTTATTTATACTACCACTGCACTACCTGCTACTCTATATTCTTCTTTTTCCCTTTTCTTAATTATGTATCTTTTTTATTTATCGAAAATGACGGAACTGCAGAGAGAGCACCGGAGAGGTGCCAGACTAACTAGGATAATTGGATTGAATTTCCTTTGAATTTTTATTCCGCTCTATCTCTCTCTTGCTTCTCTCGCTCGGTTTTATAGGGATGGCATGTGCTTTGGTTGGATGGCACGTGATAGTGACAGAAGGGGCACGTTCTTCTTTTACCATTATGCCCCTTTTAATAAATATTTAATTGTAGCTGAGTTTTTTCTATTTAATTTTTTTCTTTTGTATCCTTTAAATAGTGATTAAAACTTAAAAGTTAGAATTATCACGTCATTACTTTAAATAAAATGGTAATTCTCTAAAAAGAATCATTTGGAAAATACAACTTTCTTTTGAAAATGCCTCAGAAAATATATCATAATATTAAAGTTGGAAAACAAGAATTTATTGAATCAAAAGAACGCCAAACCCACTGAACCTTGATTTAATTTCTCTAATCAATCAGCATCTTTGTTTCTCTTTGAGTTAAACTTTTTGTTTCAAAAGGCATAACTATTAGCTAATATTAAGGCAATACATAAGTTTGGAAGTTGTTAGCTACTAGTGGAAAGTTATAAAAATTTTCAAAAATAAATCTACCCTATATACTTAAAAAAAAAAAAAAAAAAGTTGACATATATCATTACCTCATAATCGTTGAGACATTTGTCGATTTCATCCTCTCAATTTCATATGTCGGCTTCACATTTATCTATATAGAAATCTTATGTACAAAATTAAAATTTGAAAAATAATAAATTTAATCGTAACTCTAAAAGATAAAATATAATCCAAAAAATTCAAAATTTGCTCACAATTAGTTTGGAAAAGTCGATGTTGATCAAATCTATCTTAATATATTTTTATTGAGACATATCTTATTAGTTCGTAATATATATTTTGAATGTAAAATATAACAAATAATCCAAAAAATCGAGGATTCTATCTACACAATCTTTTAAATTTGTTATACTAAAATTTTATCTTTGAACAAATTTATTATAGTATCTTATATTCTAAAATGCTAATTTTATATTTTATAAATATTTTCTCATGCAGAAAAGTAATACATGACATAATGCTAATTCTATAAAATATTAACATGCAAATGCAAATCTAAACTAAAACTTCGTGTTAATTCAAGCATGAAAATCTCATATTTCTACGGAAGATAAATCATCAAAATATACTATTATATTTACTTTCTAAGTAGGTAGAATCATTTAACTTAACTTTCAAAATACATAGATTACATAATTTAATAAGAAAGAGCATAATTTAATAAGAAAGAGCAGGAGACACGAGACGAAACAGCAGGTGTCATTGACTTGGAAGGGGCAATTACGTCCCTTAAAAGCAGGTAAATCGTGTCAGCTGACGTAGTGATGAAGCTATCCGTTGGATTGATAAGATTGTTGTATTCGCTTCTCCGCTACTGTAGTCTATAGCATATGACATGGATTTTCGAATTCAAAATTTCAAAGTTACATGAAGCTCCTCCTCTTTTGTTAAATACTCGTCGTGTCCCAAAGATTAGTGATCTTATTTTCTGTTTAGATGTTTCTAAAACAATACTTTATTTTGGAAAAATAACAATCTTATTTTTAAGACAAACTTATCATTTAAACCAATTAAAGCCATTACTTTTTAAAAAATAAAAATCACATTTAAGGTAAAACTAACTTATCATTTAGAATAAACATAAATTATCAATTATTACTTTATAAGTGGGCAAACAAAATAAGAGGAGAAAACTTTATTAAAGCGGAACTCGACAGATATCTGGCGAATATCAAATGAAGACTGGCATGCCCAAGTTAAATCTATGGAATTCAATCACCCCGACCATAGACCAATTCAGGTCTCTTCAAAGAAGTAGCCCCTTTCTTCCACAAGTTAAACCTAGTTTTTATTTTGAAAAACATTGGGCTATGGAAGAATCAATTGAACACACTATTCAAATGGTTTGGAATGAAGCTATTTCAAATACCCTTTCTTCCTAATAAATTGAACATTTGTGGTGAGGCACTTGCACTACAAGAAATTGAAATTTTACAGACGGAAAAATCCGTCGGCAAACCTATTTTACCGACGGATCCGCGACGGATTCCCGACGGATTGTTCCGTCGGTAAAACGCTTGTCGCTAAAAATTTACCGACACAAAAATAATTCGTTGGTAACGCATCGACGGATCCACAAATGTAACCCTCGAACACTAGGCCGACAGAGGACGACGGATTTTGTGTCAGTAAATGATATCCGTCGGCAATTTAAGCCGCCCAATAATAACAGAATGCCGACGGAATGCCGACAGAGAGGTGCCCGACGGAAACTTTCCCGACAGAATCCCAACGGATTATCTCCGACAGACCGCCGATAGAAAATTACCGACATAACACCGACAGAATACCGACGGATATTTGCAATTGTTGTTACATCAATGATCCATCAATAAATTTAAAAATTTATAATTTTTTTTTGGAATTTTCTTTTTAATTACTCATTTCCTACTTTAAAAAAAATTAACATCCATTAAAATTTGGCAAAAAAATAATACCAATTAACAAATACAACTCAACATCTAAAATTCAATATCCAACATCCAAAATCAACATCCAACATCCAAAAATCATAACAAATGAAGTACTAAAGCAAAATACAACAATTCAACATAAACATCAAAGACCACAACATCTAAGAAACTAGCATAAACAATACAAAAATCAAACACATCCATAAAATTCAACCACATGACTCGCATCACTAAAATGTATTAGTCTAATCATGGGGAAATCGAGAGATGCTCATGTGCGTTATCATCCACTCCACTCGTGCCTCGTGGTCTTTGTCCGAGTTGTACCTCACTCGACCTCAACCCTTCCTCCTCTTTTAGGCGCAAGACTGCTGTAGCTTGGGACAACGGATCCTTCATAAGATATCTGAATAACAATCAATGCATCCAAAATAATCAACATAAAATTTGAGTTTTTTTGAAAAACTTCTAAATCAATCGAAAAAACTATCAAAAAAATATTATGACATGAATAATATAAAATATAATGTTACGTGCAAACAACCATAGTTTTCATTAGTTTTTTTGCAACCAAAGATTTCAATATCTAGCAAGTGGACATTATACATATGTCCAACTGAAATGATAGATTTTTAGTTAAAGCAAACAAGCATCTTATAGCGATCGATACATCACACGGTACATAATTTAATGACTTAATAAAATTCTACTTGCTTGGATTTTATGCGATTGAAAGAGTCGATAAGTGCTTAATTAATTATCTTGATCATGGATTAGCTCGGAGCACATCGCAACATGTGCACAACTTTGGAGCCGGAACTTGCAAAAGCAAATGTGACATCATTGTAAAAGGAAAAGAGTAGAAATTGAGGGTTGCATATATAAATTAGTTTTGCTTACATGATTTATTCAGATGGGTGGCAGTATAATTTGTCCGGAAAAGTTTTGCTTGCATACTCAAAGCCAGTGTTGAAAGAGTAAGTTAACTACATGTTCATATAATAGAAGATTAGACACACATATATATCCAATCCGTAGCTCAATTAACCAAGAGCAGCAGTTATTTGAGTCTCATTTAGGCAATTTATAACCTTCATTAATACTCCTTTAATCTCTGCTCTTTTCCAGTAACTTTAATGTCCGAATTATTTGAAATAAAGCCCCTTTCCCATAATTTTCTGCATTTGCTGGAAACGGGAAGTACTAGCAGTAAAATCAAACCAGTCATAATATGAACAGTTTCCCACTTACAGTTCGAAATTTTTTTAGTAAACTAAACAAAACTGGAAAAACAAAGAAAAAAAGATAAAACAAACAAAAGACCAAGAAAGTAAGGGGGAAGCTAAAATGGCAGCACTCACTTTAAATCCCTAAAGAAGTCACTATTAGACTCAAAATTCCCATCTCATTTCCTATAAATATTTCATGCATATTCAATTAACAAGTTGAATAACAACCTCTTGAATAACCTATAAGCATTAAGACAACGTTAATAAATCTCAATAAGCAAAAGAAAATAAAGCGATTTATGCATAAAAAAGTATCGACTTTCTTTTATTTTCGAGAATATTTATTATGTAAATTTGTGTACTCACAATTTAGCTTAGGTCTCGTTCGTGTTAGCGTCGTCAAAAGAAATAAACGAAGTTGTCCATGGCGGTCGTCGACAGTGCGGATGATGAAAAATAGAAAGAGAAAGAGGGTAGAAAAAGAAATAAATGAAAAAATAAGAGGGAGGGGCGGTCGGCGAATGTAACGCGGTGGTGATCATCGGTAAAGAGGAGAGCTTGCGGCGGTGGTGGTAAGCGAGAGGAGAGGGGAAGTGCACCTCAAGGGGTGTGTTGATACGTAAAAATGCTGAAAATTGAATTTGGCTAGGGTTTTGATGTATTCATAGGCCTTGAAGTGGGTTGAGGGTTTGGTTGGGTTAGTTGGTGTGATCGCTTGTGGTCTTGGGCTTTACTTTTTAAGGTAAAGTAATTGTTCAAAATAAACTAATCCAAATAAACTATATATTGTATTTACTAATATAATTAAATAAAGAATTCTATTACTCTAATCTTACAAATATAATTATGTGATAAAAATTAACTAAGCTATACAAATAAAATGGTTAGATTCCATTTTCAACAAGTAAATATTAATATGATACGCAATTAACCAAAATAAGATAATAAATTATAATCCTAAATAATCGATAAATAATGTCAAAATAATAATCGTATAATAAACAAAATTGTGATATTCATACTAATTAAAATAAAAATATTATCAATCCAATAATTATCATAAAATGGATTAATATATATATATATACACAATCACCCCGAATTGTTCTGATGGTTCTAAAAAATCAATGTTTGTTATCGATGTAAGACGTATTTTATGAATGCTTTAGATAATAGACATACGTACAATATAAAGCAGTTTGCAAAAATCCGAGATTAGTCTACACGCTATTACGCTCATACACATTTCTAAGTGTGCTCGTGGTTCTCACAAAGCCTTGACAAATAATCAAGTTCTTCATGAGCTATTTGGAGCTCGACTTGATAAAAGTTCATTCGAGTTCGTTTAATGAGGCTCGTTAAAATAAATGAACCAAACTCAAACTTGTTAATAAGCTCGTATAAATTAAATTAACAATTTGACTTTTATTTTAATTTTTATACCTTCTGATAAATATATAATATTTAAATATTTGAATAGAATAATATATTTTAATAGATATATTGTGCGTTTTAGAAATACATAATTTTATTTTTGTATAAAATTGAAGAATAACTTTAATTTTATATTGATATTTACTAAGCTCGTTTAGGCTCGATTAAGTTCGAAGAAGTTTGTAAGCCATAAAAATATTCGATAAATCCAAGCTTGAGCTCAACTCAATAACAAACGTGTCAAGTTCAAAGTTCAAACTCTCAAAAACTCGACTCCATTCTTGCCTTTGAACTATATGGCATCTTGTGATAAATGTACTTATCGAAGGTTGTTTATCTTATAAGTTATATCCAATTGAAATTCAATAAACAAGAACAATAACATATAAAATTATTATTTTTTATTCTACACGAGACTTTAATTAGGTTCATTAAATCATAAATTATTGAAAATAGTTAATTTGAACCCTAAAGTATAATTTTTTTTTTTTTTTGGCCATATATATATAATTAATCCAAATAAATTTGAACAATATTGTATTTGATTCTACTCAATTCATTACAATCTAGAAGTGAAATTCACATTTTAGTTTGGTCTTACTATTATTAGTTTTGTTTTTATTATTTTTGTATTTTTTTATCAAAGTCCGCCGCTAATCTCTCGGCAATCCGTCGGTAATTACCAACGGAAAATTCCGTCATTGTTAACAACGGATATATCCATCGGCAATTGCCGATAGAAAATGTCTGTCGATAAATAACGATGGATATTTCCGTTTGGTAAATATTTGGCCTGTCGGTATTCCATTGCAGACTATCTGGGAAATTTGGCGGTAGAATTTTCTCGGGAATTTTACCTTGATTAACGAGAGACTATTGTCCGTCGTTATATTCCGTCGGTGATCCGTCCACCCACAGCATCGGTATTTTTGTAAATATGTATCCGTTGGTAATCTGCTCCTTTTAATCCACGTAAAACAACGACATATTAATTCCGTTCGGTATTTTCTCCCGGTAAAAAACAATTTCTTGTAGTGTTGAGAAATGGGATGACAACTAATTTAATAATATCCCGCGACACATCAAAAGAGAAAGAGAAAAACTCAATAGACTAAAGTCAGGCCATCTATGGCCAAAAGATTGTTGGAATTTGGTTTACAAAATGGGTGTTGATCCAATTTTGACCAAATATTTAAGTTGTTTCCATTAGTGAAAAATAGAATTAAATTAATTGTAAGAATTCTACTAAGTGAGTAGATAAGAATAGAATTTGGAATTTCTCAAAACCAATTCCGGGTGAATGAGAAATTAATGCTAGAAGTTAGCAACTTAAAACTAGAAAATGGTATGAAAAATAGAAAATGTGGGGAAGAAAAAATGCTCCATCCCACATAGAGTAAATAGCCAAAGTATGCTCAATTAATAAATCTCAAGTTGGACATATGGGTTTGGGCCTTTGAGGGCACCCAAGTTTTTAAAGGGGTGAGGACCTACATGCTTGTGGGTTTGGTTTAAACACGCGCACGCCGGCTTTATTTGTCGCTCGGCCCTACCCATGGGCTTAGGCTTGACTTCAAGGACCTTATACTTTTTGGACCAAATTTATTTAAACCATTTAAAATTAATTAATTAATTAATGATTTCCAACTAGAGTGCGCGGACACACGCATGTGCTTGCGGCGGGCGCACCGCGCATGGAGCTACCGTGCACGCGCCTTTGCAATCTGAGGAGGATGACCGGTCACGCGTGCAAGTGTGCGCGGACGCACATGTCGAA
Organism: Rehmannia glutinosa; assembly: GCA_016081115.2. Classification (NCBI taxonomy): domain Eukaryota; kingdom Viridiplantae; phylum Streptophyta; class Magnoliopsida; order Lamiales; family Orobanchaceae; genus Rehmannia; species Rehmannia glutinosa. The sequence goes on along the minus strand of CM071928.1, from coordinate 42,205,477 downwards.
CAGATGCACCTTTTCGAGCAACCAGTGCATTTTTGGCTAAATACATGTCTTTTTCGAGCCAAAAGACATGTTCTTTCCATCCGAGCACCTTGATTCCTATAAAAACGAACCCCCTGCAGATGAAACAAGACATGAAAATACAAGCCTGAAATCGAGTCATTTTGCATCAGTGTATTGGTATCCTTCCCGTTCAAAACTTGAAAGCCTTAAACAATTTACGTTCGCTAAAGTTTTGACTTTCCAAGTGCTGTGAAGTCAAACAGAATAAAGTTGTTGTATCTTAGGGATAACGCCGCAACCGTAAGCACTTCGAATACGGAGCGCTTTCTTCTTGCGGATACTCTATATTATACAGGCCTCGACTTAAGCCTAAACACTTAGCCATTTTCTGAAAATAGTAAACCTTTCTATAAACAATCGCAAGACGAAAAATACGTTTTCTATTTCAAGACGATGGCTTCAGTTTCGTTCACTCCGATGGTCACCGTACCGCTCACGCCAAAAAGTCGGCCAAGTTCTCCGGCATTGACTTTGAATGCTGGCAACAAAAGATGTTGTTCTACCTCACTACGCTGGGTCTATCCCATTTCCTGAAGGAGGACCGACCCCTCTACCGTTGGCGATGAAGAATCCAACAACCAATGGAGAATCGCTGTGGATGCTTGGCATAATAGCGATTTTCTCTGTCGGAACTACGTTTTGAACGGGCTAGACGATACCCTCTATAATGTTTATAGTTCGTTCAAAATATCCAAAGAGTTGTGGGACTCTTTGGAGAAGAAATACAAAACAGAAGATGCCAGCACAAAGAAATTTATTGTCGGCAAATTTTTGGAGTACAAGATGGTTGACACCAAGACGGTGATCAACCAAGTCCAAGAGATTCAAATCATACTTCACGACTTAGTGTCTGAAGGGATGATCTTGAATGAGTCTTTCCAAGTGGCTGCAATAATCGAAAAATTGCCGCTATTGTGGAATGATTTTAAGAATCACCTCAAGCACAAGCACAAAGAAATGGGGCTTGAGGATCTGATTGTTCAGCTTCGGATTGAGGAAGATAACCGAAAATCCGAAGTGAAGTCCAAGAAATGTCCGAATGGAATCCAAGGCCAATCTTGCTGAATCGAGCACTAGCAAGAAACGCAAGCATTCCGAAAAAGACAAGGGAAAGGCCAAGAAATTCAAGGAGAATTGCTACAACTATGGCAAACCGAACCACATGGCCAAGGATTGCCAACACCCAAAAAGGGCAATCAAAGTGGCAACCAACAAGGCAATGTGATGGAGGGCAAGTCTATTCCAATAGACATGTCGGAGCTCGATCTCACCGCCGTTGTGTTTGAAGCCAATATGGTGGATAACCCAAGGAATGGTGGATAGATACCAGGGCTACTCGTCACATTTTTGCCGACAAGCCCACACTCTGATAAATGGAAGAAAGCTTTTCATGGGAAACTCTTCGACTTCCAACATCATGGGGCTTGGCAAGGTTGTGCTCAAGATGACTTTTGGAAAGGAGCTTACGCTTGTGGATGTGCTACATGTCCCGGATATCCGCAAGAATTTGGTTTCTGGTCCTTTGCTTAGTAAGGCCGGTTAGAAATTTTGGCAAGTGAACAAAAGGAAAAAGAAACATTTTGATCTCAGTACATAATCAATGTCAATACCATAGTGGTGGTCATGGGATATGATATAGCGTGTGGACGGCCATGGTTGGAAGTTTATCATATCTTGTTCCCTATACATTGCTTTGTTATGGAACATTGGGTAATGGGACGGTTGAGCATGAAAGATAGAACTATCTATCTGTACAATTCGTTGAAGACTGATGATTCTCTTAAAGTTGTTGCTGAAGCTGTGAAAGATTATAACTCTCTCCTTCATCGGTTCCTGTCCTTGGTAGCCTTTTATGGCATCCTTCTCAATGTTGTTCTTGGCGAGGGTGCCTATTCCGGTGATCCAATTTCTGCTATGAAAGTCGTTGTTGTGAAAGACATTCCTTTGCGGACTGCAAGTAAGCTTTTTCTATGTATTTTCCATTTGTTTGTTCTATTTAGTTGTTTTTGTTTTTGTTGTCCTGATTGTCCATTTTTTCATTTCTTTTTGTAGTGACTGTGGTGTTTTTGTTGCACTCACGTGGAGTATTTTGTTGTCGGGAAGGAATTGGATGCGAGGGCATTTGATGTAGAGAATGAGCGAGGCAAGGTTTAGTCATTTGCTCTACAATCACGCCGTCAAGCAACAAAATGGCGATGAGGACGACAAAGACATTGAAATTCTCCGCCTCTACTCCCAAATGATTCTAGGGAGTTGTTACGAAAATCTCTATAATTGGTGTAATGAGATGAACAAATTTGTCTTAAGTTTGGTACTTTTAATAGTATGGAATATTTGGTATTTATAATAGCTTTCCTTGGAGGATTTGGATTGTTATTGGTCGTTTCGATTCACAATTATATGTTGTGAGTTGTATGTTTTTTGAACAATTTGGAAATTAGTTATGTGATTTTTTCAAATAATGTTTTGTTGTTGATTGCTTTGGTATTCAATAATATTTTGCATTTTGTTTTACGTTTCTTATGGTCTCTATTGGTAAATGGTTTCATTGTGTAATAGAAACATATCTGAAACAATTCGAAACAAACATTTCTTTTGTCATCTTATTGTAAGAAACATATTTGAAACAACATAGAAACGATTTGCTTTTGATTTTCTATATGTCGAAGGTGTATCAATTACACGTATATTCGTAATAGTAATATTCTCTTGTTAGGAAATTTATTGAGTAGATTTTGATGATACCATGTAAAACTTAAACTAGGAAGTTGGCACCCCATTTTCCTTGTAATTTGTATTCTAATAGATAGAAATTTGAGAAAGCCGAGTCAAGTCGATTATGCCAAGAAATACAAGAAGCCAATCATGGGATTGGATTGAAGACTCTGTTGTGTGTCACCGAGTATGGCCAAGAAGGAAGTCAAGGACTCGATCAAGGAGTGTCACCGAGAAACAATCTCAGAAAAGTATCGCAAAAAGTCACCTCAAGAAGCCAAGTCTCAAAGTTGAAGTGACAACTGAGTTATCCAATGACCGAGCCGACTCAAGTCACCTCCTGGGGTAAAGACAACAGACTAGTCAAGACAAATCGACTTAGATCCGTTGATTAAAGTCAAAAATATTACTCAATATAGTAATATGTCAAAGTCAAAAATCAGTCGAAAGTGTTAGTCCCGCATGTGCAAAAGGAATAAACTAATGGGAAACACCGCACCTTGTGTCGTGCACCGCAATGCTTTGCGAAAACATTTAATACGAGGAAATATCAACATCAAGGATCGCAACAAGACAAGCAAATGAACAAAAGTGACATTTGAAATCACTATCTCTTCAACGGGCAAAATTTCAAATGTGCACTATAAAAAGGCCGAGAAAGTTATTGAGAAGAGGTTATCTCAACCACGAACATGCAAGCATTATTCAAGCATTTAACCCGCAATATTCTCATTAACATTCAAGCAATTCCTCAAGCCTCGAAACTCGAAGGAAATTGATCCAACACAAGTTGTGAAGGAAAGACAACTTCAAATCATTGAAGAGGAAACATATGAAGAAGCAAAGGGTCTATTATCCAAGCTAGGGTTGTAGAAAGGTTCAAGGTCGAACTAGTATCAAGTTTGTTGGAGGGCTTCGTGATCAAATTCAAGAACTTGAGAAGTGAGCTGAAGTAGCAAGGCAGCTGCCCTGTGAAGAAGTTGAGTCGCAAGAGAAGCCACCGTGTGTGATCAAGGTTGTCTCCGATCGTTCATCACTTTGTAAACTGATCTATTACATAATGAATTTCTCCGATGGTTGGAGAAGAGAGGAGTAGAAGAATTACCCCATCTTCAAACCTCTATAAAATATTTGTGTCATTTACTTTCAGCAAATTTATCTTCCTGCATATTTACATTATATCTACTGTCAGAATCATATTTGTTATCCAACTGATTAATAACCAAGTGCTAAGAATCAAATGTTTAAAACAAGCTAAAATCTAATCAAAGGGTATTAAGTCTTCCACGATAAAACCAAACCAACAAGTCAAGTTTAGGTTAAACAACCGAGTTATTCTATCAATAGCTCTATTGAGTCCGTTGAGTGGCTAACTTAGTCAATAACTAACTTAGTTGTCCTCAAGGACACAGCTAATTGAGTCAACTCCGTCGTAATTTTAAAAGGACTAAAATCGAAAAATTTGGTAAGGATTATTCAACCCCTCCCCTTCTAAACCTTACTCACACCCCTAGGGACCTACAAGTGGTATCCGAGCGGTTGGTTCATTGAGCCTTCCGCACCGTTCTTGAACTAGATCTCTATCTTTTCAAAAAAGTTTTAAACACTTGTATTTTCAAAATCTTTCATTTTAAGCAAAGTTATTATCATGGAAGCAAATCGACACGCATTTCTATGTTCACCGTTGAAGAATTTGATGATTGGAAAATTCGTATGCGGGCTCATCTATCTCGCATTACATGATGAAATGTGGCTTGTGATAGAGGATGGGCCACTTCAAATACTAAAAGTGAACACGGTTGTAAGAAGAGTCGCTGCAGTGAAGAAGAAGTCATTCTTTGAAGCAAGACCGGACATGGTTGAAAAACCAAGGATCGAGTGGACTAATGAAGATAGGAAAAGATACAACTTGGACAATGTGGCCAAGGACATACTCAAAAATATTGGACAAAGCAATGTTCAATAAAGTCAAATCTTGCAAATCCGAAAAAGAAATGAATAAACTAACTTTAATTTTGTGAAGGATCGAACAAATTAAAGAAAATAAACTGCGTATCATTGTTGTTCAAAAGTTTGAAAATTTCAAAATGATTGCGGTGAAACCATGGATCACCGGATGCCTCGATTAATCGAAATCACAAATGAGCTTTCACTCTTGGGAAGGAATATACACAAAAGGAAATGTGTATGAAGATCTTAAGAAGTCTCCCGGTGATTGGGAAATGAAGACTATGGCCCCGAGACATTTAATGGACCTCTCAAGAACATCTAATCATGAGCTATTCTCGGACCTCAAAGCCTATGAGTTTGAGCCGAGAAGAAAAGAGCAAGAGGAGACAACTCGCATCGATGGCCAAGGATAGAAAGAGAGATGAACCCAAGGAAGCCATAGACCAGGAGGAAATTACCCTAATGGTTAAAAGATTCAACAAGTTCTTCAATAAGAACTATAAAACAATTAAGGGTGAGACCTCCGAGGAAGACATTCTCGCTCTTTCCAAGTCAAGGAAGACAGGCCACCCAAGAGAGTCGAACATCAAAGGGTTGAATATCGTAGAGTTGATAATCCAAGAACAGAAAGAGTTGATCAAAGAGTGAGAACCCGTGTTGGAACTGCAGACAACCATGACATTTTGCGATTGGTGCTTCCCACCATCCAACAAATATAGAAATGAGGAAGATAGAAAAGTCTTGAGAGAAAGAAGACAGAAAAGAAAAAGAAAGCCATGTTAGTTGCCGAGACTCACTGGGACGGTCAAGTCTCAAGAAGCATCGGACTCAGAGTAGTGGTGAATACTCAAGTGACTCGAGGAAGAGGCTATGATTTGCCTTATTGCGAAAGAACAAGATCAACTAGATCATGAAGATGTGGTACACTCTAACTCATCTCATTTAGATTCAAGTGATAGTGATGTGATACACACACTTCATCACCCACTGATCTTTATGATTCATTAGGCAAAATGATGAAAGAGTTTGAACACATAAAATCCTCACACACATTCTAAATGAGGAAAATAGCAAGCTTAAAAGCCAAAACTCACATCCGACTAAAGAGTTTGAGTACTTTGAGTCACACAAATGATGAGAACACTAAGTCAAGGTGAAAATGCCAATATCATAGCGAAGTTAGCCGCTATAGAAAAGAGGAAAAAGATCTCAAAAATGTGATTGCCTCATTTACAAAGGCATCCAAATCATTGGATGATTTTATCATGAGTCAAAAAGAATGTGGAGACAAGATAGACATATGATTCAATTCCTTTGTGCACAAATAAACTCCAAGAGTGATTTTGGAAAAAACGATCTTCAAGTAATGAAGCATCTCAAAAATCCAAGACACCAAATCTTTGCATCCACATTCACTCCAAAGCACAATCATAAACAAACCGGCCTTGGATACAAAAGGGAAAGGAAAACAACCATTGAGTATGCTTAGAGGACAATGAGATGAAATCCAGTCAAGTTCCTCAAAGAAACTCCAAACAGAAAATACTCTGTGAAAAGCAAACAGAGATACCAAAAACCCTAGAAATTCAATCAGAGAAACACACATGATGGGAATGGTAGTAACTATCCAAACAATGTTGATTGGAACAATATGAAACATCAAAGAAAGACCTATGGAATACAAGCCAAGATGGCAAAGACCTAAAACTCAAAGAAAGGTCATTCCAAAGGCAAAAGTGTTATTATCAAAGACACATAAGCACCCAAGCACTACACTAAGAAATTTCACAACTAAAGCAAAATACAACAATTCAACATAAACATCAAAGACCACAACATCTAAGAAACTAGCATAAACAATACAAAAATCAAACACATCCATAAAATCCAACCACATGACTCGCATCACTAAAATGTATTAGTCTAATCATGGGGAAATCTGAGAGATGCTCATGTGCGTTATCATCCACTCCACTCGTGCCTCGTGGGTGCTGTCCGAGTTGTACCTCAGCTCGACCCTCAACCCTTCCCTCCTCTTTTAGGCGCACTGCTGTAGCTTGGGACAACGGATCCTTCATAAGATATCTGTAACAACAATCAATGCATCCAAAATAATCAACATAAAAATTTGAGTTTTTTTGGAAAAACTTCTAAATCAATCAGAAAAAACTATGAAGAAAGTTTATTACCTGCGCATAGTAGTCTTTCTTCTCCAGTCACCATTTGTGTCATATGGCAGGGCGAGCTATGCTAATTCGACTATCAAAAAAAATATTATGACATGAATAATATAAAATATAATGTTATGTGCCAAACACCCATAGTTTTCATTAGTTTTTTTGCAACCAAAGATTTCAATATCTAGCAGTGGACATTATACATATGTCCAATCTGGAAATGATAGATTTTTAGTTAAAGCAAACAAGCATCTTATAGCAGTACGACACATCACACAGGTACATAATTTAATGACTTAATAAAATTCTACTTGCTTGGACTTTATGCAGTTGAAAGAGCTGATAAGTGCTTAAATTAATTATCTTGATCATGGATTAGCTCAGGAGCCTGCAACATGTGCACAACTTTGGAGCTGGAACTTGCAAAAGCAAATGTGACATCATTGTAAAAGGAAAAGAGGTTGCATATATAAATTAGTTTTGCTTACATGATCTATTCGGATGGGTGGCGGTATAATTTGTCCGGAAATGTTTTGCTTGCATACTCAAAGCCATTGTTGAAAGAGTAAGTTAACTACATGTTCATATAATAGAAGATTAGACACACATATATATCCAATCCGTAGCTCAATCATTAATACTCCTTTAATCCTGCTCTTTTCCAATAACTTTAATGTCCGAATTATTTGAAATAAAGCCCTTTCCCATAATTTTCGCATTTCTTGTGAAACGGGAAGTACTCATGATAAAAATCAAACCAAATCATAATATGAACAGTTTCCCACTTACGATTCAAATTTTTTAGTAAACTAAACAAAACTGAAAAACAAAGAAAAAAAGATAAAACAAACAAAAGGCCAAGAAAGTAAGGAGAAGCTAAAATGGCAAAGACTCACTTTAAATCCCTAAAGAAGTCACTATTAGACTCAAAATTCCCATCTCATTTCCTATAAACATTTCATGCATATTCAATTAACAAATTGAATAACAACCTCTTGAATAACCTATAAGCATTAAGCCAACGTTAATAAATCTCAATAAGCAAAATAAAATAAAGCGATTTATGCATAAAAAAAAAAGTATCGAGACTTTCTTTTATTTTCAGAATATTTATTATGTAAATTTGTGTACTCACAATTTAGCTTAGGTCTCGTTCGTGTTAGCGTCAAAAGAAATAAACGAAGTTGTCCATGGCGGTCGTCGACAAATAGCGGATGATGAAAAATAGAAAGAGAAAGAGGGTAGAAAAAGAAATAAATGAAAAATAAGAGGGAGGGGCGGTCGGCGAACGGCGGCGGTGATCATCGGTAAAGAGGAGGGTCAAGGCGGCGGTGGTGTAAGAGGAGAGGGAAGTCGCACCTCAAGGGTGTGTTGATACGTAAAAATGCTGAAAATTGAATTTGGGCTAGGGTTTTGATGTATTCATAGGCCTTGAAGTGGGTTGAGGGTTTGGTTGGGTTAGTTGAACATTGGATCGTTGCTTGGGTCTTAGGCTTTACTTTTTAAGGTAAAGTAATTGTTCAAAATAAACTAATCCAAATAAACTATATATTGTATTTACTAATATAATTAAATAAAAGAATTCTATTACTCTAATCTTACAAATATAATTATGTGATAAAAATTAACTAAGCTATACAAATAAAATGGTTAGATTCCATTTTCAACAAGTAAAAATTAATATGATACGCAATTAACCAAAATAAGATAATAAATTATAATCCTTAATAATCGATAAATAATGTCAAAATAATAATCGTATAATAAACAAAATTGTGATATTCATACTAATTAAAATAAAAATATTATCAATCCAATAATTATCATAAAATGGATTAATATAATATATATATATATATATATACAATCACCCCGAATTGTTCTCGATGGTTCTAAAAAATCAATGTTTGTTATCGATGTAAGACGTATTTTATGAATGCTTTAGATAATAGACATACGTACAATATAAAGCGGTTTGCAAAAATCCGAGATTAGTCTACACGCTATTACGCTCATACACATTTCTAAGTGTGCTCGTGGTTCTCACAAAGCCTTGACAAAGAATCAAGTTCTTCATGAGCTATTTGGAGCTCGACTTGATAAAAGTTCATTCGAGTTCGTTTAATGAGGCTCGTTAAAATAAATGAACCAAACTCAAACTTGTTAATAAGCTCGTATAAATTAAATTAACAATTTGACTTTTATTTTAATTTTTATACCTTCGATAAATATATAATATTTGAATATTTGAATAGAATAATATATTTTAATAGATATATTGTGCGTTTTAGAAATACATAATTTTATTTTTGTATAAAATTGAAGAATAACTTTAATTTTATATTGATATTTACTAAGCTCGTTTAGGCTCGATTAAGTTCGAAGAAGTTTGTAAGCCATAAAAATATTCGATAAATCCAAGCTTGAGCTCAACTCAATAACAAACGCGTGTTGATGGCTCAAAAGCTACCTTTAAAACCGTAGGCAAGTGCACCTATCGTTTTATAGTATAGATTATTGAGTACCGAGTGTCATTCCCACGAGGATTATAAGTACTAATAATTACCGACTTTTTGTTATTTAATCTAACAATCTTCAGAGTTTTTGTTTGATAAAGAATCTAATTTATCGAAGTGTAAAAATGAAGTAAAATTTGTAGAATAAGAAATCAAGAGATAGAAGTGTGTTTGAATGTAAATCCCTCTAGAATGTTTTTGTGATTTGACAAGTTAAAAGATTCAACCATAAGCCCTTAAGCAAAAACCAACCTCTTTTAATAAAATCTCATGCTATGTGGACCGTAGAAATTCCCGATTTAAGTTAATCCCTTTCTCAAGGCGAAAAACTCCTAATCTCAAGTTGATTAACTGAAATCTCTTTCTAGTTAAAACCCCCAAGATTGCATTATAACGATTTATGAATTCCCATATTAGGTTTGACCCTAATCCAGAAGATTTATGTCGTCTATATCTAGGATTGCATGCAACTCTTTTCACTTATATAGGTTCTATTTCACCATGAATCTCTCGATTTCCCGGATGAAAAATAAACTTCAAATCAATATTGCGCATATATCAATTCGAATGAACGAAGCATAATATAAGTGAATCACACAAAATATGAAGATTTTATTAAAAACATACACACCTTAATCACAAATCCATTCTAGAGTTCATTACATTCAAACACTAGGAGTTTTAGCTACACATGCTTTTGACACAAGAATAAATTACACAAGAAGATGTAAACATTGTAGACATGGTGTACTTATCTTTATCAAAATCTCAATTGACTTGATGATGTTGCTCCAAGCCTTCTTCCCCAATGTTGCCTCAAGCTTACTCCTCCAAGACCTCTTGATCCCAATTCCACTCAAAATGTTAAACACTATGAATCTCTATGAATGAATATTACACATGAATTATTTTCCAACTCAAACTCCTGGCTTTTATAAGCACCATCTTGTGAAATACCATATTAACAAATGCCCCATTTCCATGCTTGTTAGTTGAATCATTGTGTGCACATTCATGGTTGAGTTGGTTGAATCATTGTATACACATGATGATTGAGGGAATATGGGGACATGTTGCAAAAAATTGGGTGTTAAAGGTGTATAAAAGTGGTCAAAAGGCTTGGTAGGTGAGTTTTCCATAATTTTCACATGGAAAAGTTGCAAAAAGGGGTCCCTGACACGCGTGTCGCCCGACACGGCCAGGCCGTCTTTCAATTGTGCACACTGGCACTCCGTCGACATGGCCGTGCTTCCCAACCGCGGCCAGGCCGTGTTCCCCGACACGGCATCAGTGTTGGGGAACACGGCCAGGCCGTGTTGGAGGATGTTTTGTGCAAAAATTCGAGTTTTTGGCTCCGTGAACACGGCCGTGTTGCCCGACACCCCCTGCCCGTGTTGGACCAAAAAGGCCCCGAAATGACGCGTTTGGCTTGGAATTTCGAGCGTTTTTGCATCCTTAAACTCCCCGGTATGTTTTGACATGAATCCATGGTCCGAAATTCACCAAAATTAGCCCCGAATGGTCAATCTACATCAATAAAAGCACCTCGGAGTAATATGAACTATGTATAATCAAAAATTTACAAAACTAACAATAAAATAACTCGAATTCTACTCAAATATACACATAAAACGTGCATAAAAAGACCCTTATCAAACCACCTCCAACTTTGAACTTTGCTTGTCCTCAAGCAAAACATTATATCAAAAAGAGGGATTCAATAAATCACAACACAAATTTTTTTTTTTTTTTTTTTCTTTTTCAACACATTGAACACAAGCAAATCAAGTTCTTAGCCTTCTCAACCCGAATTAACCATTCAAAAAAAATTATTTTGCAAAGCGATTGACCGTCAAGAAAGACCGTAATATCGCAGCATTATTGAGACTTGAAATCATCACGCCACAAATATTGATAGTTATGAACAACTTCAATTCAATAATGCTATGAAAATACAAGAACTCAATGGATCATAGTAGTTAGCTTACTAGTCATATAACCAAGCTTCTTGAACTTTATTGGAATGAGAAATCAAGGAGTATTCATTCTCCCTTTTTTTTTTTCTCTTTTTTTTTTTTTGGGACCTTTCGAGACATGCTTCCACTAGGTTTAAATTTTGAATTTCTGTTCAAACACTCCTGGGTGGTTTCCCATACTCATATTCGTGTCGCCGTTTTACGTAAAAGACAAACATGGGGCTCATGAATGCTCCTAGTTACTAAGCAACAACAAATAGAGAGTATAACCTCGATTGGTCCGTTTTTTTTTCTTCTTTTTCTTTTTCTTTTTTTTTTTATTCACAAGCTTGGTTTAACAACTAGTTAACCACTACTAAATCATGAGTTCTCGGAAGTTCATAGCACTAAGTACCGTCGTATATGCCTTAACACATCAAATATTTATGGTGTTGGAAATCTCGTCAAAATTTAGCCCGCATCCACGTCAATCTATCCTAGACAATCAATTGCTTCACATCAAAAAAACACAAATTAACAAGTTAATATAGGTATAATTGGGCCAAGTTATTGACTAGCAAATACTCAATTTGTTAAAAAAAAAAAATCACATCTCTTGAAAACAAACACACAAGCATTCCGAAAATGTTATTGTACCCACCTCCAACTTTAAGATTCACATTGTCCTCAATGTGAAAGAAAGAAATGGACAAACACACACAAAACACTCAAAAAAAAAAAAAAAAAAAACAAAGAAATTAGAATGATATAAAAGAGGTGGAAAAAAAATACGACCTTACTACAATAGTGGAATTGGTGTTGAGCGACCATTGGGTTGTTTTGGTACGGACCTTCAACGGCATCTTCATACCTAATCAAAGTTAAGCAACACACAACTCGAATACCGTGAAATCTCAAATATTCCCAATTAGGACAAGCAAGAAGAAGCTCAAGAGTTTTTTTTTTTTTTGTGATTTGAAGATGACTCTAAGGACTTGTGATTATTTTGAAAGAAAATAAAAAAATAAAAAAATGAAAACAATTGCACACAAACATCGGGTTGCCTCCCTTAAGCGCGCTTTAACGTCGTATAGCTGGACCATTTCACCTAAATGTGAAGATTTAATCGGGCGGAGCCTTGAACTTATGAAAAGTTTTATCTCTTTGAACAACATCGCCACCCGTATCGATTTTCGAACAATTGACCTTCATGGTCCTATTTTTCTGCATGTTATTCTCAAAATGGGATTTATCTGTGGGAACTTTTGCACATTGAACATCACATACTTTCAAGGATTTATTAGAAGACATATCAAGCAAAAAATCATTTATCCTTGTCTCAATCAAGTTTATAGGAAAACAAGTATCATTTATAGGATTTCTCAAAGGAATTTTAAAGATAACTTGTTCACCCCCTACTCTCAAAGTAAGTTTTCCATCATGCACATCAATGAGAGATTTAGCGGTAGCCAAAAAGGGACGCCCTAGAATTAAGGGAACTTCTAAATTATCATGCATGTCAAGAATAACGAAATCGACTGGAAACACGAATTTATCAATCTTGACTAACACATCATGAATAATACCTCTAGGATGTTTAATCGATTTATCGGCTAATTGAATGTCCATCCTAATAGGTTTAAGTTCACCTAATCCCGCATGCTTAAATGTTTCATAAGACATCACATTGATACTAGCTCCCAAGTCGGCTAGTGCCCTATCAACAGGTAAACCATCAATTGTGCAAGGAATAATAAAGCTTCCAGGATCATTAAATTTTTGTGGTAGTTCATTGGAAGAACATTTATCATTCAATTGCACATTTGATAATTTGTTAAGCTTATTTTCACTAGGAATGATGTCATTAAGATCCCTAACATGCTTTGAAGGAGGGTCAACAAATGGAATATTAGTATGTAATTGCTTGAATGAATTAAGGTACTTACCAAATTTGTCCTCCCTTCTATCTTCTTCGGTTAGACTCCGGTAAGGGATCTTGGGCTTGTATTCTGCAACCTCCTTTTTCATGAGATTTTCTTTGGACATGTCATCCTCCACGTATTTCTGCATGACGGCATTGGCATAATCATGCTCATGTGGAGAACTGATGGTGATTGCCTTTACGTGCTCCCTTGGGTTTGGCTCAGTATTACCCGGCAAACTACCTTGTGGCCTTTCGGAAATCATCTTCGCAATCTGGCCTATTTGGTTTTCCGTTATGGATAGATGCTTCTTGATTTCTCAAGGATGTTTCCACCGCTGGAATCGAGTATCATTGATTGCACAAACTTTGTTATAAGATCTTCCAAGTTAGGCTTACCTTGATTTGGGTGAAATCGGAGATGTGTGTAGATCGGGATTGGGATTAGGTCGTGGTTGACCTTGATTTCCCAACCAAAATTAGGATGTTGTCGCCACCCAGGATTATATGTGTTCTTTGTAAGGATTACTTGGGTAATTTCGCCTTGATTCCCAACGTAATTAGCATGTTCAAAGGTGAGGTATCGTGTGTGGGCGATCTTGATGATTATGCAATCCGCCGCAAGTTTCACAAGATAAAACGTGCGGTGGTGGTGGTTTAGGAGTGCTAGATCGTCGATCTTTTGGGTCAAAGCTTCGACTGTGTGGCTAGTGTAACCACTTTGCATCCGCATTATAAACACCAACCCGACTTTGTTAGTTTTACCTCGTATAGATTGCCATTGGTAGCCGTTCATGGCCATTCCCTCAATCAAATCCTGAGCGGCTTCCGGCGTTTTGTTATTAAGAGTTCCCCCGCCGCTACATCGATCATTTGTCTTGTTGCGAGAAAGTAGCCCATTATAAAATGTTTGGACTTGCATCCAAATAGGTAGGCCATGGTGTGGGCACTTTCGCAATAATTCCTTAAATCTCTCCCAAGTATCGTATAAAGTTTCATCGCCTGCACTTGAGTAAATGAAGAGATTTCGTTCCTTAATCTTGCGGTCTTTGCGTGGGAAATACTTCAAAAGGAATTTTTCCGCCATAATATTCCATGTTGTAATCGTTCCTTTTGGCAAAGTATTTAACCACTGTTTTGCTCGTCCCAGAAGAGAGAATGGGAATAAGCGTGGCGGATGGCATCATCGGAGACCCCGTTGATTTTGAAAGTGTCGCAAATTTCAAGAAAATTCGCGATGTGATTATTGGGATCTTCATCCGGTAGACCGTCAAATTGGACAAGCTGTTGCACCATTTGAATAACGTTGGGTTTAATTTCAAAATTGTTGGCGGCAAATGGGGGCCTTACAATGCTTGACGTCGTGCCATCCATGGATGGCTTGGCGTAATCGTACATAGTTCTTTGTTCATCCGCCATATCGGGATCCTTGCCTTCGTTAATATCCTCCTCGTGGTCAGTATTAATACTTTCCTCTCAGACATTGCTACGGCGGTGTCGCGCTTCCAAATTCGCGACGAGTAGGCATGCATGCGGTAAATAAAGAGGATAAGTGTAATCCAATACTTACAAAGATAGATAAAAAGAAAGACAAATGATGAAATAAAATAAAAAAATGATTAAATTAACAAAAATAAGGTGTTCTTAATATTACAATCCCGAACGGCGCCAAAACTTGATGGCTCAAAAGCTACCTTTAAAACCGTAGGCAAGTGCACCTATCGTTTTATAGTATAGATTATTGAGTCACCGAGTGTCATTCCCACGAGGATTATAAGTACTAATAATTACCGACTTTTTGTTATTTAATCTAACAATCTTGAGTTTTTGTTTGATAAAGAATCTAATTTATCGAAGTGTAAAAATGAAGTAAAATTTGTAGAATAAGAAATCAAGAGATAGAAGTGTGTTTGAATGTAAATCCTCTAGAATGTTTTTGTGATTTGACAAGTTAAAAGATTCAACCATAAGCCCTTAAGCAAAAACCAACCTCTTTTAATAAAATCTCATGCTATGTGGACCGTAGAAATTCCCGATTTAAGTTAATCCCTTTCTCAAGGCGAAAAACTCCTAATCTCAAGTTGATTAACTGAAATCTCTTTCTAGTTAAAACCCCCAAGATTGCATTATAACGATTTATGAATTTCCATATTAGGTTTGACCCTAATCCAGAAGATTTATGTCGTCCTATATCTAGGATTGCATGCAACTCTTTTCACTTATATAGGTTCTATTTCACCATGAATCTCTCGATTTCCCGGATGAAAAATAAACTTCAAATCAATATTGCGCATATATCAATTCGAATGAACGAAGCATAATATAAGTGAATCACACAAAATATGAAGATTTTATTAAAAACATACACACCTTAATCACAAATCCATTCTAGAGTTCATTACATTCAAACACTAGGAGTTTTAGCTACACATGCTTTTGACACAAGAATAAATTACACAAGAAGATGTAAACATTGTAGACATGGTGTACTTATCTTTATCAAAATCTCAATTGACTTGATGATGTTGCTCCAAGCCTTCTTCCCCAATGTTGCCTCAAGCTTACTCCTCCAAGACCTCTTGATCCCAATTCCACTCAAAATGTTAAACACTATGAATCTCTCTATGAATGAATATTACATGAATTATTTTCCAACTCAAACTCCTGGCTTTTATAAGCACCATCTTGTGAAATACCATATTAACAAATGCCCCATTTCCATGCTTGTTAGTTGAATCATTGTGTGCACATTCATGGTTGAGTTGGTTGAATCATTGTATACACATGATGATTGAGGGAATATGGGGACATGTTGCAGCAAAATTGGGTGTTAAAGGTGTATAAAAGTGGTCAAAAGGCTTGGTAGGTGAGTTTTCCATAATTTTCACATGGAAAAGTTGCAAAAAGGGGTCCCGGACACGCCCGTGTCGCCCGACACGGCCAGGCCGTGCTGTTCAATTGTGCAGGCACTCCGTCTGACATGGCCGTGCTTCCCAACCACGGCCAGGCCGTGTTCCTGACACGGCCGTGTTGGGGAACACGGCCAGGCCGTGTTGGAGAGGCTGTTTTGTGCAAAAATTGAGTTTTTGGCTCCGTGAACACGGCCGTGTTGCCCGACACCCCTGCCCGTGTTGGACCAAAAGGCCCCGAAATGACGCGTTTGGCTTGGAATTTCGAGCGTTTTTGCATCCTTAAACTCCCCGGTATGTTTTGACATGAATCCATGGTCCGAAATTCACCAAAATTAGCCCCGAATGGTCAATCTACATCAATAAAAGCACCTCGGAGTAATATGAACTATGTATAATCAAAAATTTACAAAACTAACAATAAAATAACTCGAATTCTACTCAAATATACACATAAAACGTGCATAAAAAGACCCTTATCACGTGTCAAGTTCAAAGTTCAAACTCTCAAAAACTCGACTCCATTCGGTTCGAACTATATGGCATCTTGTGATAAATGTACTTATCGAAGGTTGTTTATCTTATAAGTTATATCCAATTGAAATTCAATAAACAAGAACAATAACATATAAAATTATTATTTTTTATTCTACACGAGACTTTAATTAGGTTCATTAAATCATAAATTATTGAAAATAGTTAATTTGAACCCTAAAGTATAATTTTTTGTTTTGTTTTGCCATATATATATAATTAATCCAAATAAATTTGAACAATATTGTATTTGATTCTACTCAATTCATTACAATCTAGAAGTGAAATTCACATTTTAGTTTGGTCTTACTATTATTAGTTTTGTTTTTATTATTTTTGTATTTTTTTATCAAAGTCCGTCGCTAATCTCTCGGCAATCCGTCGGTAATTACCAACAGAAAATTCCGTCATTGTTAACGACGGATATATCCATCGGCAATTGCCGATAGAAAATGTCTGTCGATAAATAACGATGGATATTTCCGTCGGTAAATATTTGGTCGGTATTCCATTGCGGATCTGTCGGGAAATTTAGGCGGTAGAATTTTAAGGGAATTTTACCTTGATTAACGAGAGACTATTGTCCGTCGTTATATTAAAGTCGGTGATCCGTCGGTGTTTCATCGGTATTTTTGTAAATATGTATCCGTTGGTAATCTGTCGGTAATCCGCCGGTAAACAACGACATATTAATTCCTCGGTATTTTAAATCGGTAGAAAAACAATTTCTTGTAGTGTTGAGAAATGGGCTGACAACTAATTTAATAATATCCCGCGACACATCAAAAGAGAAAGAAAAACTCAATAGACTAAAGTCGAGGCCATCTATGGCCAAAAGATTGTTGGAATTTGGTTTACAAAATGGGTGTTGATCCGATTTTGACCAAATATTTAAGTTGTTTCCATTAGTGAAAAATAGAATTAAATTAATTGTAAGAATTCTACTAAGTGAGTAGATAAGAATAGAATTTGGAATTTCTCAAAACCAATTAGGGTGAATGAGAAATTAATGCTAGAAGTTAGCAACTTAAAACTAGAAAATGGAATGAAAAATAGAAAATGTGGGGAAGAAAAAATGCTCCATCCCACATAGAGTAAATAGCAAAGCATGCTCAATTAATAAATCTCAAGTTGGACATATGGGTTTGGGCCTTTGAGGGCACCCAAGTTTTAAAGGGGTGAGGACCTACATGCTTGTGGGTTTGGTTTAAAACACGCTGTGGCCGGGCCTATTTGTCGGCTCGGCCCGCCCATGGGCTTAGGCTTGGACTTCAAGGACCTTATACTTTTGGACCAAATTTATTTAAACCATTTAAAATTAATTCATTAAGTAAAGATTTCCAACTGAGTGCGCGGACACACGCATGTCTTGTGGCGGGCGCACCACGCATGGAGCTAGCGTCGCGCGCACCAATCTGAGGGAGGATGACCGATCGCGGCGTGCAAGTGTCTTGCGGACGCACATGTCGAATAGATGCACCTTTTCGAGCTAGATGCACATTTTTGGGCTAAATACATGTCTTTTCGAGCCAAAAGACATGTTCTTTCCATCCGAGCACCTTGATGCCTATAAAACGAACCCCTACGGATGAAACAAGACATGAAAATACAAGCCTAAAATCGAGTCATTTTGCATCGATGTATTGGTGTCCTTCCGTTCAAAACTTGAAAGCCTTAAACACTTTACGTTCGCTAAAGTTTTGACTAAAGTCGTTGTATTTTAGGGACGAACGCCGCAACCGTAAGCACTTCGAATACGAGCGCTTTCTTCTTGCGGAGACTCATATTATACCGGCCTCGACTTAAGCCTAAACACTTAGCCATTTTCTCTGAAAATAGTAAACCTTTCTATAAACAATCGCAAGACGAAAAATACGTTTTCTATTTCAAGACGATGGCTTGATTTCGTTCACTCCGATGGTCTGCTGCACTGCTCACGCCAAAAGTCGGCCAAGTTCTCCGTGTTGACTTTGAATGCTGGCAACAAAAGATCTTGTTCTACCTTACTATCTTTGGGTCTATCCCATTTCTGAAGGAGGACCGATCCCTCTACCGTTGGCGATGAAGAATCCAACAACCAATGGAGAATCGTTGTGGATGCTTGACATAACAACGATTTTCTCTGTCGGAACTACGTTTTGAACGGGCTAGACGATACCCTCTATAATGTTTATAGTTCGTTCAAAATATCCAAAGAGTTGTGGGACTCTTTGTAGAAGAAATACAAAGCAGAAGATGCTAGCACAAAGAAATTTATTGTCGGAAAATTTTTGGAGTACAAGATGGTTGACACCAAGGCGGTGATCAACCAAGTCCAAGAGATTCAAATCATACTTCACGACTTAGTGTATGCGAAGGGATGATCTTGTGGAATGATTTTAAGAATCACCTCAAGCACAAGCACAAAGAAATGGGGCTTGAGGATCTGATTGTTCAGCTTCGGATTGAGGAAGATAACCGAAAATCCGAAGTGAAGTCCAGTAAGTCTGGAATGGAATCCAAGGCCAATCTTGCTGAATCGAGCACTAGCAAGAAATGCAAGCATTCCGAAAAAGACAAGGGAAAGGCCAAGAAATTCAAGGAGAATTGCTACAACTATGGCAAAACCGAACCACATGGCCAAGGATTGCCGACACCCAAAAAGGGCAATCAAAGTGGCAACCAACAAGGCAATGTGATGGAGGGCAAGTCTATTCCAATAGACATGTCGGAGCTCGATCTCACCGCCGTTGTGTTTGAAGCCAATATGGTGGATAACCCAAGGGAATGGTGGATAGATACCAGGGCTACTCGTCATATTTTTGCCGACAAGGAGATGTTCTCCTCCCACACTCTGATAAATGGAAGGAAGCTTTTCATGGGAAACTCTTCGACTTCCAACATCATGGGGCTTGGCAAGGTTGTGCTCAAGATGACTTTTGGAAAGGAGCTTACGCTTGTGGATGTGCTACATGTCCCGGATATCCGCAAGAATTTGGTTTCTGGTCCTTTGCTTAGTAAGGCCGGTTAGAAATTTTGGCAAGTGAACAAAAGGAAAAAGAAACATTTTGATCTGTACATAATCAATGTCAATACCACAGTGGTGGTCATGGGATATGATATAGCGTGTGGACGGCCATGGTTGGAAGTTTATCATATCTTGTTCCCTATACATTGCTTTGTTATGGAACATTGGGTAATGGGACGGTTGAGCATGAAAGATAGAACTATCTATCTGTACAATTCGTTGAAGACTGATGATTCTCTTAAAGTTGTTCTTTGAAGGCAGAAAGATTATAACTCTCTCCTTCATCGGTTCCTCGTCCTTGGTAGCCTTTTATGGCATCCATCTCAATCTTTGTTCTTGGCGAGGTGCCTATTCCGGTGATCCAATTTACGCTATGAAAGTCGTTGTTGTGAAAGACATTCCTTTGCAGACCAAGAAGTAAGTTTTTTCTATGTATTTTCCATTTGTTTGTTCTATTTAGTTGTTTTTGTTTTTGTTGTCTGACTGTCCATTTTTTCATTTCTTTTTGTAGTGACTGTGGTGTTTTTGTTGCACCTTACGTGGAGTATTTTGTTGTCGGGAAGGTGGATGCGAGGCATTTGATGTAGAGAATGAGCGAGGCAAGGTTTAGTCATTTGCTCTACAATCACGCCGAAGTCAAGCAACAAAATGGCGATGAGGGCGACGGTGACATTGAAATTCTGCCTCTACTCCCTAATGATTCTAGGGAGTTGTTACGAAAATCTCTATAATTGGTGTAATGAGATGAACAAATTTGTCTTAAGTTTGGTACTTTTAATAGTATGGAATATTTGGTATTTATAATAGCTTTCCTTGGAGGATTTGGATTGTTATTGGGTACATTTCGATTCACAATTATATGTTGTGAGTTGTATGTTTTTGAACAATTTGGAAATTAGTTATGTGATTTTTTTCAATTGATGTTTTGTTGTTGATTGCTTTGGTATTCAATAATATTTTGAGTTTTGTTTTCACGTTTCTTATGGTGTCTATTGGAAAATGGTTTCATTGTGTAATAGAAACATATAAAACAATTCAAACAAACATTTCTTTTGTCATCTTATTGTAAGAAACATATTTGAAACAACATAGAAACGATTTGCTTTTGATTTTCTATATGTCGAAGGTGTATCAATTACACGTATATTCGTAATAGTAATATTCTCTTTGTTAGGAAATTTATTGAGTAGATTTTGATGATACCATGTAAAACTTAAACTAGGAAGTTGGCACCCCATTTTCCTTGTAATTTGTATTCGATAGATAGAATTTGAGAAAAGTCGAGTCAAGTCGATTATGCCAAGAAATACAAGAAGGCAAAT
This sequence comes from Rehmannia glutinosa, assembly GCA_016081115.2. Lineage (NCBI taxonomy): Eukaryota > Viridiplantae > Streptophyta > Magnoliopsida > Lamiales > Orobanchaceae > Rehmannia > Rehmannia glutinosa. The sequence goes on along the minus strand of CM071928.1, from coordinate 42,184,411 downwards.
CATGCGGATTGGATTGAAGACTTCTGTGTGTGTCACCGGTGAGTATGGCCAAGAAGGAAGTCAAGGACTCGATCAAGGAGTGTCGGTGAGAAACAAGCGTAAGAAGTATCGAAAAGTCACCTCAAGAAGCCAAGTCTCAAAGTTGAAGTGACAGTTGAGTTATCCAATGACCGGGTGACTCAAGTCACACAGGGTAAAGACAACAGACTAGTCAAGACAAGCGACTTAGATCCGTTGATTAAAGTCAAGAATATTACTCAATATAGTAATATGTCAAAGTCAGCCCGAAAAGTGTTAGTCCTGAATTGTGCAAAAGGAATAAACTAATGGGAAACACTTGCACCTTGTGTCGGCACACTGCAATCTTTGCGAAAACATTTAATACGAGGAAATATCAACATCAAGGATCGCAACAAGACAAGCAAATGAACAAAAGTGACATTTGAAATCACCTATCTCTTCAACGGGCAAAATTTCAAATGTGCACTATAAAAGGCTGAGAAAGCTATTGAGAAGAGGTTATCGAACCACGAACAAGCAAGCATTATTCAAGCATTTAGCCTGCAATATTCTCATTAACATTCAAGCAATTCCTCAAGCACGAAACTCGAAGGAAATTGATCCAACACAAGCTGTGAAGGAAAGACAACTTCAAATCTGTTGAAGAGGAAACATTTGAAGAAGCAAAGGGGTCTATTATCCAAGCTAGGGTTGTAGAAAGGTTCAAGGTCGAACTAGTATCAAGTTTGTTGGAGGGCTTCGTGATCAAATTCAAGAACTTGAGAAGTGAGTGAAATTAGCAAAGCGCAGTAATTTTGCCCTGTGAAGAAGTTGAGTCGCAAGAGAAGCCAGCTGTGTGATCAAGGTTGTCTCCAGACTGTTCACCACTTTGTAAACTGATCTATTACATAATGAATTTCTCCAGTAGTTGGAGAAGAGAGGAGTAGAAGAATTACCCCATCTTCGAAACCTCTATAAAATATTTGTGTCATTTACTTTCAAAGAAATTTATCTTCCCGCATATTTACATTATATCTCTTTGTCGAGAATCATATTTGTTATCCAACTGATTAATAACCAAGTGCTAAGAATCAAATGTTTAAAACAAGCTAACATCTAATCAAAGGGTGTTAAGTCTTCCGCTGATAAAACCAAACCAACCAAGTCAAGTTTAGGTTAAACAACCGAGTTATTCTATCAATAGCTCTATCGAGTCTGTTGAGTGGCTAACTTAGCTGAATAACTAACTTAGTTGTCCTCAAGGACACAACTAATTGAGTCAACTCTGTCGTAATTTTAAAAGGACTAAAATCGAAAATTTGGTAAGGATTATTCAACCCCTCCCCCTTCTAAACCTTACTCACACCCCTAGGGACCTACAAGTGGTATCCGAGCGGTTGGTTCATTGAGCCTTCCGCACTGGTTACTGAACTAGATCTCTATCTTTTCAAAAAAGTTTTAAACACTTGTTCAAAATCTTTCATTTTAAGCAAAGTTATTATCATGGAAGCAAATCTGACACGCATTTCTATGTTCACTGTTGAAGAATTTGATGATTGGAAAATTCGTATGCGGGCTCATCTATCTGCATTACATGATGAAATGTAGCTTGTGATAAAGGATGGGCCACTTCAAATACTAAAAGTGAACACGGTTGTAAGAAGAGTAGCTGCAGGTGAAGAAGAAGCTGTTGCTGAAGCAAGACCAGACATGGTTGAAAAACCAAGGACTGAGTGGACTAATGAAGATAGGAAAAGATACAACTTGGACAATGTGGCCAAGGACATACTCTATAAAACATTGGACAAAGCAATGTTCAATAAAGTCAAATCTTGCAAATCCGAAAAGAAATCGGAATAAACTAACTTTAATTTTGTGAAGGATCGAACAAATTAAAGAAAATAAACTGTCATTGTTGTTCAAAAGTTTGAAAATTTCAAAATGATTGCGGTGAAACCATGGATCACCGGATGCCGATTAATCGAAATCACAAATGAGCTTTCAGCTCTTGGGAAGGAATATACACAAAAGGAAATTTGTATGAAGATATTAAGAAGTCTCCCAACTGAATGGGAAATGAAGACTATGGCCCTGAGACATTTAATGGACCTCTCAAGAACATCTAATCATGAGCTATTCTCAGACCTCAAAGCCTATGAGTTTGAGCTAAGAAGAAAAGAGCAAGAGGAGACATCGCACCGATGGCCAAGGATGGAAAGAGAGATGAACCCAAGGAAGCCATAGACCGGGAGGAAATTGCCCTAATGGTTAAAAGATTCAACAAGTTCTTCAATAAGAACTATAAAACAATTAAGGGTGAGACCTCCAGAAGACATTCTGCTCTTTCCAAGTCAAGGGAAGACAGGCCACCCAAGAGAGCTGAACATCAAAGGGTTGAATATCGAGAGCCGATAATCCAAGAACAGAAAGAGTTGATCAAAGAGCCGAGAACTGTGTTGGAACCTGCAGACAACCATGACATTTTGTAGTTATTGTTCTATCCACGATCAACAAATATAGAAATGAGGAAGATAGAAAAGTCTTGAGAGAAAGAAAATAGGAAAAGAAGAAAGCCATGTTAGTCTTTGAGACTCTTTGAGACGGTCAAGTCTCAAGAAGCGACTTACTTAGAGAGTAGTGAAGTGAATACTCAAGTAACTACGAGGAAGAGGCTATGATTTGCCTTATTGCAAAAGAACAAGATCAACCAGATCATGAAGATGAGGTACACTCTAACTCATCTCATTTAGATTCAAGTTATAGTGCTGTGATACACACACTTCATCACCCACTGATCTTTATGATTCATTAGGCAAAATGATGAAAGATTTTGAACACATAAAATCCTCACACACATTCTAAATGAGGAAAACAGCCCCGAAAAGCCAAAACTCACATCGACTAAAGAGTGAGTACTTTGAGTCACACACGGTGATGAGAACACTAAGTCAAGGCTAAAAATGCCAATATCATAGCGAGTTAGCTGCTATAGAAAAGAGGAAAAAGATCTCAAAAATGTGATTGCCTCATTTACAAAGGCATCCAAATCATTGGATGATTTTATCATGAGTCAAAAAGAATGTGGAGACAAGATAGACATATGATTCAATTCCTTTGTGCACAGTCAAACTCCAAGATTGATTTTGGAAAAAGGATCTTCAAGTAATGAAGCATCTCAAAAATCCAAGACACCAAATCTGCATCCACATTCACTCCAAAGCACAATCATAAACAAACGGCCTTGGATACAAAAGGGAAAGGAAAACAACTTGATTGAGTATGCTTAGAGGGCGGCTAAGATGAAATCCATCGAGTTCCTCAACAAACTCCAAAACAGAAAATACTGTGAAAAGCAAAGCGAGCTACCAAAAACCCTAGAAATTCAATCGAGAGAAACACACATGATGGGAATGGTAGTAACTATCCAAACAACGTTGATTGGAACAATATGAAACATCGGCAAAGACCTATGCAAGATGGCAAAGACCTAAAACTCAAAAAAGGTCATTCCAAAGGCAAAAGAGTTATTATCGGCACATACACACCCAAGCACTACACCGAGAAATTTCACAACTATCCCAAGAAAGCAAATCACTAAAAACACAAACACAGGCATACGGATAAAAGAGGCAATGTGTATGAACCTAAAACCCCAAGCAATTTGCTAATGTGCACTATGATTATGGCACTAATAGATGGAAACCTCTTAAAGTCAAGTCCTTTTGGTCGTAGGTTGATTGGATCATTTTATAGCACTAACCCCTCGGAACCTGGACAAGTTTGGGTACCTAAAAACGATTTCCTTGATTGCGGGTTCAAGGAACAAAGTGAGTGCCAAGGAACCTGGTACATGGATAGTGGTACATTCCCGGACATATATGACAGAAATAAGAAAAACTCATTAAGATTCAAGGAGGTTAGAGGTGCGAAAGTCATATTTGGAGGAAATGAAGCTCCGGGGAAATCAAAGGCACAGGATCTATCAAGAAGAATGGATTGGAAATCCCGGATGTTGCTTATGTTGAAGGCCTCAACTTCAACTTGTTAAGCATCGACCAACTATGTGATAAAGGCTACAATGTTGGATACAACATGGGAGTGTGCCGGATCAAAGATCTTTGAATCAAATGAAATAGTGCTCCAAGGATCAAGACGAGAAGAATATGTATGTGGTAGATTGGTCTCTTCACTACACCAAGCTCTTACTGCTCAAAAAAGAGCACTCAATCAAATTGGTTGTGGCACAAGAAGTTGAGTCATCTAAATTTCAAGACAATCAACAAGCTTGCAAGGAGTCATCTTGTAGAAGGATTGCGGACTCGATGTATAAGAAAGAAAGTGTATGTGATGCATGCCGGATGGGAAAACAAATAAAGTCTTCATTCAAGGATAAGCGAAGTCCTTCTTCAACAAGGATATTACATCCATTGCATATGGATTTTTTGGTCGATTGAGCGGCCAAATAAGTGGAAAGAAATACACCTTAGTGGTGGTAGATTACTATTCAAAATATACATGGACAATCTTCATGTGTAAAAAGAAGGAAACTTTGCGAGAGTTACCTCAATCGATGAAAAGAGTTCAAAATGAAAAGAGCCAAACCATTATAAAAATAAGATCTCGACGGAGGAACTAAGTTTGTTAATGGGATAATAACTCAGTATTGTGTTTAAAATGGAATTGCTCATGAGTTATCAGCTGCAAGAACTCCACAGCAGAATGGAGTGGTGAAACAAGGAATAGAACTCTCAAGGAAGGCTGAAGGACCATGTTAGCAAGTTTGGATTGCCTAAGAGATTTTGGGCTGAAGCCATTAACACAACATGCTATACTCAAAATAGATGCATGATCAACAGGCAATTGACCAAGACTCCCTATGATATTTGGACAGGGAGAAAGCCAAATGTTGGATATTTCAGGATATTTGGATGTAAATGTTTCATCCATAACAATGGCAAATATAATTTAAAGGCTTTTGAGGCTAAAGTTGATGAAGGTATCTTTTTGGGATACTCATCCGAGAGGAACGCCTCAGTGTTGAACAAGAGGACTATGGTTACAAAAGAGTCTATCTATGTGGATTTGATAAACCTAATGTAAATGGAGAAGACATTAAAGAGTTAGCTGATAAGCTGAATCAACCAACAATATAGAAAAGTCCTTATGTTGAAGCTGAAGTAAGAGCAATCAACCTAGATGAAGATGAGATAGCTGAATCTCAAAGACAGCTGGAAAGTCTACAACTGAATGAAGATGAAATAGCTGTTCAAGACAACTTAGCTGCGAGACAGCTAAATCCAGCAGATTTATTTCAACCTGATGTGAGATGGGCCGAGACCATCCACGAGTTAGTTATTGGAGATGTTAGAGATGGCATAAGAACCGATCCAGTACAAACATGAAGCTATGCTCACTTAATTTATTTCCCAGATAGAGCCTAAAGATGTGTCACAAGCATTGGATGACACACATTGGATTCAAGCTATGCAAGAAGAGCTGAATCAGTTTGAAAGAAACAAAGTATGGGAATTAGTGCATAGGCCAACCCTCAGCCCTTATTCCATTCATTCCATCAACAACTCAATCGATGGGACTTGCTTTCCTTCCTAAAGGAAGTTAGCCGGAGCCAGTACTAAAACACCAAATTTGGTGTGATTTTCACACCAAATTTGGTGTTATGGGTTGGAGATGCCCTTATGGTATCCAAAGGAAGGTGGATTCAAGGCGATTGGATACTCGGACTTAGACTATCTTTGGATGTAGAGTTGACGGAAGAGTACCTCCAGTACATGTCAAATGCTCGGAAATAGATTGGTTTCTTGGTTCAACAAGAAACAAAATTCAATTGCCACATCCATAGTCAAGCAGAGTACATAGGCTGCTAGCGATTGTTGTGCTCAAGTCTTATGGATGAGACAACAACTCGAGAGATTATGATATTGAAGAAAAAGAGATTCCAATTATGTGTGATAACACTAGTACTATTTCAATCACTCGAGAATCTTGTCTTTGCATTCAAGAACATAGCACACGATGTCGAGATATCACTTCATAAGGGATCATGTTGAAAAGAAAGACATCACCTTGGAATACATCTTAAGCGATAAACAAACAAGCAGGCGATATATTCACTAAGCATCTATGTGAATCATGATTTGAAGAGCTTAAGAATGAGTTAGGGTTAATTGACATGATTTGAATCTCAAAAGACTCAATCGGCAGAGAAAGAAGACGCGAAAATCAAAGTAGAGCCGATTTCACACTTGACCAAGTGAAACGCATATCGGAAGTCACCATGTCGAGTTAGTTTGGCGGTGAGTTACTTCACAAGAAGAGAGAAGCGAGTTAAGTCACGATGGATATAAGCTGAATCATTTATGAGCTAAGTGACAAGAACGCGATCGTTTTAATTGAGCGGGAATATTTTTAAGGATGACGTCGGTAATAATAATGACGGTCATAGTAAAATCTGCCTGATAAGCCATATGATTGGATATAAATGCTGCTGCATTTAATCTTTGGGAATTAAATGCGGTTTTGACGTTTTAATCTTAGCCGTTGATTTTGATCCAAAATTTCAAAATCAAATATGTCCTTTCACGTCCCTTATATATGGAATTTTGCATTTATCTCACCTTACGCAAACCTGTTCATCTTCAAGGAAAGAAGCATCTTTCTCTCTAAAACTTTAAGTTCTCTCAAAGCAAGTTTCTCGTTTTTCGTTACTGTAAAAATCTCTGAAAATGGCCCCAAAGCATGATTTTGTGAAGCTTTCAAAGCAAATCCACACCGGTTTCTCGGTAGATTTCGATGGGATGATCAAACGAGGGTCTTGATGAAACCCTGGTTACGAAAATAGCTGAAATGTTGAAGAAGTCGGTCTAAAAGCTTTTCTACGATGATGGAATACTCTCATATACCTACTTTGAAGAGGTATTGATGTTCTATGTGAATGCGAGAAGTGCATGACGATGAAATCAAATCTTCCGTCCCACAAGGTCATCAAACTCGGTCAAAAGACCTTGGCGAGCCATCGTTTGTTGCCGGCGGAGGGCTTGAAGGATATCTCGGAGACAGATGTCGACTTAGGTAGGGCTTGGAAAGAAGTGGCCAAGCCAAAGTATGTTGCGAAAGTGGTTTTCACACCAAGAAGGATTATTTGAAGGGCGACTATCACAAGCTAATGGACGTCGTCTCAAAATGTGTCAACATGAAGTTTTGGAAGCTTCAATCGGCTATCCAAAACTAAGGCGATTGTGATGGCTGCGATCATGCAAGGAAAGAAGGTTAACTAGGTTGAGTTTGTTTACAATGCGACTCGCGAGAATGTCTTGAATAAGACCTACATAAAGGACGCGTCCTTTGGATGTTCTTTGGGCTATGGCCTTGTGATTGGCCATCTCATGGAGGTGAAAGGCGTTGCTCTTCGCCATGGCAAGCCTTTTCACGTGAACAAGAAGATGTCCAGGGCAAAACTTTCCTAAGGCCCGGAAGAGAGCTCATGCCAAGAAATCGATACAAGTGAGGGGGAATCACCGACCCTGAAGAATCTGCTAAGACCCTTCCCCGAAAAAAAGAAAGTTGCCCCTGCACCAAGCCCAAGAAAGCTCCCGCCTTACTTGCAGTAGGAGTCACCCGCTTAGAAGCGAGACTCCCGCCCACGTGCGGCAGATTTAGAGGGAACCCTCACTCCCTTCTACAATCGTAAAGAAGAAGAGGACTACCAAGTCGAGGAAGACAACTCCCTCTAAGAAGAGTACCCAAGTCCCCACCTCGATGAATCTGCTAAAATGCAACCGAAGTTCCTCCGGTTCGTCGAAGGAAAAGAAGGATGATCGAGGCAATCTAAACTTGAAAAGACAACTGAATGCTATTCATTTGGAGAAGGAAGCCAAGGCTATCACGGTGATCAAGCCCGATCTCGGAAGTTATTAATGCATCTGCGAAATCTGCGATGATGATCAACATATATCTGTCGAAAACCCAAACCGTGATCGATTGAGAAAGTGAAATAGCCGAGACAAGCTCTAATGTTGAAAAAGATGTCTCTCCTCCTACAACCGACGATCTTGCCGCATCCGAGGAAGAGCAAGGTCTCCCGCCTCCATTCCTAAAACCGGAGGTGAAGATGATGATGATGATGATGATGCGATCATGTATTCTCCGTTTATCCGGATATTCAACGTCACTTAAGGGAATGGAGATCATGAAAATTGGATCACTCAAAGTGCGATTCACTCGCCCGAGTTCATCGAGGAAGAAGAGGAACTTCTTCGATTTCTTGGTGTTGCAAGTGTCGATCTACCCTAGATGAAGACAAATGCATGGATATCCACCGCATCTTGAAAGAGGATGAAAATGAGAAAGCTGGCTTGAGCAAAGTCGAGCCGTGGACAAATCCAAGATGTGCCAATTTACGAGCTCTCGGGAGCATACTCACACGCATCTTGTTATGCTCTCGGATAGCGATGAGGACATGGATCCTGGCTGCTGCCCGGTGAGAAGTTGGAGATGCAACAAGCTTTGAAGGAATCCAAAGCCATGCACGAGCAACATTGTTGGAAGGTCTAGAGAGTCATCCCAAACTCTTCTGGACCGATCCTCTAGGAGTGGCACACAAATTGCATCGGTCATTCTTTGCGGCCCGGGTCCCCGTCAATCGAGAGGATGGATCCAAGGAGATGGTGATGAAGGCTCGAGGAAGTTGGGCACCCAAGCTAAGCTACCCACGAAGAAGGTGTTCTCACACCTACCCCATCTACCGAGCACTCAACGGAAAAAGCCGTGTCTCTCGGAGCGGTGACCCCACAATCGATCACTCGGTTGGTGCGCCCGGTGGGAAACTCTCTCCACCACAGTGGGTTGGAGGTTGTTGTGGGAGACTCAACTATGAATGAAGGAGGCAAAGTTGAGAAAGAAAGTGAACATCAATAGAGTGACATTGATGAAGCTCGGACGATTGAGTTTGTCCCCGCTTAAGTGTCAACTGCTTTGAAGGCCAATGACGTTGTTATCACGGTCGAGGCACGGGATGGTGAAGCCCCGGGAGTTAAAACTTTGGGCTCGAAGAAAGTGCAATCAAGGGTTGAGACTCCTCTGGATGCCATCGTCGACCCTAAGACAGTGAGTCTGTCGAAGGGAATGTAGAAAACCTGCTGCGATTGAGACTGCTAAAGGTGCTGGAGGCCTTTGGGAGGTTGAGACTTCCCTAGGTAAGAAATGGATGCGATTATTGAGGACATACCTCTAGTCGAAGGTCTTTGCCCACGAGATGAAGTCATTGGTGCCCTTCAAGACTCTCAAGAAAATATTGACACATCCTTTCCGGATCGAAGATGAAGCGAGTCCACACCAATTACGAGAAGATGTTCACAAATCTCGAACCAAGTCAAAGAAAAGACGGATCTATGAGGTTTAACTTTCATGATGAGCCAACTCCACAAGTCTCATCATCATCCGATGACACCGATGATACATCGAGAGGACCGGTAATTCATTTAGAGAAATCTCATGAGACCGAGGAAGGCATTACGACAAATTGAAGCTCGATCAGGTGGCAAAATCACCAACGCCCCACTGAATCGAGTCATCTGCGCAGCTCCCACGCAGCAGCGATAACGACTCCATCGGCTCGATCGCAGCTCCGCACGTGACAACTTCCGATGAAGCCGCCCAACAGAGGCACATGAAGTGAGTCATCGCGGACACAAAATCAACAAGACATTCCATATGTGCGCGATGATGCCTTTCAAGATCTATTTCCCTTCTCCAAGAACCTGCTGAATTAGAAGAAGAGACCGGCCGAATCGAGGAGATACATAATCGAGAAGATCCCATCATTCCCACTGACATAATTGTTCAATGAGACTTCAATTTCTACACGAGAATGGCCAACAATTTGAATCGGACGAGACAGTTGAAATCAGGTCAAATCTTCAAGAAGATCTCGTGAAAGAGATTGAGAAGATAGGAAGACATCGAGGCCTCTCTGGATTTACGCCGGACAATAATGATGTCACTCTCATAGCCGACTTGAGAGGGCTCGTGGTGTGAATTAGGGAATGGACTCAACAATGAGATGCAATGAGAATCGAGCAAGTACGATCGTCAAAGCCTTGTATGGAAGAATGCTCGTATGTAGTGCGACAACTCCTTGATCGAGCAAAGGATGAAGGATTATATTGAAAGAATAAACCGTCTCACAAAAAGATATGGAGTCATTGCAACAATTTCACAAGAATAAAATTCTAAGACTCGAGAATGCCATAAATGACAAATTCAAGATTCTCATGGTTTGAAATGAAGCTAGTCACGGCCCGAGTCTAAGGCAACTCGCTCAATGTTTTGGGTTGCATATGATTCAACGAGAATCCAAGCACAACTCCACGATCGTGACCGGATTTTATTCTTGGAGGTATGTTCCTTGGGGTTCCTCTCTCCTTTGATGATGCCAAAAAGGGGAAGAGGAGGTCCTCAAGAGCTTAAAAGAAGAAAAAACAGAAAAAATATGCAAACAGAAGAAAAGAAATACAGTTGAGGGGAAGGATGTTCAATGCAATTGATGTGCGTTGAAACCCCTCGGCAAGGTCATGTTCTTTGCCTCCATCCTCAAAGCCAAACTCCATGTGACCCTACCAATCGAGAACACTACGTGTCAATGGCGAGATAAAACGAAGATCATTGAAGCGGGGTTTGAGAAGTTAGCTAAAAAGCGAGGATGCTCGCGTTCAAGAAATCATGAAACAATTTGGTGGTCTACCGATCTGGAAAGGATCGGGATGCGATGCGATAATGGATCTCGAGCTGGATCGATTGAAGAATTCAAGACACTTGAGTCGAAGGCTACTTCCGGGGAATGACTCTGTCTCGAGCCGGGATTTGTACTAGGAGAAAGGTTTAGCCATGTGTAATGAAGGCGATAAACAACAGTCTTCCGAAGAGTCACTCGGCTAAGCGAAGACTCCCATGCAATACACTCCAAGAGGTGGAAGAGGCTGAGTTAGGAAGGGGAAGAAGTGGTGGCGGAGGAGGTTCTCTACCTCGACCAAAACCCAAGGGCGTAGAATATGTAGATCCCGACAAGAAAGGTTTGGTCTCTTTGGTCGGCTGGATATGATCACCTTGCCAACCTAGAGGTTGAAAGGAAGAACACTTGAGGCGATGAAAGACAAGAAGAAGAAAACCAAAGCGAGACAAAGAGAATGGCTCGCTAGGAAGAAAATGAATGACCTGTTTGCCAAACAGGCCTATGAAAAAAAAAAAAAGGAGGAGAAGAGAAAAAGAGAAAGAGAGAGGACGACGAGGAGCGCAAGAGAGTCAAGAAGAAAGAGGATGGAAGCGACAAAGCGTTGAAGTGTTCTTTAATCCCCTTCACGTATTACTATTGTAAATACATTCATGTAAGTCTTACGTAATAAGCTTAGTGAATTTTCTGTAAATTTCACTCTTTATGTATCTTAGCTTAGATATACTATGTTTTGACAGATATACTTTTATATTGCTCGATACCAAATGTAAAATTTGTTTAAAGGACAAGAACACTATGATCAATAAAAGATCTATTTTAAGCATACATTATTTATTCTTGCATTGTCATTATGTATGTATCTTTGTTGTTTACTTTCTTTGTATGATTTTAAGTTTTGGCATCATCAAAAAGGGGGAAATTATTAGGAAATTTATTAAGTAGATTTTGATGATATCATGTAAAACTTAAACTAGGAAGTTGGCACCCCATTTTCCTTGTAATTTGTATTGTAATAGATAGATAGGGCCGAAAAGCCGAGTCAAGTCGATTATGCCAAGAAATACAAGAAGTCAACTACTAACCGGATTGAAGACTCTCTTGTGTGTCACCAGTATGGCCAAGAAGGAAGTCAAGGACTCGATCAAGGAGTGTCACCGAGGAACAAGCGTAAGAAGTATCGGTCAAGTCACCTCAAGAAGCCAAGTCTCAATGTTGAAGTGACAGTTGAGTTATCCAATGACCGAGCCGACTCAAGTCACCTGGGTAAAGACAATGATCTAGTCAAGACAAGCGACTTAGATCCGTCGATTAAAGTCAAGAATATTACTCAATAGAGTAATATGTCAAAGTCAGTCAGTCTAAAGTGTTAGTCCCAGAATTATGCAAAAGGAATAAACCAATGGGAAATCTTGCACTTTGTGTCGGCACTGCAATCTTTGTGAAGGCATTTAATACGAGGAAATATCAACATCAAGGATCGCAACAAGTCAAGCCAACGAACAAAAGTGACATTTCAAATTAGCTTTATCCCTTCAACGACCAAAATTTCAAATGTGCACTATAAAAGGCTGAGGAAGTTATTGAGAAGAGGTTAAGCTCAACCACGAACAAGCAAAGCGTTATTCAAGCATTTAACCTCGCAATATTCTCATTAATATTCAAGCAATTCCACAAGCACGAAACTCGAAGGAAATTGATCCAACACAAGTTGTGAAGGAAAGACAACTTCAAATCATTGAAGAGGAAACATTTGAAGAAGCAAAGGGGTCTACTCTCCAAGCTAGGGTTGTAGAAATGTTCAAGGTCAAACTAGTATCAAGTTTGTTGGAGGGCTTCGTGATCAAATCCAAGAACTTGAGAAGTGAGTGAAGTAGCATGGCAAAATGCCTTGTGAAGAAGCCGAGTCGCAAGAGAAGCCGGTTGTGTGATCAAAATTTGTCTCAGGACTGTTCACCATTTTGTAACCCGATCTATTACATAGTGGATTCCTCCGGGAGTTGGAGAAGAGAGGGAGTAGAAGAATTACCCCATCTTCGAACCTCTATAAAATATTTGCTATCCAACGATTAATAACCAAGTGCTAAGAATCAAGTGTTTAAAACAAGCTAAAATCTAATCAAAGGGTGTTAAGTCTTCTGCTGATAAAACCAAACCAAACCAAGTCAAGTTTATGTCCAACAGTAGAGTTATTCTATCAACAACTCTATCGAGTCCGTTGAGTGGCTAACTTAGCCGAATAACCAACTTAGCTATCCTCAAGGACACAACTAATTGAGTCAACTCTGTGATAATTTTAAAAGGACAAAAATCGATAATTTGGTAAGGTTTAATCAACCCCTATCCCTTTCTAAACCTTACTCACACCCCCGTGGACCTACAAGTGGTATCGAGAGAGGTTGGTTCATTGAACCTTCGCACCGTTCTTGAACTAGATCTCTATCTTTTCAAAAACGTTTTAAACACTTGTATTTTCCAAATCTTTCATTTTATGCAATGTTATTATCACGGAAGCAAATTTGACACGCATTCCTATGTTCATTGTTGAAGAATTTGATGATTGGAAAATTCGTATGCAGGCTCATCTACCTGCATTACATGATGAAATGTGGCTTGTGATAGAGGATGGGCCACTGCAAATACTAAAAGTGAACACGGCTGTAAGAAGAGCAGCTGCAGCTGAAGGAGAAGAAGTTGTTGCTGAAGCAAGACCAACCATGGTTGAAAAACCAAGGACTGAGTGGACTAATGAAGATAGGAAGAGATACAACTTGGACAATGTGGCCAAGGACATACTCTACAAGACATTAGACAAAGCAATGTTCAATAAAGTCAAATCTTGCAAATCCGCAAAAGAAATGCGGAATAAACTAACTTTAATTTGTGAAGGATCGAACAAATTAAAGAAAATAAACTGTCTTTGTTGTTCAATAGTTTGAAATTTTCAAAATGATTGTAGGTGAAACCATGGATCACCGGATGTCGATTCACTTAAATCACAAATGAGCTTTCATTTCTTGGTAAGGAATATACACAAAAAGGAAATGTGTATGAAGATCTTAAGAAGTCTCCCCACTGAATGGGAAATGAAGACTATGGCCCTGAGACATTCAATGGACCTCTCAAGAACATCTAATCATTAGCTATTCTCGGACCTCAAAGCCTATGAGTTTGAGCCGAGAAGAAAAGAGCAAGAGAAGACAGTTGTACCCAAGACAAGCGCACCGATGGCCAAGAATGGAAAGAGAGTTGAACCCAAGGAAGCCATAGACCAGGAGGAAATTGCCTAATGGTTAAAAGATTCAACAAGTTCTTCAATAGGAACTATAAAAAGAAATAAGGGTGAGACCTCCAGAAGACATTCAGCTCCTTCCAAGTCAAGGGAAGACAACCCAACCAAGAGAGCTGAACATCAAAGGGCTCAATATCAGAGAGCTGATAATCCAAGAACAGAAAGAGCTGATCAAAGAGCTGAGAACCTGTGTTGGAACTGCAGACAACCAAGACATTTTTGCGGTTGACTGCTTCTATCCACGATCAACAAATATAGAAATTAGGAAAATAGAAAAGTCTTCAGAGAAAAAAGACAGGAAAAGAAGAAAGCCATGTTAGCTGCTGAGACTGCTGAGACAGTCAAGTTTAAAGAAGCAGCAGACTCAGAGAGTAGTGAAGCTGACTACTCAAGTGACTCTGAGGAAGAGGCCATGATTTGCCTTATGGCGAAAGAACAAGAACAACCAGATCAAGAAGATGAGGTACACTCTAACTCATCTCATTCAGATTCAAGTGATAGTGATTGTGATACACACACTTCATCACCCACTGATCTTTATGATTCATTTGGCAAAATGATGAAAGATTTGAACACATAAAATCCTCACACACAATTCTAAATCGGAAAACAAACCCGACAAAAGCCAAAAATCACAAAATACTAAAGAGTTGAGTACTTTGAGTCACATAGGTGATAAGAATACTAAGTTGAAGGTTTGAAAATGCCAATATCATAGCGAGTTAGTCACTATAGAAAAAGAGAGGAAAAAGATCTCAAAAATGTGATTGCCTCATTTACAAAGGCATCCAAATCATTGGATGATTTTATCATGAGTCAAAAATAATGTGGAGACAAGACAGGCATAGGATTCAAGTCCTTTGTGCAGTCAAACTCCTAGAGTGATTTTGCAAAAGGATCTTCAAGTAATGTAGCATCTCAAAAATCCAAGACACCAAATGCTGCACCCACATTCACTCCAAAGCACAATCACAAACAAAGCGGCCTTGGATACAAAGGAAAGGAAAACAACTTGATTGAGTATCTTTGAGAGGACAAATGAGAAGAAATCCGATTGAGTTCCTCAACAAACTCCAAACAAAAAAATACCCCGTGAAAAGAAAACAGAGCTACCAAAAACCCCATAAATTCAATCGAGAGAAACACACATGATGGGAATGGTAGAAACTATCCAAACTATCTTTGATTGGAACAATATGAAACATCGGCAAAGACCTATGGAATACAAGCCAAGATGGCAAAGACCTAAAACTCAGCAAAGGTCATTCCAAATGGAAAAGAGTTATTATCAGCACACATACACACCCAAGCACTACACTCAGAAATTTCACAACTATCCCAAGAAAGCAATTGCTAAAACACAAAACAGTCATACAGACAAAAGAGACAGCTGTATGAACCTAAAACTCCCAAGCAATTTGCTAATGTGCACTATGATTATGGCACTGATAGATTGCAACCTCTTAGAGTCAAGTCCTTTGGCTATAGGTTGATTGGATCATCTTATCGCACTAACCCCTCAGGACCCAGACAAGTTTGGGTACCTAAAAATTGATTTCCTTGATTGTAGGTTCAAGGAACAGCTGAGTGCCAAGGAACCTGGTACATGGATAGTGGTTGTTCCAGACATCAGCCAACTATGTGATAAAGGCTACAATGTTGGATTCAACATGGGAGTGTGCCAGATCAAAGATGCTGAATCAAATGAAATAGTGTTGCAAGGATCAAGACATAAGAATATGTATGTGGTAGATTGGTCTACTGCTACACCAAGCACTTGTCTCAGCAAAAGAGCACTAAATCAAGTTGGTTGTGGCACAAGAAGCTGAGTCATCTAAATTTCAAGACAATCAACAAGCTTGCAAGGAGTCATCTTGTAGAAGGATTGCCAGACTCAGTGTATAAGAAAGAAAGTGTATGTGATGCATGCGATGGGAAAACAAATAAAGTCTTCATTCAAGGATAAGCCAAGTCCTTCTTCAACAAGGATATTACATCATTTGCATATAGATTTATTTGGTCCAGTTGAGCCAACCAAAGATAAGTGAAAAGAAATACACCTTAGTGTTGGTAGATGACTATTCAAGATATACATGGACAATCTTCATGTGTAAAAAGAAGGAAACTTTGCGAAGTTACCTCGGTGATGAAAAATGTTCAAAATGAAAAGAGCCAAACCATTATAAAAATAAGATATGACAGAGGAACCGAGTTTGTTAATGGGATAATAACTTAGTATTGTGTTGAAAATGAAATTGCTCATGAGTTATCACCAAGAACTCCACAAAGCAGAATGGAGTGGCTGAAAGAATGAATAGAACTCTCAAAATAGATGCATGATCAACGGACAATTGACCAAGACTCCCTATGAGATTTGGACGGAGAAAGCCAAATGGTGGATATTTCAGATATTTCGATGTAAATGTTTCATCCATAACAATGGCAAAGATAATATAAAGGCTTTTGATGCTAAAGTGATGAAGGTATCTTTTTGGGATACTCACCGTGAGCAAAGCCTATAGAGTCTTGAACAAGAGGACTATGGTTACTGAAAGAGTCTATCCATGTGGTATCCGATGAACTTAATGTAAATGGAGAAGACATTAAAGAGTTAGGCGATAAGTCGATCAACCAACAATACGAAGAAAAGTCCTTATGTTGAAGTCAAGTAAGAGCAATCAACCTAGATGAAGATGAGATAGTCAATCTCAAAGACAAAATGGAAAGTCTACAAATCGAATGAAGATGAAAGAGCTATTCAAGACAACTTAGGCATGAGACAGTTTGAATCCAAAGAGACTTACTTCAACTTTGATGTGAGATGGGTGAGAGACCATCCACCGAGTTAGTTATTGGAGATGTTAGAGATGGCATAAGAACCAGATCCATAGTACATCATGAAGCTATGTTCAAGCATTGGATGACACACATTGGATTCGATCTATGCAAGAAGAGTCAGTGAATCGGTTTGAAAGAAACAAAGTATGGGAATTAGTGCAGAGGCCAACCCATCAAAATGTTATTGGCACAAAATGAGTTTTTAGAAACAAGATGAATGAAGAAGGATTTGTTGTAAGAAAAAAAGCAAGATTGGTAGCCAAAGGGTATTGCCAAGAAGAGGGTAAAGATTTTGATGAAACCTTTGCTCTGTTGCAAGATTGGAAGCAATAAGGATGTTTCTTGCTTATCTTTGCACATAGGAATTTCACTTTGTGTGTCAAATGGATGTGAAGAGTGCATTTACAATTGATTGTTAGAGGAAGAAGTCTATGTTGAACAACCTCCAGGTTTTGAGCAGAAAACTATTGGAGATAAGGTATATAAGCTCAAGAAAGCATTATATTGATTGAAACAAGCACCATGAGCATGGTATGATGCATTGTCTCAATTTCTAACTGACAATGGATTCGCCAAAGGCAAAGTTGATAGAACACTCTTCAGAATTCAAGATGGAGAGAGTATACTGCTTGTTCAAATATATGTGGATGACATCATTTTTGGTTCCACAAATAAGAAGCTGCGTGGCAAGTTCTCAAACCTCATGCAATGTAAATTTGAGATGAGCATGATGGGAGAGCTGACTTTCTTCCTAGGACTTCAAGTCAAGCAATTGAAGCATGGCACCTTCATAAGTCAAACAAAATACACCAGAGATTTGATGAACAAATTTGGTATGGAAGAGAAGTCTTCTGTGAAAATTCCAATGAATACATCAGACAAGATGGACATGGACGCAGATGGCAAAGTCATGATCAAAACATATATAAAGCACTCATTGGATCATTGCTCTATCTAACGTGGCGGGCCGGACATCACCTTTGCGGAGAATGTGTATGTGCAAGATTTCAATCTGCACCAAAGAAGAGCCACATGACTGCAGGTAAGAAAATCCTAAGATATTTGAAGGGATGCCAGGAAGTTGTCTTATGGTATCCAAAGGAAGGTGGATTCAAGCTGATTGGATACTCAGACTCAGACTATGCTGGATGTAGAGTTGACAGGAAGAGTACCTCTAGTACATGTCAAATGCTCGGAAATAGATTGGTTTCTTGGTTCAAAGAAGAAACAAAATTCAATTGCCACATCCATAGTTGAAGCAGATACATAATTGCGGCGCTTGTTGTGCTCAAGTCTTATGGATGAGACAACAAGCGAGAGATTATGATATTGAAGAAAAGAGATTCCAATTTGTGTGATAACACTAGTGCTATTGCAATCACTCAGAATCCTGTGTTGCATTCAAGAACAAAGCACACTGATGTCAGATATCATTTCATAAGGGATCATGTTGAAAAGAAAGACATCACCTTGGAATACATCTCAACTGATAAACAGTTAGCTGATATATTCACTAAGCCTCTATGTGAATCAAGATTTGAAGAGCTTAAGAATGAGTTAGGGTTAATTGAGATGAGTTGAATCTTAAAATACTCAATCGGAGAGAAAAGAAGATGCGAAAATCAAAGCGAGCTGGTTTCACACTTGACCAAGTGAAAGCGACCTTTCGGAAGTCACCGTCGAGTTAGGTTTGCAGATGAGTTACTTCACAAGAAGAGAGAAGCAAAGTTAAGTCACGATGGATATAAGCTAAATCATTTATGAGCTAAGTGACAAGAACGCGGTCGTTTTAATTGAGCGGGAGTTAAGGATGACGTCAGCGTAATAATGAAAGTCATAGTAAAAGCTGCACAATAAGCATGTTCACTTGGTTTTATACCATTGATTTGAAACTTCCTAGACTTGAATTTTGTGTTGTTTTCGAGTATTTGGTTTTATACCGCTAAAACACACACACAGTGAAACACGCACCTCAATTTACCGAAAACGTACAGCAAAACTCACAATCCTCTCTAGTTTCACCGTCACTGCACACATATCTTAATATCATCACAAGTCCAACTATTTGTTGACAACAAATAAAAACAATAAAAATTGGTATGAGGAGATATTTATTACTTGATAAAAATCCAAGCTTGAAGCTTTTTTTTGCGGAAGTTGCAGCAAGGTTTGGAGAAATAAGAATATGAAGTTTTCTTTTTTCTCAAAAGCCATATGTTAATAATAAAAAAAGTTATATCGGAAAGAAACGGGGATTTTGAGTATTTTCATGAGGTGTTTTTCTTCAGTTACAGGAACGTGGTTTTATGGGAGAGTTGAGAAAAGATTTACTCCTGATTTCATGGGGCTGGTACTTATCTACTAAGAATTGTTTATCAAACAAGGATTAACACTATTTCTTTTTTTTCTTTTTTTTTAAAAAAACAAAACTGATTTCCTCATTTGTAAGAGTAAATCGTATGTACCAGGTATAAACTATTAGACCTTGTTTTATTATTATACTAAACAAAATAGTAGTAATAGATAGTTAAAACAAAAGTAATAATAACATAATTAGAAATAATGGATACTACATCTATGATTTATTGGATAGTTTACATATTTATTAATTAATTAATTCAATTAATTAATATATCTTAGAATCAGCTCCTCAATTCTAAAAACCTGCAAATCATGGTTGTGTTTAACAATACGTCATGAAGACCTAGATATAGGTGAAGTAGTGATGAACCTTTCCAATATGAATACCGTGTAAATCTGGTCCTTCCATTTACTAATCTCCCGATTGAGTCCAGGGATGGATTAAGTCGAAATCCTTATTAACTCAATACTATGGAGTCATTTCGAATATATTGATTCACTTATGTTAATCTAGGAAATACATTTCCTAATTAACCATCTCTATTATGGCTATAGATTTATTGAATCAAGTATTATGAAAACATTGAGATTCCCCTATTTCTAGTAAATTGGTAATGGTTCCTTTGTTGGCCATACTCTTCATAGACGAAGGTAATATACCCAAAATATTTCTTTTATGATTGTCATGCAATCGAAAAATAAATCAAAGTATATTATGTCAACTATAAGATTACTATGATGCCTAGAGATGGCGGTGGGAATCCCCGAAAATTTCTCCCATGAGGACGGGGACGGGGATTGTTTTTCCCCCATTGGCGGGGATTTGGGGACGGGGCGGGATCATATTCCCGCCCCAGGGATCCCCACCCCATTTCCCGCGGGAAACCGAATATTAATTATATAGTATAATATTTTAAAAATATATAATATATTATAAATATATCCACATTAAATATATAAAATCAAAACATCTTTAATTTATTTTATTTATTTTGTATAATAAGCGTCTTATTGGTTTTTTTATATAATTTATATATTTTTAATTATTTAAAAATATTTTTTTAAAGAAATATCAAATTTTTGCAAAAAAATAAAATAAAAATGGGAAACAGGGAATCCCGGGGGGGGGATAGGGGAGTGTTTTCCCTGTTTGTCTCATGGGACGACGGGGACCGGATTCCCGTGACCGCGGGGGACGGGATGGGATTGCTCTCCGCCCTACCCCCGTTGACATCCCTAATGATGCCTCAAATCTAAGGACTATATTAAGCACTATCATATGGTTTGGGAATTTCTATTTGACAATAATATTTCCTTCGAAAATTCCCGACAGTACTTGATGTACTTATTCTCAAACAAGCACTCGTAAACATGCACTAGTGCCACTACACCGATGTTTATGAAATGAAACATCTTCCTTTCGAACATGCATCCTATAAGCAAGTCTTGTTGGGCTAGTTAATGTCATGTATTAATAAGCCATCGACTTGGAACAACTTTAAGACCAAGACCATATAAACATATTCCATGATTCTCATCCAATGCGCAATCATGTTCCATAGTCATATATATGGTTTAAGAACTTCATCCTTGATTAAGAATGGCCTTTACAATTGATATTACTTGAATTAATATCATCCATGCAAATAGTTTTGTAGTCAATCGCTTGACTCGCAGGGCATTATTCTAAACGTTTTATCTTTGGGGACATTACGTTAAACCGTGAGCACTAGTCATAACGTATTTTCTTGTGAACAGAGACCTAGTCTCAACTCGGCTTTTCTATCAAATTCAAGTTTAAAGTTGCGGTTCAACATCATTTTAATAGATAGGTTACATTACACTTGTAAATTGAAATTTTCTATTTACGTAAGTTATTTAGAAGGTATTTCCCATTTACGTACCATTGTAAATAACACAAACATGAGTGTAATGCCAAAGTCTAAAACGTGACAAAGAAATCTCCAATTCAAAGTATCAAATGCCTTTCTGATATCAACATTGCAAATCATATTGCTGTTCATGCATCTATTTTAAAGAGTATTGGGTGCAATTAGGTTGCATCCATATATGAGATAATAGGAGTCATATTAGATGAGATTTATCTAGAAACCTCTCCCATCAAGACTCTAACCAAGATATATGATTGAGATATATATTGATATCTCTCCTACAATATTAGTTTAATTGAAAATATCGTCCCCACATAGAAAGAATAATCTCTCTCCTAAAATTTCTCTCTACGGTTTTCTTCTTGGAGCATCACCAAAGTTCTCCAAGGGTTTAAGGTGTACACATCAAAGTAAATAACTCTAGTAGTTATTTCCACTAACGAAAAAGATGGTTTGTGATCATGTTCGTGGTTTTCTCGTGATTCAACCATGATACATGATTTATTCGTGGTTCGCGGTTCAATCAAAGGATGCTTGAAGACGGGCATAATCCCGGCTATGTGGATCGACAACTCCGCTCCAAAGAGGTATACTCGATTCACCTTATATGATAAATATGTGATTTATGTTTTAGTCCATATTTTCTAACAAAGTGGTATCGAGCCATTAGGGTTTGTTCTCGCTTTATGTGATGTATTTGAGTTTGATGATCCATCATATTGGTTTTTATATTTAAATAAATTTGAACCTATTTTTTTCATTTTCATATATACATATTAGTGTCAAATTGTAGATCTTGGAAAGACAATTAATTTGATATATTATTCATGCAAATTGGATTTGAATCGGTGATGGGGTGCTAACGTGGCGCGATGGTGCCACATGATTGGATAATTCGTTGAAGTGGCGTTGAGTATTGTCTAAGTAGTGTATTCTCCTTTGATATAAAAAAATTATGTATATTAAAGGGATTGGTCCAACTTAAAATTTAAAACCTAGACCTTTTGATATATCTTATGCTTGTCCACCACTAAGCCAAGAGGATTTCTTATCAAAATACCAACATATTTTTTATTAATATAGAAGTTTGATAAGCGATTTTTCATGCATGATGATTATTTAGAGAAGTTATTCTTTGCGCATTGGGAAGCTTGCAAAATATTTTTTTTGTGCATTATTATTTTTAATTTTTTGTTGTAGTTAATGCATGTAAAAATATTTTGCGCAATTGAGTGCATGCAAATATTATTTTTGCGCATTAAAGTGCTTACAAAATTATTTTTTGCGCATGAGAATGCAAGTAAAATTATTTTTTGTGCTTTATGATGCATGAATAATAATATTTTTTGAATAGAGGGTACATGAGTTTTTCTTTCGCATTAGGTGTATGAAAGAAAAATTATTTTTAAATATTAAGATGCTTGCAACAAAAAAAACTAATATTATTTGTGCATTGTAATGCATGCGGAAATTATTTTTGCACATTGGTGCATGGAAAATATTTTTGTGCATAAGGTGCATTAAAGAAACTATATTTTGCGCATTAAGATGCAAGCATAATATCTTATGTGATTTATGTATTATATGAGTTGCATGCTTTATTAATTGCACATGTGTATGTGTCTATTTTTTGTGAGTACTTGATTAATTGGGTGTATGTGATGTGAATTATTATTTTGGACATTGGCATACAGGTGCTCATGTATTTGGGTGTTTATTGTGTTATAATAATATTTATTTGTGGGAGTTAATTTTTACAATGGTAGTAAATCGGTATCCTGGTTAATTTTTTACTTTTTCTAGATTGATGTAGTAGGCTTTGAAAATATGTAAATTTTTTTCGAGGCATGTATTTATTGAGCCGGTTTTTGGAGGCTATGTAACATCAATTTATGAGGATATTTTGTGTTTTACCACCATAGGCTAAGTTATCTTCACATGATGCACCATATGTCAATGTTTCCCATGGGGTCTATTTTTCTTTATTATTCATATCGCATTGTTGCATGCATGATAGTTTATTGGACATTGATAATTTTATTCATGGATCAGTAATTTTTATTGTGATCTTCAATTTGGTGGGAGATGATAGTGCCTTGGTGGCAAATTTTCGATCTCATTGAATTGAAGAAAATAATAAATATTACTTGGATCCAGAATAAATTTTTTAGATCAGTGCCTAATTGTTTGCGCAATTGATTGAAATATTCTTAGACCGAACTCACCAACTTTAGCTTAAACCAATTTAGCATAAAAATAGACAAGGTTTCCAATATTGTCGCGACTTTGATGTGGACAATATGTTTTTGGATTATAGAAAATATTTCCGCTTTTATTTATTTATGCGGCAAATGTAAGAACCTAATTGCCCGAAATTGTCGCTGCTGAGATGCTAACAATACACTTATGCATTAAGAATTAAGTTTGCATTTTAATTTATTTAAGCTGTAATTTTAAGAATTTAATAAAAGAGTTTAAGTTCTATTTTTGGAATATGAGCTCACTCGCGATTAAACACTCTAGTTACCCAAATTTGCTAGTTGAGTTGAATTAAGGATATTAGTAGCTTGTGCAATTATTAATGAAAGTCGCCTATTTAGAGACTAATTATAAAAATTGAGAAATACATAAGCAAGTACAAGCGTAAACTTATCTTTGTGCCGACATAAACCAATTGGGGTGAATTTTGGAACAAGCATAGTATAGCTTGACAAGAGCAAAAGCTAAAACTAGAATCATAAATTGATCAATAATGTGACAAGACGTGTCATCTTATTGAATAAGGCAATTAAGTATCAACAAATATTAAGTGCAACAATGAGAGTGCAACTTCGCTCTTAATTGTGTTGAGATGATATTTGACTATTTAATTGCTCTATTATTATTTTTCGCTAATGTTTCCAAATCTCTCCGGTGGTGGATTATAGATATTGTTGACTTAGCATGCGGTTGAGATTGAGTGAATGTGTATGACTATTATTGAGTTGTGTAGCTATATAACGCACAAGAGGAGGTTAAAGAGAGTCACCTCAAGCTCAACATATGGTGTGAGCAACTTGATGTGTCGATGTAGTTTTATTCGGATAAATGCAGTTGTAAGATATTTGTTGAGTGAGAAGACTTGTCTATCTTTTCTTTGTGATGCAATTGACTTTAGATAGTATTTCTTTTAGGTCTTCTATTGATATCGTGGCAGTGAGGTTAGGAGGACGACTGTATTAGCTCGAGAGTCTTTATTGTCTAACTCGCTAAAGTCAATCTCCCTCTGCATAATTTTTTCCAAGGATAAGCATCTTTGGAAGAATGAAATATGACTACTTTTTCTTTAAAACTAAGTCAACTAAATTGAGTGCGAGACTTTTGAGTGTGAAGTATAAAAATAATGCATTATATTTTCCTTCATTTGCTATCTCACGCTATAAATTAGTACATCCATACTCTCATTAGTTAGAAGCGTCAAATTACTTTGAGGATTCTTAGAGATGGAGATGTACTAATAAGGAAACGGGATTGCACGTCTAATTAGTTTGGATGCACAATTGAGAGAAATAAGATTGCTAGTTGAATGATGGTTCTAAACACTTTGTAGCTATATGAGCTTGCGAAAAATGGACAATCACTTAAAGATGGTTGGATTTATGATGGCGCAAATTGATTGGTGTATCTTGTTCTTTGCCTACATCATATAATATGTGTCTCCAAGTGATTTTTCAACCTTTTATGAGTTTTAATTTGGTAACAAGCCCAAATTAGTGGAGTCGCCTATGTAAGTTCGAGAATATATGTTCTCAAGTTGCACAATTTTGGGTTTCCCCTTAAAGGGATTTCTTGAGCATATGTGAGGTCAAAAGAGATCTTGAAACTATGCGGGTTGCAAGATCCTTAAGAGACACTCATTTCCCAATCAATGATGTTGTATTTTAAACTAATCTAGTAATCATTGGGATAATGGGAGTGAATCTAAGAAGGAGTATATAAGAAGGAGTGAATATGAAATATTCCTTACTATGTATGTGAAATTGAGTGAGTATCCTTTACAATTACTTTTATGGGTAGTGATGAGTTGATAGAACATGTGACTTCACTTGATGCCATAAGTGGATAGTTGTGAAGGAAAGATGAGTCGAACGACTAAAAACAGTCTAAGAGCTTGTTAATCTTCTGCCTAGGTGCAAGACCATCTGAAGCATGTGGTTTCAGTAGGTCAAGTGCAATATAGATTGGTTAATTAACATGTGTATAGCTCAACCAAGGGCAAAATATTTACGCTTGTTAGAAGAGCGTAAATTTGTGAGACGTTCTCCACTAGCGGTGAGATTGCCTCAATTCGCCAATATGTTATCTCTGTTATTACCACTTTCGTCTAGGTTTGTCTGGATGATTGATGTTAACATCGTCGTCGATGAAACTTGAATAAGGAGATCTATGAGGATCACCTTGATGAATTCAAGAGTTATATCTCACTATATATGGCAAAAATATGATGACATGGAGTTATCACCACTCGATTCTTGGCCGTCTTTACACTCCATGGTCAAAGATCATGTTCTTAGTCAAGAAAGCGATGTCTTAGGAAGAAGAAAAGAAATACTAGCATTAGACCAAACATACTTATTCGAGGCATTAATTCACTTAAGAATTTTATGCATAATTAAATTATTCTCATACTTACTTCTACAAGCGGTGTGGACGTTGATCCCTTTTTATGAGTCTTTGTTTGGAGATATGCTCCAAAGGCATGTGAGTCATTAGGGATTAAAGAGAATTGATTATGTGGCATGTGAGAACATATTGTTATTAATGAGATATGTTGGATTCTCATTATGTGTTTGGTACTTGGTCGTGAGTTCTCACCATGCTTTGATTGACCCTCTCACACACGGGCAATCGCCAGCGCTAAGACAATGAAGGGATGAGACTTAAAAGATTGTGTCGCACGAGAGAGGTTTGCGAATGATCACCTTCGCTAGAGTAGCGAGGAAGGTTAATAAGTATAATTAATAGTCGCATTAGCTAAAGGCTAAGATGAGATCTGAGTTGATCGATTGTGAAGTATGTCTAAACTTCATAAAAGCCTATTTGTAGCCGAATGTGGGAACTATTTTATGACATTTTGGGAGTGATTACGTGTAGTATGCGGTCAAGCGCTTGAATATCATGGAGTAATACTTGTATAATTATTTGAGTGTGACATGCCTAAATTGAGTGAGAGCTCCATCATAGTTTGTATTCATACTATATGTGCTTTGAGTCGGCCGCTTATGGAAAAGTGATGAATGGGTCCCCCCGTCACTTTGTGTGAGCCCATATTATTTTCTTGTACCCTTGGGGACTCGGACAATGTCATGAGGTGTAAGCTTGATGACGCTACTTTAGCATGTATCCAATGGCCATGTGTGATTCGGTCTGTCGAGCGTGTCTAAGAAAGCTGTCAAGACCAAGCTAATTAGCATGAGGGACCGAGGAAGAATTGAGCTGGTAACGCACTTATATTCTATAATTCATAGCCCGAGCGACTATGTCGAAATGTGTTTGACTAGCCATGAACATAGAAAGATTTTGAGTGAGAGCATGCTCTATTTATTTCATTGAGGGATCTAGAATCTTTGGGTAGGTGCGATCATTTATTTTGGGGTACACGACGAGTTATTACATTGTAGGGTTATGTTAGTTTGGTGATGACTTAATATGACTCTCCTCACATATATCTTCTTTCTTGGTCACGCGCTTATTCCATGCATAAAAGAAGACATGTGAGATGAGAACTATGAGGATGTGATTCGAATGAGTCGAGTCAAATATGTATGAGTGGGAGATATTTGGTGCAATTAAGTTGCATCCATATTTGAGATAATTGGGAGACCTATTAGATGAGGTTTGTCTAGAAACCTCTCCCATCGAGGACTCAACTAAGATATGGGATTGAGATATATATTGATATCTTTGCCTGAATATCAATCTAATTGAAAATATCGTCCTCCACTAGAAAGAATAATCTCTCCCCTAAAATTTCTCTCTACGATTTTCTTACTCTCGCAAAAACTTATGTGAGACGGTCTCACCGATCTAAATCCGTGAGACGGATCCATATCCAAGTCTCTTCTAGCAAATTTGAAAACTAACCGGTGGCAAATTTGTAGTTGTTTCATGATTTGCGGTTGATGCGGTTGATGGGCGCATTAAAGGACTCTTCTTCCAGCTGCATTTGTTTTGTCTTAAGACACCACATATATTACCCTTCTCCCACTTTTTCTCAATTTCATCTTTTTCACTTGTTGGAGTGGGATTTAACACCTCCACTATATTAATGAGATACAAATAGAAATTGATAGTTCTAGCCACTCCGCATTTAAAAAGCTAGCCAAATAATCTTTTTCACTATCTAAATTTTTTTATTGTATTTGTAGATATTTCCGTTTTGAAGTTTTTACTCGAAAAACTAATGTATTACTTTGTATTCAAAAGGTATTATTTTTTAGTTGACAAGTATTACTTACTATATCCGTGAGGCCCCGATTTTTATACCATAGACGACACGATCCACATATATTTCCCGATATATTATTTTAGTATTCCATTAATTATTCTTATATTAACTATTTATTTACATAATATGATATGTTATCAATATTAACATCACTTAATTTATTACTGATTTACGTGATAGTGCAATTGATTTATGTTATTACTTAAATTTGACGACTATTCTCATTTTCTTTACAACTTGATTTGGTAAAATGCTATATAAAATCCATTCTTTACTATTTGAAAAATAAAACTTGTCGCCATATTTTTTAAAATATATGTGCATTTGATGGCTTAAAATGATATATATTTGATGCATTTGCACGTATATTCATGTTTTTGGTTAATTTCTTTTGTTGGGCGTGATCTGCGTATTCTTATAACTTCTTACAGGAAATTGAGCTAAATCGAAAGAGATATCACGTTGCAAAGTATATGTCAAGATCTAATATACGAGCAAATATGTGAAGGAGAGAAGCATGGATGATCGAACAAAATTGAATTTCCTTCAAAAATGTCCAAATGCGCTAACAGCTTTTCGAACCTTTGGCGGTTTTAGTATTGTGGCCATAACTTTATCCACCAAATTTATATTAAGGTGATTCAAGTGCCTATGGAAAGCTAAGAGAAAGGGCTACAACTTTCATGAAGACCCTAGGAGCTAATTCGGACAATAACATGGTCAAAAACACGTCATACGGCCGGATCATGTGGTATCACACGGCCGTGTGAAAATGCCGGTGTGGAATGACACAACCGTGTGAAGAAGGGACGAAAATAGGGGACGGAACCAGGGCCACACAACTGTATGGTTCCACACGGCCTGGCCATGTGGGACTCTGCCAGACGCATTTTTTTGAGTTTTTCTCCCATTCAAACTCTACAAGTGACCTCTCCAAGCATCTATATAAAGGGGACCAAGTCTTGCACGAAAAAACATCACTCTCTACATAGAAAACATATCAAATAACACAGGGATCGAAGGAATCAAAGAGCTTCGAGAGCAAAAGGCTAGGTCGTGAAGAACACCATAAGGCTTTCGTGCATCTAGGAGTACTTAGAGCTTTGAGGGCTTGGAAGGAGAATTCATCCCGACAAGAAGAGGTTTTCTTTATATGTCTAAGAACTTGTTGTCCGTGCTTATATGATGTCATAATATTGATTCGGTTTGTCTATGAGTTTGTAATCAATGTTTGGCATATTTTTGGATCTTAGGGGCATAATCGAAACGTGGATTTGTATTAAATATGATTACTTCTTTTCTTAATTGCTTCATGCGTTGTACTTTATGAACTCGAGTGATTTTTATAATTGTTTTTTATCTGATCAATAAATTGCATGTCATATTTATTATTGCAAAATTTCAAACGATGAGTTCTAACAAAGACGGAAATCGAATTCAAACATGAAACATGTGTGACAGGCGTGTTTGTGGGGAGTCATTCAATTCACAAATCTTTTTGGAGTTAATAAGAATTGTAACAATCGACTGGACTACAATTGTTATTAATCAACTGCTTACGCACCACCTGACCAGGGGAGTAAATGAATTTAGGAATTTGAACTCATAGAATTGCATGAATTGGTTTTTAAAACTTTATTCGCATTTAATGTTGAGATAATGTGCCTAAGGTTGCTCCTAAAGATGTTGAAAATACTTGTGGGGTTCACAAATTTATTTTAATTATTTTCTTTATTTTCGATTTTTTCCTTAGAATAAAATACTTGATTTTCGGTCGCTTCAATAAAATTGGAATACGATGTTATTATAGCCTAAGTGTTTCGAGCTTCAATCCCTGAGGAATACGACCTTACTTGCCATTATTCTATAAACTACACTGTACACTTGCAGTTGTATGAATCAAAATAATTTTTGGCGAACAATGGTATATATTTTTGAATAAATGCAAAATATTATTAAAAAAGAAAATATAGTGTATCTTTAACTTACAAGCCAAGCAAATAGCTTTAAAAAGGGTCTCGTTAAAACCTATCAAAGTAAAACCCATTGGAAAAAACCTTTGATAGGAAAAAGAGTACCCCATAAAAGAGACAACGACGGACCCAAGACATGGCCTAATTTTGTCTTGTGTGATGAATTTTATTTTAAGACGATGAATTTTAGTTATGGTGATTTAGACTTTGGACTTGTTTATTGTAATAGCGAGGGTGTAGGACCCGAGAAACAATTATTATGTTGTATTTTTATTTTTCCTGATTCCTACAACCATACTCGACTTAGTTATTTCCGTATTTATGCGTTATATTGATGTATGTTGGAGGATAGTTAAGCCGATTGGTAAACCGGTATAAGTTTGGTAAATTGTGTCACGGCTTCCGTTTTGGGGCGTGACAGTATTACTTTTGAATGTAAAAATATTACTTACTAGTTACTACAACTTTAAAATTATATACTATTTCCTTTAAAACTATTACTTTTTACTTAAAAAATATACTTTCTGCTTAAAAATTATTACTTACTAATTCCTTCATATTAATGTTTATTTGAAAAGTATCATTTTTACTCGAAGAAGTGTTATTTTTTATTGTAAAAGTATTACTTGCTACTTATTTTAAAATTGTATTCTATTTCCTTTAAAACTGTTACCTTTTATTGGAAAAGTAATACTTTTTAATTAAAATTTATTCTCTCTATTCATAGTAACAAAACTAATATTATTTATTGGCAAAAACTTGTATAAGACCGTCTTACGAGTCTAAATCTATAATACGACTCCTACTTACCCGACCCGCTTCCCATACCCGCCAAATTCAATATTTTATTTTAGTTTTCTTTTTTCGACTTCAAACTAGGGTTTATTCGTTTTATCTTTTTCCCTTTCTTCTTCTTCTTCTTCTTCTTCTTCTTCTTTTTTTTTTTTTCTTCTCAATTCTTCTTTGTCTCTTCTCGTTTCCTCTCACTTCTTCTTGATTTGTGTGTTTGTCGTTCTTTTTTTTTTTTGGTTTTTTCTCGTTTCGTCGTCCAAAATCTTTGTATCAATTTGTAATAAAATATCAATTTGAGATAAAATTTGATTACAAATTTGTAAATATTGTTGCTTTAAAGTATTAGAAATTACCTTAAAAGTATTAATAATTGCCTTAAAAGTATATGTTTTATGTCACTTGTTTTCAACATTATATAACTCTACATGTTAGATCTTTGAAGCTTAAAGTATCGAAAATTGCATTCAAAATATCATAAATTATCTTAAAAGTATCGGTTTGTAAGAAAGTTTGTGTGTACAAATCTATGAACATTGATGCTTGAAAGTATTAGAAATTACCTTATCGAATTTACCTTAAAAGTATCGCTTTATGTCACCGTATTTCAACATTGAATATATGTTATATCATTCTCGCATGTTAGATGTGTGATGCTTAAAGTATCAGAAATTGCTTTAAAAGTACAATTAATTACCTTAAAAGTATCAATTTGTGATAAAGTTTTTATGTACAAATATGTAAACATTGATGCTTGAAAGTATCAAAAATTATCTTAAAAGTATCAGAATTTGCCTTAAAAGTATTAGTTATATGTCACTTTATTTCAACATTAAACATATGTTATATTACTCTGCATGTTAGATTTGATGCTTAAAGTATTCGAAAATATTCTTTTTGTTGTTGGAAAGTATCATATATAATATGAAAAGTACCAACAAATATATGAAAAGTATCATTCAACGAGTAACTTAAAATTATCAGTATGTATTTTAAGTATTATCGTGAGTCCACTGTCAATTGAAATAACCAAAATGTATCATATTTAATCTGAAAAGTATCAGTAATTATATGAAAAGTATCAGTATTCTGCATTGGGATATGTAAAATACTAAAACATAAATGTGCATGTTAAAAGTATTAGAAATTGTCTTAAAAGTATCATAAATTACCCTAAGCTAGAGGGCAAGTTGCACACTTAGTTTTACTAGGTTTTTCATTTTTTTTATTGAACTATCGGATTTGGATTCGGACCATAGGATCCGTCTTATGGATTAGGATCCGTAAGACGGTTCTATGAGAGACCTTCTCTTATTTATTTGCAAAGTACACATATGAATCTAATGTTATGTACAACCTTGTTTAAATGTATTACTTTTATTTTGAAAAGTATCATTAGTTATTTCTTGTGGAATAATAATTATTTTTCGATTGAAAAGTATTAATTTTCACTAAACGTATTACTTTTCACTAGAAAAATATTGCTCTTTAATAGAAAATTATTATTTAATATTTCATGTGGAATTATTAAATTTCACTTGAAATACATTACTTTTCGTTTGAAATGCTTTACTTTTAACATGAAAAATATTATTTGTTAATAAAAAAAAGAAGAGCATGTTGCTTAAGCTTCTCCATCTCCCCTCAAATTGATCCACCATCATCCATCAATCACCAAAAAAAACCTGACACGCATCTTAGATTCATAATACGAAAACCTAAAAACTCGTCAAATACAAATTCACGGGAGACCAGTGGCGCAGCCACATTAGGACGAGTGCGATCTGCGGACCGTACTCAAAATCAGAGTGATCTTATTAAATATGATTTGGACTGCACTGAAAATTCAATCGAAGGTCTAGTTCATATAAAAAAATTGAGCTAAAAATTAAAAAGCCATTAAACCTTCTTGACCCAAAAAATTAAGAATTGTCTGGCTCAATTAAGGTATATGAGTGGATGAATCATTGTCTTGTTTGTTATATAGAAAGAGATATGTTCCGAACTTGATAATGAATAGTGTTTTTGGAAGCATTTTTAAAATGAATTTTTGGATCTAAAAATCATTAATAGTTTTTTGATGATTAATTTAGAATGAATTTTTGGATCTAAAAATCATTAATAGTTTTTTGGTGATTAATTCAGAATGAATTTTTGGATAAATCACTTCTCCAAAAGTTCATTATAGAGAAGTCGGAATTGGAGATTATGAAAACCCACAAACATTATTATAATGTATCGGCTTTTAGATTTGCCTTTTTATTTTTATTTTCGGCATTACAATCATCGCACCAAAACGAAAAAAAATCCTCGACCGCATCGACCATAAACCCCGCTTACGCGCCCATGCGGGAGGCCCAGTCCAATTCAACACTCGATTATTGAAACACAAACATTTCAACGGAAGTACATTTCTACTAAGGAAAGAAAAACTGTAGGAGCCATTAGTGGTTGCAACTTGCGCATGTAAAAGAATAAAGAGTAGAGGAGGGAAAATTGAAAGGGGAACCGAAAAACCTGAAGGAAAGAGAAAAATAATAGAGAAGAAAAGAGAGAAATAAAGAGGCTCGGAAAGAAAAATGATCGGGGTTGAAACATATAAGGATGGGAGGTTTTGGTAATGTCGAAAAAGGCAGGCGTGTTGGATTTGGTTATATGTGTTGGGGCTTCGTCTCACATAATTAGGCTCGTGAGACGATCTCGCCTCACGGACCCACTCTTTTTTTCTTGAAAGATCACCAAAATTCTCCAAGGGTTTAAGGTGTGCACAGACATCAAAGTAAATAACTCTAGTAGTTATTTACACAACCCGAGAAAGATGGTTCGTGATTTACTCGTGGTTCAACCAAGATACGAGATTTGTTCGTAGTTCGCGGTTCAATCAAAGGATGCTTAGACGGGTTTAATCCTGACTATGTGGATCGACAATTAACACGTTTAAAAAGAGGTATACTCGATCCACCTTATATGTGTAAATATGTGATATATGTTTTGGTCCATATTTCCTTACAAAGACAAATTAAACCCTCGAAGCTAACACAATGCATATATTATTATTTTTTATTTTTTATTTAATATATATTTAATAATTTATATGCTTCCATACAAACTATAAATGTATTAATCTTGTAAAATTTAATAAGAGTATAAAATTTAAAAAAAAATAGCCTTATATATTGAAGTAACAAATATATTTGAAATTTTCAATAACAAAAATTGGAATATATAAATGTGTAAATAATTTTGTTTTTAACAATATTGTGTTTTCATAGCTGGAAAGTTATGGTAGTCTTATTTTTGAAACTTTTTTTAACATGTAATACAATTGGACCCGTCTTCATAGACAAAATTAGAATTTGCGATCTTAGGTGAGAATGATTCAGGATCATGGGATTCTTCAGAAATATCCCATACTAAAATTTAAAATTACAAAATCAATTTATCCTTTTTAATATTAATTCAAAATGAAATGTGTTATGTCATGTCAACAAACAAATTATGAAATTGATCACAAATTTTAGGCTAATTTAACAAACTAATGTTAATTAAAAACCAATTTAACAAATTGCCGTAATTTTCTTTTAAAAAATTAGGTGAAAACAACGTTTTTAAATTAATTTTTTTTTAAAAAAAAGTTAGAAAACAGAGCTTCAAATCATCAACTTTGTTTTTTAATTTATATGTTTTTTAAACCGAAATCAAACCGTAATGTTAGAAAAATCGAATCAGCACCAAACCGAACTATTACGGTTTGGTTCGGTTCGATTTTTCGTTTAGGCTTTATTTTTTGGGTCTTTACGTTTTTGCTAAAAATATATATTTTTTATATGTATTTAACAATTTAACAATAAAATATTATAGAAAATTAAAATAATAATATAAAAAATATAAACTAAAATATAAACTAAAATAATAATATAAAATATATAAAAAAATTATGGACCAAAAACCAACCGAACCGAAAATTCATCCGGTTTATTAGATTAAAAAACACCAAACCGTTTAACAAATTGTTAAACTGAATGAATTCTCGGTTCGGTTCGGTTCGGTTCGGTTTTGGTCCATAAATTTTTTAATATATTTTTTATATTATTATTTTAATTTATATTTTTTAATATATTTCTATATTATTTTAATTTTCTATAATATTTTATTGTTAAATTGTTAAATACATATAAACAAATATATATTTTTAGCAAAAAAACTAAAGACCCAAAATAAAGCCCAAACCAAAAAATGGGGTCGAACCGAACCAAACTGAAATAGTTCGGTTTGGTTCGGTTTGATTTTTCGAGCATTGCGGTTCGATTTCGGTTTGAAAAAACATATAAATTAAAAAAAATTGATGATTTGCTCACTTTTTTAAAAAAAAATTTAATTTCAGAAAGCAGCAAAATTCATTACTTTTTAAATCAAAGGAGTCCAAGTTTTTTCTTTTCCCGGGTTCACTTGAAACTTTAATTAGTGAGATTGAGAGGAAGAAAGAGGGAAATACGGAGGTGTATCACAATTCACATGGAGAAAATAGGAGAAAATCAGCGAGAGGAGGAGCTCAAGTCTCACACTGCAATTCGATGCGCCAAAGCAGCTGTTCTGCTCTCTTCCCTCAAAAACGTAACAAACAATTCAACCACCAATTCTTCCCTTCTACAGGTTATTCTGCAAACACCCTCACACAGAATTATGGGTTTGGCTCGAGATATAAAGCGTTATCCCTAAACGAACTTGGCTTTTGACGTATGTTTCAAAATAATCTGAGTTGGTAACTACTGATTTATGGATTTTGTTTGCGCGGTCTTCAATTTGATTCGAATATGTACGCCCGCCCAACCCCACACTCACACACAATTATGGTGGAGGTGGTTCCCCCCCCCTTCAAATAACCTCTGGGAGAAGTGTTGGTTAACGGACTTAATTGTATGGCCTTCTTTTCTGGCATGAAATCTTTTTATGCTGACTGACACCATGTAATATGTTAGAACTGTTAATTCATATATTGAGTTCATTGGTTTTTGAGCTTGAATTCATATGTTTATATGTTTACAACACCCACGAAACACAGTTATATGATTGAAAGTAGAATTGGAGTTGATTTGGCTTAAGTAAGCTTGGCATAATCGTAGCATACTGTTTTCTTGGTTTCAGGATGAAGAGGAAATTGAGATGCTGGAGATAGAGATGGTCAAGCTGAGAAAGAAGATCAAGAAGTTGAGGCAGTGTATGGGAGTGATGTTTCTTTCTTACGTCCTAATTTTTCTCCTTGTTCCCCTTGTCATCAAGTCGCTCTGATTTTGCATCCGAACTTTGCTGCCTACCATTATTTACTAATGACTATATTTTGCTATTGTCACACACTTTCTAGACTATCTCATTAGTGGTTTTCCGTTAATTAGATACGATAAGTTTTATCTAGTTAATTTCGGATGTACAGAAAAATATTTGGGACTAAGGTTGTGCACATCAGTTCTGATGCTTTAAAGGAAAATGATTTGTTTAGAATTTTAAAGGCTGTGAAATTGTTGCTTTTAGCCATTTGTTTCATGCCCTATCAATTGCTGAAGTGATGAATTTGTGGGTTTTATTTGCTTTTCCTCTCTCATAATGTGATGACAGTGATTGCATAGTTTGCATAGATACATAGTTGCCAATATTGCTGTAGCATTAGTTGGTAAAGTTTACTGATATTGTACCCTTTACCATATGTGATGCTCAAATTAAGCATGCTCTCTCATTTATATTGTCTATCAGAACAAGCCTTTATGGATAAACCGTCCAGCTTATTAGACCACTTGAATTTGATTAAAGGTGGTGATTTTGAATTGTGGGATCATCCATTGATATCGAGTGTACTGTTAAAGGTGATGTACCTTAGCAAGGACATGCCAACTAACAATTGTTTCTGTAGCACATAAGTTGCATATTTGCATATATGAAATCATATAGTGGAATTCGTGGAATGGGTATGATTAACAGAATACTGG
The DNA here is from genome assembly GCA_016081115.2 of Rehmannia glutinosa. NCBI lineage: Eukaryota > Viridiplantae > Streptophyta > Magnoliopsida > Lamiales > Orobanchaceae > Rehmannia > Rehmannia glutinosa. The sequence goes on along the minus strand of CM071928.1, from coordinate 42,148,054 downwards.
ATTAATATAGTCAAGTTGTGCACTGAGCAGAGCCTTCACTTAAAATTGCAACTGCAGGTGCTGTTATGAGATCTAGAATAGGTGGTTGCACTCTGGAATTGTTTCGGAAAGGCAACTAAAAAGCAATATATCTTTTAGGAATAATTACATAAACTAACCTTAAGGTTTAGCCTAATTACAAAAAAGCTCCAACTATCTTACGAAATTACAAATACCCCCTTAAAGTGTGGTAAACGCCCCTTGAGGTTTGTATTAACCTAACAAACACCTCCCACTTGAGGGTGCAATTTGTAAAAAGAGAAACAAATGTCAATGAGAATTGGGTTTTTTTGTAATTAGGCTAAACCGTTGGGCTAGTTTTTGTAATTAACCTTATATTTTAACTTGCTCTTTTGGTAGTGGGGAGTATGCTATTACTGCATTACTTGAGAAAACTAGTAAGAAACACGTGCATCGCACGTGATCCACATGATTTTACTAAAATAATTATATTATTTAATAATTTTATTGACTAAAATTAAAATATTAAAAAGTGATTAGAAAGAAATAAATAATAATTACATTTAAATATTATACATTTTAATATATATTTTGCTTCACTTTAATTATAGATCGATATGAATTGTTAAATAATTATTTTAAAGAACTCAATCCAACAAATTTTTTACAATTGGTATAACAACGAAATAAATTTTATATTAGCTTATAATCACATTCATCGGTTTTTTATTTCATTTTTATGGGTAGAAAAATCATTTCTATTGCATGATTTTTGAATTCTTTTATCATTGGATGCATTTTACATAACCGGACAAATTATTTAGCATATACATTGTAAGCTAATGATTAATAAATCACATGCAAGTTATCGCATTAATAAAAAATTAATTAACTAAATTTTATACCAAAATTTATCATAATATAATCATTTTATTTGTTATTGTTATTCAATTAAAATAACACAAAATAAAGGTTAATCAAATTCTTATTCATGTGTTTACTTATTTTATTCTATATCGATTCTTCGATTAAAGAAATGTAAAAAAATATAATATAATATATATGAAAAAAATCCTATATTATTTGAATTCTAGTAACAAAGTCAATATTTTATCATTAACACTTAAACTTAATGTTTGTAGTCCTCCTATTTCCAAGATCTTAAAAATAATAAACCTTAACCTAATATAAAATAATTAATCCATTATTTTCATCGAGAGTCGTATTAATAAAACTATGTAAAAGTGATAAGTCGAAATATGAGTTTTGAAACTCTATTCAATTGCGCATAAAATATTTTCACTTAATAAATAATAAAATTAAAGACAGTCTTATGAAAGAAAAAATAAGAACAACTTTCATGTGTCAATCTTCAATAATTAAATATAATACTAAGTAACTTTTATATTTGAACCTCTTTTTGCAAACACTTAATTTTTTAAAAGTTATATAATAAGCTAAAAATTAATATAGTTTTTTAAATTGCATAGAGTTTTAGAAAGATATGTTATAGTATTAGAGTTTGTACTTCGCAATTGAATTTGACGTTTTTAGTTATATTAACATTTAATTAGTTGTAAAATTTGTGAGCCGTATAGTTATGAAAATTGCAATTATTCTTAATATACTGAAACTAATCTATATTTGTTTGACGAGATCAGAAATTTAAAATTGACCTCATTTAATATCGTTTACAAAATCATATTATTTATTGTAAAATGTAATTATCAATCCAATTTTTAGTGCCTTTATTGACACAACGATATACAATGTTTTAATCTTTATTTAAAATTTTAATTGAATTTTTTATCAAATAAGAAAATATAATTGCGAAAATTTAGATGTCAAGTGTTAGAAAATCCCTTAACTATTCACTTCCGCCTCCTCATACCCAGAACAATTCACATTACCTGGCAATAAACATGGTCACTTCACTCCAGTTTATTATTATATATAGTTTAACACAATAAATTTGATACATAAATGGTATTTTGAATATTATATTGGTAACTAAATTAACATGTAATTTAAGAAATATTGATCTTTGACATAAATATCAAACTATTTCATGTTAAATAAGTTTAGTTTATTTATTTGTTTTTTATAATTTCATATACACACAGTGACTTTCCATTTCTTATTCTTGTTTCAACTTTTTAATAATATTTGATTTTGTAAAAATTAGAATAATTTATAACCAATTTTATAATAATTATATTTGTGCTTGAATCTTTATAAGTCCTAAAGGTGTGCTTTCAAATGAACTGAGATTTATAGAAAATGTCAAATTATACAAATAAGTCATTTAATTTTTCTTTAGAATTTTCAATGTTGCAGAAATCGTTAGGCGCTAGCTAGGCAGTGACCTAGCACCTAAAAATAGTATTGTTTTTCTCTTTTTTTTTTATTTAAAGTATTCTTAGTGTTATGATTAAAAAAATATATTTTCAGATTCTGAAAAATAAACTGGCTATAATGAACATCTATAATGTTAAAATTTTCTCATGTGAAGTCCTTATATATGCTTATGAATACAGTTAGAAAGCTCTCGAAATCTAGTTTAATATGAAGCTAATATTATTTGAAAATTCAAAATATTTTAAGAGTTATAGATGAAAGAATAAATACTTTTATAGTGTAGAATATAAAAGGACACTTGTTTTATAATTGAACAAATATAAGCTTAATAAATATCAAATTACTTAGTTATCCTAAAATATTACTATGTCCAAATGATATTTTTGTCCAATCAAAAATTTGAAGAAACATTCACACTTTTAAGATAGTATAGATAATGTTGTTGCCGGCGATGCGAGGCAACAAAGCAACAAAGAAGCTGCGGCAGTGCACAATTGAAATTCCCTCCCAAGCGGCAAAAATGATTTTCAAAGCTTATAAATGGTACTTGTCTTTGCTATCCGCCAGCTCAACTCTCCTTGCGATCTCGCTTGTTATAATGCCTCAGTCTTTGGTGAAGGAGTCCCCAAAGTAGGAAGGTGAGAGAGTTTTGTGATGAAATTATTTTGATAAAAAGACTATGTTGGAAGATTTTTAAATTTAATTGAGCTTGATAAAATGTTTAGTGGAATGACTTTAAATCATATTGACTAACAACAACATACCTGGGAGTACATACCACGCCCTTCATGAGTTTTACGCGGGATGATCCGATGTGGCGATTAATGCTAAGCAAGATTCTCGCAAATTGATCGAGTGATTGACTTGTTTTCCTATTGGAAAGTAGACTAATGTTTTCTAATGATTGTATGCGTAATGCCGGTGAATGTATACATTTGTTGCATGTAAAGTATAGTAAATACATGGTCATAAATATAACATTTTCATTGTAATCTCATCCAATGTGAGTAAAATCTCACATTAGTTGGTGAAGTATCCATCCTATGGCAATAACGATATACTCAAATATATACGAAGTATTTAACATCGTCAAATTGTTGAAATCAATTTATTATACTCATGGATTAACGATTCACGTCGAAGAGTCGGGTGATTATAATCACTATACTTTTAATAAAAAAAAAAAAAAAAAAGACTCGATTCTGTTTTTCATCGGTTCAATCAACTATCTACAAACGAAGACGGTGGTTTGGGCCTTATAAAATTGCCAAATAGGCCTATTAATTATGCAAATTAAATAGAGCCTATAAGTATTTAGCTTAGACTCGTACATGCAACACACATATACTTATCTTACACAAAAATGGAAGGTAGATAACTCTATAAGTTCTTTGGTTGAATTTCCACATACTTTTCCCATTTGAACTAAGCTTTATGCAAATTAAATAGAGCCTATAAGGATTTGTTGAAGAAAGGTTAGACAAGGTCTTTCGCTTCCTGGTTGGATCACTCAATTTTCCATTCTTTGAGGTTTGCCACAAGCTTATGCCCTCATCCGATCATTGTCCTGTGATTCTTGATGATGAGAAAAAGTTCAGCAAAGAAAAGCACAGATTCTTCTTTGATTCTAAATGGACCAAAATACAGTGGAGGGTGCTTGGAATGAGCCTCTGCAAGGAACTCCCCTTACTAAAATTCAGAAAAAAATCCAAAATTGTAGGATTGCTCTTCTGAAGTGGAAATCAGCTCAAAGTAGTAATGCCAAAATCAGCATTGAGCATTGCAAGGAGAACTTAGATAACTTGGCTAAGCAAGGGGGGTTAAGAGATTGGACTGAATGGAAGTCTCAGAAAGGCAAGCTCAAAAGTGCTTATCAAGAAGAGGAATCCTTCTGGAGGCAAAAGGCAAGAGTTCAGTGGTTACTTGAGGGTAATAAAAATACCAAGTTTTTCCATGCCTGCACAATTCAAAGGAGAAAAAGAAACAGCATTGAAAGACTCATTAGGGAGGATGGCTCAGTGTGTTGCAATAGAGAATCAGTGGAGAAGGGGATAGTTGATTCTTATTCTAAGCTTTTTCAATCCTCTTTGCCTGGCCCTCTGAGAGATGTTCTTGATGGTATCCCTACCTGTGTCACTGCTGAAATTAATCACACCCTCACCAGGCCTATTGAAGAGGAAGAAATCAAAAAAGCTCTTATGGATCAACAACCCAACAAAGCCCCTGGAATGGATGGTATGTCTCCTATTTTCTTTCAACACTTCTGGATGACTATTAAATCTGATTTCATATGTGATGTACAAAACTTCTTCAAGTATGCTAAAATCCCCAAAGTCACTAGCCACACACTTATCACCTTAATTCCAAAGGTTAAGCATCCCACTTCCATGACACACTATAGGCCTATTAGCCTTTGCTCTGTCACTTATAAAGTGATCTCTAAGATTATTGCTAATAGATTAAAGCCTCTCCTTCATCTCTCAGACGCAAAAAATCAATCGCTTTTATTCCTGAAGACAAATTATTGACAATGTGGTTATTGCTAATGAGTGCATTCATTATTTGAACAGTCTTAGAAAGGGCAAAACTCCTTTATGGGCCTTAAGCTTGACATGGCTAAAGCCTTTGATAGAGTTGAGTGGTCATTTATTGAAGCTATCTTTGTCAAAATGGGATTTTCCTCAAAATTTGTGTCTTGGATTAAAGCTTGTGTTAGTTCTCATTTTTTTTTCCTTTAATCTTAATGGTCAACCAACTGGTTTCATTTCTCCTTCTAGAGGCATTAGACAAGGTGATCCAATCTCACCATATTTGTTCATCTTCATTTCTCAAGCCTTGTCTAATCTTTTCAAAAAAGCTAGATGTTCTCTTGGATTCCAAGGCATTAAAATCAACCCTCATTCCCCTGTTATTACTCATTTGTTCTTTGCGAGATGATTCGATCATTTTCTCGTAAGGGCGATGCTAAGCATGCACTTCTGGTGCAAAATATCCTCCAGAAATATTGTGCTGCTTCTGGACAGCTGGTAAATTTTGAAAAATCTTCCATTATCTTTAGTAAAAACACCCCTCGATTTCTAGAAACAAGATTTCGTCACTCGAATGGTATCATCGAGCATCTCTCCACTAAATATTTGGGGTTGCCTTTGGGGATTGGGAGATCTAAAAAAGACACTTTCAAATTCTTATTGGATACTGTTCAAACTAGGATGCTTAATTGGAAAAATTGTTTGCTTAGCAATGCTGGAAAAGAGGTGCTCCTTAAAGCTGTTATTAGTGCATTACCAACCTATGTGATGTCTTGCTTCAAGGTCCAATTGGTCTTTGTAAAGACATTTGTAGGATGGCTGCTAAATTTTGGTGGGGTGGGCAGGTGGAAGGGAAGGGAAAGATACACTGGGCTAGTTGGAATAAGATGGTTTTGCCTAAAGAGTGAGGGGGGTTAGGTTTCAAGGACATTCAATGTTCAATGAGGCTCTTTTAACCAAGCAACTGTGGAGGCTTGTAATTGAGCCTAACCTTCTTGTGAGTCAAGTTCTGAGAGGAAAATACTTTCATAAACAAAAGCTTTTTGAAACCTCTCCCAAAACACCGATTCTTGGTTATGGAAGTCTTTGGTTATCCGCTTTCGATTCTTTGAAAATAGGCATTAGGTATCAAGTTAGGGATGGCAAATCAATTCAAATTTGGAACTCCCCTTGGCTTCCTAAAACCCCCTGCTTCAAACCTAAGAAAATCTGCACTAAACAGATGATTTGTTGTGGGTTAGAGAACTAATGTCTGAGAATGGTAAAAGTTGGAACATGGATCTTATTTTTCAAACATTTTGTCTTGAGGATGCTCAATGTATCCTTAGTATTCCTATTAGTCAGTGTGGTGGCAAAGACAAGCTAATTTGGCACTTTGATCCTAAGGGTGTTTTTTCTGTGAAATCAGTGTACAGGGTTGGTATGAGCCTCAAGAAAGATTCTTTTGACAGGCTGAATCTAGTTGCTCCAAAGAAGAAACAAAAGCTCGTGGAACCTCACTTGGAAGTCGCAAATCAAGGAGAAGATCAAACACTTTCTATGGAGGTGCTTTGGCACCGATCATTCCCTCAAATGATCGGTTATGCGAGAAAAAGGTGTCAAAGTGGATCCCAGTGCGCTTCTTGTGGTGAGGAGGATGAAACAATTGAACATATTTTCTTCAAGTGTACTAGAGCTCAGATGGTTTGGAAGCTGGCTCCATTATCTTGGGATGGACCTATGTTTCTCCACAGCAAGTTCAAGGATTGGTGGCACCAAATTTGTAAGGTTGGTACAAATGATTGTGTTTTGGATCGAATTCAATTAACAACTTACATTCTTTGGTGGTTATAGAAGTCTAGAAACCTTTGGATTTTTCAAGGAATTAAAAATTGGATCATGAAATTGTTGAGTGTGCAGTGGGGATTGGTTTGAACTACATACTGATAAAAACTTGATAAAACCAAAACATGCACTGCATTTGAAAGAGGATGGGCAGAGGCAGACTTCTAAACAAATGGATGGAATGGTAGGACATTTTTTGATTTATGTCAGTGCCTCTAATATTTGTAATGGATCTGTTGGTTTGAGTGGTGTGGTGTTGGATTCCGTTGGCCAGCTTGTCTTGGTGTTCTGCTAGGGACTTTATCTCAAGTTTAGGTTGAGCTACACTCTTGGCATTAGGCTTGCTCTTTGTGAAAACGGCTCATTTTAATTGGACTAAAATCATAGCCTTTCTTACTCGAGCCTTTGACTGAACAAAAGGCTAGCCCACTTGCGAAGATCGATTGTTCATTTAGATGTTAAGGAGATTGCTCATAAACTTAGCAACAAATTAAGTTTCGAGGTGGCGGACATGACAATTGCCGAAGACATCTTCTTGATGAATGTTCTTTTTGAGACTGTTCTTTTAAATTTGCTTGTAATCCGAAAAATTCAAATTGTAATAGATTAGTTTTGTTTGCTCTTGAGGAAATGCTTTGCATGAACGGCTTTCCCGTTTTCCTTCTTGGTTGTAGTTTGATCGAGAACAATGTGGCTAGTTAGCTACAAGATGTGTAATTGGTTTCCTTAACCATTGAGATTCTAAAATTGCTATCGTTTCAAAAAAACTAAGCTTTATGCATCTCCAATCGACCCAAATGAACGAGACAACAAAATAAATTCTCTAACAACCATTTTCTTATCCCAAACATATGTTTGGAGTTAGCAACCCACAAGAAAAAGAGAAAAAGAAAAAAAGAACATACGCACATACACATTCAAAAGCAAAAGTTATAGAGAATCGGATAATAGTTCCAGTTAAGATTCTCATGCACGTACTGTAAAGGGTTCGATTTAAATAAAAAACAAAAGTTAAACTTATCTCTTTTTGTTTTTTGGTTGAAATAGATATTGTCCTTTTAAGATTTTTTAAAAAAATCTATTCTAAATATATATTTATATTATTATATTATATTATTATATTAAATTATTATAATATTATTATTATTATTGTTATATTATATTATATTATTATTATTATATTATATTATACTATCTTAAAAGTGTGAATGTTTTTTTTTTTTTGAGTTACGCACACACACTTCACTGGGATAGAACCCCGACCTCCCACACATTGGAGGAGTGATACCACTAGGCCAAAAAAAAAAAAGTGTGAATGCTTCTTGAATTTTTATTTGGCAAAAATATCCATTTGACATGGTAAAATTTAGGGGCAACTAAGTAATTGGATATTTATTTGGCTTCTATTTGTTCAACCTTATAAAGTTCAAAGACTATGTAGAATTAAGAATTTATGTTTTCTTATAGTTTTGTTATTTATTTAAATTTTTCTAAAATGTTCATTTATACCCATTTTTTTCTTTCAAAAAACTAAAAATATATTTTTTTAATCATAACACTAAGAATACTTTAAATTTCTTATTATAAAATTATTTTCAAATTAAATTTGGTTTCAATAAATCGTCAACCATATGTTCTAAACATATATCGTTATAGAAGAGAATTTTAATTATTTAAAGTTTAGTATGATGAAAAATTGTATATTTCTTATATTTTTTTGAATTTTGTCAATAATTAAATATGTCTATTATAATTTATAAGGAACATATCAAAATACAATAGATATGATAAGAAAGAATAAAAAGTAGAGAAAATACATAATTCCTCCATGGTCGGAAAACTCCCTCAATTAGTAATATGTAATTTTGAAAATTTATTTTATTTATGGTTGTTAAATAAATAATATTGAAACAAGAGAGTTTCATATTTTATTTTTATTTAAATCTCAAGCATATTTTGTTTTAATTAACCATATCAGTAAAATAAAAATTATAAAATAAAAGGAATGAGATTAACATGAAAAAAAGAGAATAAGAACCAAAACAAGTTTGTCGCAACAAAAATATCTACCTTTTAAATTCTAACTATATGTGTTAATATGACTTTTATTTAATTTTTTATATCTTACATTATAAGTTTTAGTTTCTAATTTATTATTTTTTTGAATATGTTATAATTTTAATTTTTTGATTATTTTATTTCCTACAAAATAAAAGAGCACATGCAAAACAATATTAAAATTTTTTGCATAAATATATTCATATAAAAAATCATAAGAAAACTTGATAAAAAAATCCATATGTATTAAATTGACATTTATGATAAAACATGAATGCCGTTTGAAAAGTACACCCTTAAAAAATTATAAGTTTAAAATATTAGTATGATATATATTTATAATAAAAACATGTACCAAAATAATTATATTTTAATGAAATGATATGAAAGAGTGAAACATAAGCTAAAAAATGAAAAGAAAAACTCATTTAACATATACAAAGTTAACATTTGTTGAGAAATTAATATATTACTTAAATTGTATGTTGATTCAAATACTAATATAATACTCATAACAAACTAAGTAAATTAAATAATTACAACAAATTAAAGTGAAAACTAAGAGTAAAATATATTTTAAAAGAAATGGTTATATTTGACATTAATGAGTTGAGACTCACCAAAATAATTTTAAGGGTTAATTTCATTTATATATATAGTTCAGATTAAACCAAATGAAACATATTATAAAAAGTTGAAAGAATAAAAGTAAATAGTTAAAAAATGTGTGTAAAGGGTCAAATGAACCAAGCCGCCGTGAGCTATTCTGAGCTCGATTCGATAAAAGCTCGTTCGAGTTTTTTTAATGAGACTCGTTAAAATAAACGAACCAAACTCAAACTTACGGATATTCGGTTCGTTAGCTCGTGAACAAGCTCGTTAGTAAGCTCGTGAATAGGCTCGATATTAAGCTCGTATAAACTAAACTAATAATTTGATTTTAATTTTAATTTTTCATATTTTTACTTAAGATAATATAAAAATATTTCAATAAAATTATTTTTTTGAATAATATTATAAGTTTTAATAAATATATTATGAATTTTAAATATAAATATTTTTATTTTTTTGTAATAAATTGAAGATATTTTAATTTTTAATTAATATTTACTAAGCTCGTTTAGGCTCGATAAGGCTCGAAAAAGTTCGTGAGCCATCAACATGTTTGATAAATTCACGCCGAGTTCGACTCGATAATAAACGAGCCAAACTCAAACACTCAAAAGCTCGTCTCGGTTGATTCGATTGCACAGCTATGTGTATCATAGCCGAAATTCTAGAAAAAAATTAAATGACTTTCATAATATGTATAATTTGACATTTTGGGTAAAATATATGTTCATTATAAAAGTACACCTCTATGACTTATAAAGATTCAAGAACAAAAACAATTATTATAAAATTTGGTACAAATTATTCTTATTTTTACAAACTAAAATATTATGAAAAATTAAAACTAGAATCAGAAATGGAAAGTCACCGACGACGTATGTGAAATTGTAATAAATGAAATAAACTTATTTAATATGAAATAATTTGATATCTATGTCAAAGTTTAATATTTCTTAAATTACATGCTAATTCAGATGCCAATATAATATTTAAAATAATATTTATGTATCAAATTTACTGTGTTAAACCATACAAAAATAAATTAGAGTGAAGTGACCATGATTAGTGCTAAGTAATATGAATTTTCCTGGGCATAAGGAGGCATAAGAGAATAGTTAAAGGTTTTTTTTTTAAAACTTGATATCTAAATTTTTGACAACTATATTTCTTATTTGATCAAAAATTCAATAAAAACTTCAAATAATGATTAAAGTACTATATATATCTTTTTCGCAATAAAGGCACTAAAAATAGATTGATAATTATATTTTATAATAAATAATATGATTTTGTAAACGAGATTGAAAGAGATCAATTTTTTAATATACATTCTCTTCAAACAAATATAGAATAGTTTTAGTATACTAAGAATAATTGCTATTTTCTTGACTATACGTCTTACAAAATTCACTAACTATATAAATTTTAATATTAACCAAAATAGCCAAATTCAATTGCAAATACAAACTCTAATAGCATAACGTATCTTTATAAAATTTTATGAAATTTAAAAAAACTAAATTAGTTTTTAGTTTATTATACAACTTTTAAAACCTTAAGTCTTTGCAATAATTTTCAAACATAAAAATTAATTAGTATTATATTTAATTATTAAAGACTCCACACATGAAAATTGTTAGCTTATTTTTCTTTCATAAAATTATCTTTGGTTTTATTATTTATTAAGTAAAGTTATTCTTTGTGCAATTGAATAGAGTTTCAAAACTCGATTTCGACTTATCATTTTTTATAGTTTTATTTAATACCGACTATTGATGAAAATAATAGATTAACTTATATATTAGGTTAATGTTTATTATTTCTAAGACAGTGGAAACATGAAGACTGCAAACTTTAAGTTTAAGTATTATGATAAAATATTTACTTTGTTACTAGAATTTAAATAATATATGGAACAAGTTTTTTTTACATATATATTATATTGTAATTTTGTTTTTTAATTTTTTTAATCAAAGAACTGGGAGAGAATAAAAGAAGTAAGCACAAGAAGTATAAGAATTTGATTAACCTGTATTTTTTTTTTGAATTGAATAACATAACAAATAAAATGATGATATTATGTTGGAGTTTTGGTATAAAAGTTAATTAATTATTTTTCTTAATTAATTCGATAACTTGTGATTTATTAATTATTAGCTTATGAATTATAAGCTAAATTCCTTGTCTTATTATGTGAAATGCATCCAATGCTAAAATAATTCAAAGATTATTTAAGAAGAAAATACTTTTCTAGTCATACAAATGAAATAAAACATTGATGAATGTCATTGTAAGCTAATATATAACTTATATTGTTGCTAAACTAACTTTAAATTTTTTGTTGGATTGAGTTTTTGAAAATAATTATTCAACAATTCATATCGATCTATAATTAAAGTAAAAAAAATATATTAAATACTTTGTAATATTTACATTTAATTAATATTTATTTATTTATAAATTACTTTTTAATATTTAAATATTAATTAATAAAATTATTAAATGATATAATTATTTAAGAAAGTCACATGGATCACGCGCGATGCACGTGTTTCTTACTAGTGTGAATAAATTTCTCTTAAAAAACTTATAAAATACTCCACCTTTCTGTTTAGCTTAGATTTTTTTGAGGGAGGGGGATGGTATAGATTTTTAAGATAAAGCTAAAAAGAATTTTTTTTAAGTACAAGGGAGAGAAAAAGACACTCATATGGTAACATAGAAATTAATTTGGATAATCATTCATTTCTCAACTTGAGTATCTGAGTAAGAAATTATACAGAAATCCCCAAAAAAAAAAAAAAAAAAAATTATACAGAAATAACGATCAACTGCCTAGTGTACGTGTGAGTCCATCACTCGCCGCTCGATAATCCCTATTAGCCATTACTCTCCGTCTCTTCCAATCAAACCAAACAAGAGGAATTATCTCCACCGGAGATGGCGGCCTCGGGCGACGGAGGAGCAGAATCCAACTCAGCCGACGCGGCGGCAAAGTGCGCGTGCGGCTCGAGCCACTGCGCGGAATGCAGTAGGAGTCGATCGTTGAGCTCGAGTCTGCCGTCGTCCTCGTCGTCCTGCTCCCTGCTCAGCTTCGACTCGTATCCAGTTCAGGATTACGATAAGCCGTGGCGAGTTTTCACGGCCTCCGTTAAGGGCTTCGCTATCGGCGCTGGGCTCAAAGGTGGACTGGCCATTTTCGCTCTTCTCACGCGCCTCCGCCGTCGGCGATTACTCCCATCATCCAAGTAATTACTTTGGAGCTTTAGTAATTTTTTTCCCTTAATACTTCCCTAATTTGGGGATCTAATTTTGTATTCTGGCTTGATTATTATGTCCGCTTACTCATATGGCGATTAAGTTTTTATTTGCCTCATCACTCTAATTACTATCTATTTCCTGCGATTACTTTATAAATATTGTTTTGATACTTGAAAATTTTGTGTAATTTTTATCTGTTTACCCCCTCCCTATAAACGCCGAGGTTGTATTTGTAATTGGCGCCATGAAGCTGGTGTGAAATGCAATTGGAAAGTTAAGAAATGATTTAGATTTTCTGCATGTCACTGTTAAGTCTGAAATTACATGAAATTCAGGTTTCAATGCTTCTTGTTGGAAAAAAGAATGTATGAAATCGTAAACAAAATAGAGCACATTATGTATGCTTGTGAGTGTTTGTAGATTCTTTAGTGTCTGTGCATATGAGAATAACTGAGAAACTTTATTCATCAAGACCTCATGAATGTGTTTATCTTTTCAGGAAAGTAGAAATGACTTCAAGTAGTGCAGATGTGATTTTGGCTTTGAAAGAAACTATGAGATATGGACTGTTTCTCGGTACATTTGCGACATTTGTGTCTGTGGATGAAATTATTGCTGCTTTGGGTGGTCATCGAAGGCATGTTGTCACCCTTCATTACCTTCTCTTTTACCTGTTAATATTACTACTTACTAGTGATTGCATTTCTTTATTATTTTGGAATTGATCTATACTTTAGTTCATTGTCCTTTAAAACTGCTAGATTTGTGCATTGATGCCATATTCAACATTTTGATTGTTAAAAATTTCTAAATATTTAGGACAGCAAAATGGAGAGCTTTGCTGGCAGGTGCAATAGCAGGACCATCAATGCTGCTCACTGGGTTTAACACACAGCACACAAGCTTGGCTATTTACATTCTCATGCGTGCCACTGTATTGGCATCGCGATGTGGGATAAAAAGCAAGAGATTTGGTCGTATATGTAAGCCTCTAACATGGGCACATGGAGATATTTTCCTTATGTGTCTCTCTTCTTCCCAAATTCTGTAAGGCCCTATTACCCTGCCTATTTTTTTTTTTTTAATTCAATTTTTAGCATAATTCATTACTTGTTTTATTCTATTTATACTGTCAGTAACTTGTAATTTTCTTAATCACTGTGGAAATCTATTTGTGACATAGTTCACTGACAATACCTGTTAGCTGGTGACTTTTAGATGTTCACAAATGGAAAAATATGGCATATATTGGAATGCCTAGTACAGAATCTTAACATGCAAAAGTGGGTCGTTCATTAGGTTGACTGAGGTTGCTTGTGAATTTCAAAAGCTCACTTGGGCATATCAAGAATGTTTGTGTATGCTATTTTGGGTAGATGATCAGAAGACAATTTTCAATTCAAACTATTTGGTTTCTTGCTTATACAGGCTGATGATGATGAAATTAAAAAAGACAATGATGATTAAGCTGACTCCCAAAAATTATGAAAATAAAATAAACTCACATAGTTTTGCTCCTTGAGAAATTAAGTATTTAATTCCTCAACGAACTGGATAAAACATTTCTGCTTTTAAACATCTGAAAAGTGAAAACTATTTAAGTGCGTTCCAATTTTGAAAAACTTCGATCAAACTTTACCTGTTCTTATGTGTTCTGAAGAGATATGCTTTTGAACTTGTCAAACATTGGTGGCTACTATTTGTTCTTGTTGTAATACTTCTATTATGACGGGATTCAAAAACACATGTAGCTAGAGTTAAATTGTTGGCTTAATCCCTTGTTTCTAGACATTTTTGAGGTTATGTATGACAATCTGGGGAAAAAAATGAATTTTTTCAGTGGTGGTTCTCACAAAAAATACAAAAGGTTCTTACACCAATTAGTCCTCCATATCATATTGATTCTCCCAAGAACCGAAAGGTGTGCCAAGGTGAATGTATGATAGCCAGAAGGTTTTCACTTTAAATTTCATCTTGGCCTCAGGATATGGTCTAAGTACAGTGTGTTGATTCATTTTCCTAGTATTATAATTCTTAGTTCTTATGGTGGCACATGTGATATCCTATTTCAGGTCAGCTTACATATTGAAGCAAGATAGTTTGCCCCTGTCGTACAAGTCATTTCTCAATAAACATGGGGCAAAGGATTCTGTCATCCTGAATGGTGTGAGAGATCGCTTCTGGTCTGCCTTTAACAAATCTGGAAGCAATAGAGAAATTCTATGAGTTCAATGGTGTTAACATTAAACTAGATCCACAAATGAAAATACCATGCTCGGTAGGTAGAGCTCAACTTGACATTTCTTATACATTAATACAATTTCTCAATAGTAATCTGATCTGGTTCTGTGTGATCTGAGTATTGATGGTTGCTTGATGCTTATATAACTTTGTTTTTTGAATGATGCATCATATCACATGTCCCAATACTGATTATTCTCCAAAATCCGTGACCCTTATCTAGAGTTCTTCCCCATTATTCAACTTAATTTTCCATTTTAATTGGAGTGTTTAGCAGATAGTATTACTTGGCATATTCAGTATGTTTTTGCACTTGAAACTTTGCTCCTTGTTTCAAGTTTATATGTAGACTAAGTTCAGCAATACTACAACCACTACTCCATCCACTTCACACTTTACTTTTTCATGATATTCATTGTAACCTATACCTCAACTGAGTTGCTTAATTAATATATCTTGTGGACATATCATCCACATGGATTCTATCCCAGGGCTCCGTCAAAGCTCATTATGTGGTTCGCTATCTCAACTGTTTGTTGGAGCTCTTTAGTTACAGCTCACTGCACAAAGAAGTCCTCGAACTCCAAGGTTAAAAATCTATACTCGAAACTAACCTTATTAAAAAAGCATATGAGACCTTCATAATGGAGAGGGTTAATGCTGCGAATTTGTGAACCCTTTGTAATAGATACACTATTATGGCAAGCTGATGACTTCATCCAATTTTCCCTACTTCATCTCCTGTTGTTGATAGATCAGAAAAGCTGTAAGGACACTGGCAATTTAAGGCCTCATTGGTTTTTAGAGTATGAAAGCCAAAATGAATTCTTGACCAAACTTTTGAGAGCAAGCATTTTGAAGACATGCTGAGGAAAGAGAAAAGAAAATCGTGTGCAGATCATATTAGGCATTGATATTTGATGCCCAGAAGCTTGGTATCTCATTGTTATTTTTAAGTTTTCTTATTTGAAGCTGAAATAATCAGGAAGGCACTGTAGAGTCAAGAAAAATCAAAGCAACGGTAAAGTTTTTTTGGGAAAGGATGAATAATTACTTTGCCTTTTTGTAACAGAACAATGTCAAAATCATAACATTATCTCAAATTCCAATTTTTTTTAAGATATTTGTCTAAGTACTGTACTCGGGTGCATCATGTCCGACTTCTATTCCACTTATGGTACAATGTGAAGTATTCTATGTTGAACACTTGTTATGTTTTGTTAAAAACAGAAGTTGCGAATGCATGGGTGAAGTTTTTAGACAGATAAAGCAGAAGCATGCCATTGAGTAGCCGATTTTTGCGTTTTTTTTATTTACTTTGTTAAATTTATCCCTATCTCACTAAATCCAATGTCACATTGTTCACTATACGAGTATACCATTGTGCTAATTTGCAGTTGCAGTTATTGTGTTCTGTTCATTGTTCAATTTTTGTAGTCAAATGTCACTTATGCTTTGTTTACGGAAAGGAAGGAGAATATGAAATGGAAGTGGCAAGAACTGTGTGATTGAAGGATGTATGATGAGGGAGATGGAACAAGAAAAATTAGAAAGTACAATTAAATTCAGTACTATAAGGAAGAAAGCAGCTGCACAATCGAAAGTGAAAAATTGTAAGGTCCACAAGGCTCTTAATTTTATCTGGGACAAGCATAACTGCAAAGCTGCAAGATTTTAACCTTGAAGGACAAACAAAGTGGCAATTCTTTTTGTGGAGAGAAAAATAATTATTTAAAAATTATGCATACTTCCTTTTATACGTGCCTGACAAAGTTAGTTTGAGAAATTCCTTAAGAGTTGCTCTAGTTTGGGATATTGTTTTGGTATTGGTTATTCTGTTAAATGTCTAGTCACATCTAAAATCAATCTTACAAAATCTTGCACTCTTAAACGAGGTCTCTAATCAGGGCAAAGAGTAAGAGACTACTGTATTTGCTGAGTGTTACGCATGATAAATGCTTTGCGCATGTTTTGAAACAGAAGCCATTCTTGACAGATAATTTTGATCAAAAACATTTTCTGAATAATATTTTTGCTATGTGCAGATTATCCATGGGAATCAAACATGTGCCACACATTTCTCTACCTTTCTTCTTCAAGCCTATAAAAGAGCATTGCCAGTTTATCTTCCAGTCTATTTAATTCCTGCCCTGATCGTACATCGTCAAGGTCTCCTGAAAAGGTAATTGATCTCATTATTAGCCCATGATAAAAAAACACAAATCTCCGTTGATATCTGAGATGCTGTATATAAAATATCTGCTTTAGTTTCAATCACTGTAGACCTATGTCCTGTTGGAGATCATGTTCCCTTAAGTATTCCATGGATAATCAAGTAGAGGGGCGCTCTGTTAGGTAGTTGTTAGCCCCGGTCCTGCTTGGTTGTTTAGAGAATAATCTAACTAGAATGAGGACCAGAGAAAGTATCTAATGTCACTTCATTTTAATGGTCTAGTAAACCTTCGAAATGATAAACGGAAACCTCAAAATTCAAAATTAATATCGTAATTTCTGGAAATATGTACCCTTAATGGTAGTAGATACTCTGATTCCTCATAAAGGAATCGCTTAATGTGTCATCTTTTTCTACCTCTTAAACGTTACATGCCAGCTTTCACCTCGCTTCCCACTCCTTGCCCCCACCTCATTGGAAGTT